>RYFJ01000910.1:0-306187 GCA_003991445.1 Oryza meyeriana var. granulata
AACCTCCAACTGAAGCTATCAAGTTCCATCATTATCACCATTATGAAATCGTGTGGGCTATCACAGAAAACATTGCTAGGCTCGCTCATTAACCGCGAGCATGGCTATTCAATAATTTTACTCTGCCAGAGATGTACCAATCTACCCACAAGAACAATCTCAACATCATATTCAGCCCAATGCGTCGCGATACGAAAGGACCCCATACCTGATATTTGTGACAAGACATTCATATAACTCGCACAATAGGCGATAGCCCCTACCCCGCCAAACCTCCAGTCTCCGGTAGGGGTGATCAAGTGCCTTCCCGCAAAACAGCTCGATGCCAAATGCATGGACTTATTGTCACTGTCATGTGTGGACTTATACCAGCCACAAACCCTGCCTGGTACCTCCTATTGACTGGTCACAGGCCTTCAACTCGCTTGCTATCCATTCTTGCTGTTGTTGGTTCCCTGTACAGATAATGCTTGAGGCGCAACAAGTAGTCTGCGAACCGATATTTATCTCCGGCATCGCGCGCATATCTGACACCAGCGCTGCTAGCCAACATCACAATCCTGGTGCTCACAACCATGTCCATTCACGCCCTCAATGTCAAGTTTTAGTTAACATATTTATTCGCTATAAACCAACCACGACTCACTGGATGAAAATAAGCCATTTAAACAGTGACCTAGTGTCATTGAGATTGAATTGTTCCTCGCGCCACATAAAATGACGCTAAAGTTTCTATGCAGTCACTTCGCTTTGGAAGAGATCTACCTAATGGTATAATCAAAGCAGCTAGACCCATTACCGACTGAGAGGACATCAAGGAGGCCTAGTTTAGTATTATTCACCCAAGATATCAAGGTATAGATAAAATACAAAAACGGCCATGAAAGAGAAGTTGAGCTATTAATAATTCCCGAGTAATGTCATCCAAAACATTTCATATAGCAATAACTTTAAAATAAAGCTTTCGGTGTGGACAAATGGGCATCAACATGGCTCGCGGCTCGGCGGCAGGCTTGGGTCAGATGTAGTGTGTGACTTGCTTGCAACAAAACGTCTTCAATTGCTCTTCGAGGCGTTACGCCGCTCTTCCGTAGATTCCGCAACCTTCTGAAATGGTGATTATATGCGACTACAACGCAAAACGATGAAACCCTAAGAAACTCCAAATAAATAGTACATAAACAGTACATAAACAAGTAGATCATAATTTTAGATGAATTTAGGAAGAAGAACGGGTCGAATCGGACTTTCAGACGAAAAAGATACGACTTCTGGAAAATTAATTCAGAGAAAATCCGAAAAGAAAAAGAAAAAGAATATTCTCTAGAATATTCTTTGGATTTTTGAATTAAATAAATATTTGAATATTGATAGTCACCTGGGACCACTGTCATGGTTGCCAAGTTCATGCGGGACTAGATCTATGAACTTGTGAACCAGAGAGAGGTAGTGATCCTATGATGTGGATGACCACGTGGCTTAAGTAGATGAGGTGGCGATGAGGTGGATGCCGACATGGTAATTAGGGTTGAGATGGCACCGTTTGAAAGTTAGAGAAAATCCGACGGCTCGGATTAGATGGTAACAAATCGGACGACTAGAATTCGCTCGGGAGGTTTTAAAAGGAATCGGATGGACTGGATTTAATTTCAGTGGTCCAATGGCTCGTACGAGATCGAGGTCCGCAGGTGGGGCCCAATCATCATCCACCGGGGAGAGGAAATCGCCGGGTCTGCACGTCACAGGGGAAGTACTGTCCTGGCCCACCTGTCAACCGCAGAAGAGGAAGTTGACGGAGGGGCCCATTGGGCAGTGGCTCAGGCAGCCTATGCCTGTCCCAGGCATGGCAGATGCCGGGTTGTGCGATGGCACGACGACGGGGCAGGGGAGGACGACGATGGACGGCGGCACCAGGGAACGCAACGGCAGCGACACGGGAGCAGAGGAGGGGCGGCGGCACGGTGTGCACAGGCGCGAGCAGGCCGGGGCGGCGACTGCTTGTGCGGCAGAAGGAGGCGACGGCGCAGCGTGCTGCAGTAGAGCGGCGGCGAGAGGCGCAGATGACGGCGTCGTCCGCGGCGACTGTGGCTTGCTTGGCGAGGCAGAGGAGCGGTGGCGGAGGAGGCGCCGAGGCGGCGACGTCGGCTTGGTGCGGCAGCACTTGGGCGAGCAAGGGCGGGTAGGGCATCGGTGGCTAGGGCTTCCGGGGCAAGAGAGGCGGCGGCTCTACCTTTGTAGTGGAGGGAGTCCGGGGCTGCGACGGATGGCGGCGGCACGCGATTCAGCGACAGCGGGCGCAGGCGTCGCGGCGTGGGCTGGCTAGGCTAGGCAGCGGAGCGGCGGGCCAGGCCGAGGACGGGGGCATGCAGGGCGGCGGCGGTAGGCCGGGCCGGGTGGCGGCCGAGAGGAGCTTGGCCCGGCCGGCTCGGGCTGCAGGCCTAGGAGAGAGAGGAGGAAGGGAATCCAGAGGAGGAAGATGCACAGTAGCGAGGGAGAAAGAAAGAAAGAAAAAGAGAAGGAGAGAAAAAATAAAGAGAGAAGGGGAGGAAAAAGAAAAAAAGGATAAAATGAAAGAAAGTTTTCGGAAAATTTCTAATTCGCAGAAATTGGAATTTAGGGATTTTTTTTTGAGAATTGGAGACATGCTTTGGGAATTAGGAGCTCTGGAAATATTCGGGATATATATATTTTGGAACTCAGGAATATCGAAACATTTCTGGGACTCGAAATATTTATTTGGAATTGAGGAGATTCAACGGAATTTTTGGAACCCTCCAAGGATAAGAACATTTTGGGAATTTCTAGAATATTGGAAGGAATTATCAGGAATATTCCGGAATCAGGAAAATTGGGAATATTTATGGAATCAGGAATTTTGGGGAGGGAATGGAGGACATTTTTGCGTCGACCGAGAAATCGGGATATTCGAGAAATATATTTTACGGAGTTCGGGAAACAGAAAAATAAACTTCTAAAATATGGGGAATATTTTGGGAGTCGAGAACGGGGAATAGTTTAGAAAACATTCGATCGCTCGAAATATCGGAATATTTTGAGAATCGGAAAGTCGAGGAGGTTTTAGGGTTTCGGGAATGATACAAAAACCTAGAAGAAAAGGGAACGGAGTTCGAGACGAACAGGGAGACTTCAATAGACTGAATCAGGAACGACCCGAACGGGAAAAAGAAAAGAGATTTATTTTATATTTATTTAATTACTGAAATGATCTTTGTCTCATTAAAATTAATTCTAGAGCTCCGAAAATTTCGAGAAAATTTTTGAAGGTTTATTAATCATGGGGAATTTTACCAAAGGTAAAAAAACCACCACGAAACACGGAGAATTATTATTATTGTAAACACTAAAACGCTTAAAATATTCCGACAAAACCCCAGGAATATAAAAACGTCCAAACATTTATTTAAAATTTTCGATTTGGGATTTTTAATATTAGAAATTTTAAAATTTTATTCAAATACTTTTCTCAAACAAAAATTTTCTAGTGTATTTGTCGGCGAAGTAGGACAGGGGGTCCCACATGCCCTGGGGACGCGTGGGTCTTCGGCCACGGCAGATCCCCGGGGGGCACCCTTCCACCGGCCCCGGGCTCATGCCCGGGGCGCAACCGCCTTCGGCCGCCGACGGCCCGGGCTCGTGCCTGGGGCGCGACCAGCCGACGGCCCCGGGCACTGCCCGGGGATCGTATATATCAGCTCGGCCCCGGGTCCTCTTTGGCCTCGGGCCCGAGCCTTGCTCCGGGCACTATTCACTGCCCTGCCCGGGGCCCACATGTCGGTCCCCGGCAGGCTCTGGACCAACTACTCTGCCACGTGTTGGGGCGTCTCCCCAATGGCCCCCCGTGGACACCCGACGCTGTCAGAAACCTTTTGACTTCTGAGGGAAGAGTGTGCGCTGAAGTTAAGAAGAGTCAGAGGCCCTTGACTTGGAGGCGTGCGCCATCACGTCTCCCGCTCCATCACATCCCACGATCTTACCGCCCGCAGCATACCAGCTCCGGCGTGGGCAACGGCAGGCGGGGAGGTGAGCGACGGGACGTTCTCCAACTCCGGCATGGGCGTCGCAGGCGGAGGGGTGCACAGGAGACCTCACCGGAAAATATCTCCTTCCGCGGTACCGGCACTGTGGACTCCTCGCCTATAAAGGAGGATCCATGCCGTAAGACGAACGCAGGCAGCAAAGGCTCCAGTCTTAGACAAACAGAGATCTCCTTCTTCCTTAAGTCCGGCCGCTGCTAGAGCGGCCTAAGCACCTCCGAGCTCCCGGAGTTCTCTTTGTAACCACCATCCCACATTCATCCACCTCATAGCATACACACGGGTAGGGTGTTACGCTCCGGCGGCCCGAACCTGTATAATCCCCGTGTCTCCTTGTGCGTGCTGTTTAACGTCTTCTCCGCGTATCCTTCTTCTACACCCTGACGCCCGGCTTCGCCTGAGAACTACTCCCTGGCCGAACCTCAAGGGGGGTCTCCAGACCTCTCGCCGTCGAGGTTTCATCCTCCGACAGCTGGCGCGCCAGGTAGGGGGAGTTTCCTTTTCAGGTGGTACGCCGGCAGCACCGGCGCGCTCCATGGCGACCGGCCATCATCATCAGCGGGGTTCCGACGACGAGTCCGGCGGCTTTCACCCGCCGAACAATGCTAGCCCTCTGGCTAGCTCACCGCGTTCCCCCACGTCCTCCTGGGGGCGCGCGGTGCGCGCTGCACGGGCGACTTCACCCAGTGGCGGCCTGGCCGAGCGGCCTGGCACCTCCTTGCGGAGGGAGCCGGTAAAGTGCCCGGCTGGGTCCGCCGTGGCTCATTCGTGAGGCGTGAACAGGCGCACCGCTCCACGGCGCGCCACCATCAAGACATCCAGCCAGCGCATACGCAGGAAGCCCTCCTGGCGGCGAAAGCTCTCCTGCGCCACCCCCCGGCTACCACCGGGGGCAGCGGCCGGGAAGGGCGGTGGCTCGGCGAAGTCGCCGACAGTCATAGGTAAGGCCCATCGTCTGATCACCGCCGGCAATACATGCAGGAACCGGCGAGTCTCGCGCTCCGCCTCGCGCCGGAGCAGGAGGAAGCGCCAGAAGGCCAAGGCGGCCGCCGAGAGCTCCGCTTGGCCGCTGCGGGCCAGCCCCCGGGGCGACATCGCCACGAGGACGACGACGGCGGCGTAAGCGGCAAAGGGCCGCACGTTGCGCCGCCGCCGCGGCAATGACCCGGGGATGGTGCGCCTTCCACCAGACGGACCGGCACGACCTTACGGAGTGCCGCGCCGTCCAGCGCCTTGGCGAACGCCTCGAGGAAGCGGCAGTAGGCCGAGGCCCGGTCTGAGCCCTTGGCTCCCGGGCGCATACCTCGTCCCGGTCCGGCAGGCCTTGCCTCCCGGGTTCGTACTTAGCCCGTCGGAGCTTAAGCTCCGGAGGCGTACTTAGGCCCCAGGTCGGAGCTTAGCTCCCGGTGCGAAAACAGCCCCAGTAGGAGCCCTTGGCTTCCGGGCGTGCTTCTCTGCCCCGGTCGGAGCTTAGCTCCCGGAGGCGTACTTAGCCCCGGTTGGAGCTTGGCTCCCGGATGGCGCCCCCGGTCCGAGCCCTTAGCTCCCGAGGCGTCACTAGCCCCGGTCGGAAGCTTAGCTCCCGGGAGCGTAAAACAGCCCCAGTGGGAGCCCTCGGCTTCCCGGGAGCGATATCTGGCCCCGGTCGGAGCCAGGCTCCCGGGCGCGCGTAAATAGAGTCCCCGTCGAGCCCCTGGCTCCCGGGCGCATACCTCCCCCTGTCCGGTCACGGAGAGCTGCTCCCTCTCAAGGGATCTGAGTCCGAGGGAGCCGAGCCGAGTCCCGGCAGAACCGTAACGGGCCAAGCGCGCGGAAGCAGTTCGGATAGTCCGAACCGTCGACGGACGGTCCGGGTTGTAGTGACTCAGACCGTCCCGGCCCATAGGCGGACGGGTCTGAATCCCGCTCCGGTCCAGAATGGCTTCGATAGTGCGCGAGTACCGGACAGCATTGTCTCCGCAAGGGCAGGTCCGGGAAGTTTGTCGACATGGTCCATGTCCATAACCCGTGCCCCGTGCCGGGCACATACCAATCCTGCATAAACAAATCATATTTCACTCCGGGGCCTGGGTCCCGGACACTTATCGAGCCGAGGCACGGATTCCCGAATCCGCGCCCCGGGTCCGACACGAGGTGCCGAACCAGGCGGCATCGCCAAGGCGAGAGCAAGCCTAGGAACGCGACACCAGGAATAGGGCGCGATAGCCCGGACAGCACCACTCCGGCGAGAATGCGTCCGGAAGGTCGTCTCACATCCCATAGTCAAGCCCGGGCCCCCCGGAACCCGGCTTATATCAAAACCATACTCCAGTCCGGGGCCCCGGGTCTGCCCCGGACACTTATCCTTCGCATGACAGCCGGGCCCCGGGTCCGAGCACAATGCCGGACTCGGGCTCACGAGGGAAGCGAGTCCGAGCTCCATCCTTAGGCACACAAGTTTCTCTCCCAAAATCTACATGTATAAAACATCCTGTAAGTTGCGGTAAGCCGGGCCAGCGTCAGATTTCTCCAGATCTCAGCACTGGCCGGGGCCCATGTATATACATTTTACATAAGCAATGTTTAATATATCCTTCCCGGCATCGTTCCTTTCGTCGTTTCCCATGTGTTGCGTTCGTAGCATGGGATGGACAAGGGAACGAACCGGACGCTCTCTACAGTTCACTATGTGCAGAGTATATTTTTCCCAGCGGTCCCTGGGGACGATTCATACCACACATAGCTGGACCCCCGGGGAGACCTAGTTTCCTTCCTGGTGTACCGGCCGAAGCCGTTCTGTCAACCAGGACTCTCCTTCAGCTCCCGGCTACAGCACTACATCGACAGACATCAACCACGACGATATGCATCTCAACAACCTCGACTTCCTCGAGGAACAAAGGTGGCGCGCTCCGCTCCGCGTCGCTCGTTACAGCAAGGCCTCAAGCGCTATCTTTGGCGTCAGGTTTGGGCCCGATCACTTCAGGGTTGGGGTTCGAATCTCCGCCGTATCTTCTTAACGGGCCGGAATGAAATCTTCCCCCCGTGGGAAGGCCCTCCCTGGTGATCGGAACTTCCCAACCGGGCTCGGTAAGCCTGGGAGCATCTTCACAAATATTATCTGAAAACACATCCTGTAAGTGCCTCTAAACCTCAGCAACTGGGCAGGCCCTATGTGTACTCGCCTTCCAGAGTAATATTTTTTATTTATCGTTTCCGGGTCGGTGCCCTTATCCTTTCTCTATGTCGCGATTGTGAATGATCTTCCCCCGGGGCATAATCGGGAGGTCGCGCCCATGCGGTGGCTGGGTGTTTCGCCTAAGCATCTGTTCCTACCAGCGAGCTACCGTATCCCATCTGCTAAACCCCGGACATCGTCTAAGCCCCGGCTTGCGGTGTCCCGCACTGGTTGGCTTCGGGCTCGGTTTTTTCCGCTGCTAGGGGCAGATTCCTTATGCGAATCCTTTCCTCCGCTCAGTCGCGACGCGAGAGGCCCTAGGAGGTGGTAGACGCAAACGGCTCGCAGCATGGAGTGGACAAGGGAGCGAGCCAAGTGCTCTCACGATTCATCATGTAGAGCCTGTCGTCGCGACATACTGTGCTCCCTAGGCGAACGGGACCCGGGGGCACGGAGGACCCCGGACCTGGAACACAGAAGGGACCGAGCCACCAGACTCGACCACTCCGCAAGCCCGCGCCCAGGTGCTCGCGGCCCTTGTGGCCGGGCTCTCGGGCAGTCGCTACCCCAGGCCCCGGAAAGAGGGCTCGGGCGCTAAGGCGTTTCACGGCGGATTCGGCCCGATGCTCGGACGCTCCCCGAGCGAAGAACAACACTCCAGTCCCGGGATGGTGCTTCGCGAACCATGCCCGCCTTGTCGCAAATATCCAGATACGTTACCTTATCCAGCTTCACATATTCCTCAACTTGTATTTTTCCCTGTATGATCCAGCCTAGGCTCCCGGAGAGGATGGCGGTGCCCGACCGAGGCGCCGGGGCCTTCGTTGCTAGCGACCCGGGCCCGGGCGGGATAATTCCCGAGGGGCTCCGGCGAGCCAAGAGTGTCCTCGTGGCTCGCTACGCTCTCCGGACCAACGGCGCCCGAGGGCGCGGAGGGCCCCCGGAACCAGAAGAAGGAAGGGGCCGGACCTACGGGCTTCATCGCCCCGCAAGCTCACCTCTGGACATCACGCGCCCGGGAAACCGAAACTCCTGAGGCGTTTCAACGGTCGCGTTCGCCGCCCCGGGCCCGATCTCCCGGGGCAAGCGGCCACTACAGGGCCCGGACAGGGGCCATAGGCCCGACGGCTGTTCACAGCTGCTGGATCTCGCTGTCGGACGACGCCGATGTTTGGCGTTCCCAGACACGAGGCCCGAACACCAGCAACCTCCGAACAACACAATAAACCAAGGTACGAAAATATAAACATAATCGTATACATATGCAAATGTTCTCCTTGTACAAAAACAGGCCAAAACCAGAGCGCAAGCACGAGCGAGACCGGACGACGACAGAAGAAAGGGCGCCCGGGGGCCATGGAGGGCCCCCGGCCCCGAAGGCGTCCCGCATGGCGTCAGAAAGGAAACCGGCGTCTTCCTCTAACTCTTCGTCAAGCATCAACTCTACAAGACGGTCGCCACGGTCGAAGAACCCTGCCTCCGGGGCAGCGGACTCGACCACGGTCCCGCGTTTTCCTCGGCGAACTACCGCGACTTCCTCGCGAACTTACGGACTTCCTCGCACGGCGAACTCACACCCGGACGCGAGCCGCCTCTTGGCCGTATGCATTTTCCCCGGGAGAGCGTTTCCTTCTCCCATGCTTCCTCCCGGGTCAGGCGCGGGAGAACTCGTTGGCGGCCGGATTCGGTGGCGACAGTAGCGCGGCGAGCTGCCGCAGCGCCATCGCGACCGCCGCCGCCGGCCTTCCTCAACACTTCGATCCATGTTTTTCAGCCCGGGTGCGGGTACGTATCGCATCTAAATCAACAAATCGTCAAGCTAACGTCAGTAACATGACGAACCAGGCGGACCCAGCGTCCCTCCTTTCTTCAAGACGTGGCCCTGTTCCTGGCTGGGGCAGACCCGGCCGAGCAACAGGGCCAGGGGGGCCACTGTCGGCGAAGTAGGACAGGGGGTCCCACATGCCCTGGGGGACGCGTGGGTCTTCGCACAGGCCAGATCCCGGGGGCACCTTCCACGGCCCGGGCTCGTTGCCCGGGGCGCAACGCCTTCGGCCGCCAACGCCCCGGGCGCTCGTGCCTGGGGCGCGACCCGCCGACGGCCCCGGGCACGCCCCGGGGGATCGTATATATCAGCTCGGCCCGGTCCTCTTTGGCCTCGGGCCGAGCCTTGCCTCCGGGCACTATTCACTGCCTGCCGGGGCCCATGTCGGTCCGGCAGGCTCTGGACAACTACTCTGCCACGTGTGGGCGTCTCCCAATGGCCCCGTGGACACCCGACAGCTGTCAGAAACTTTTGACTTCTGAGGGAAGAGTGTGCGCTGAAGTCAAGAAGAGTCAGAGGCCTTGACTTGGAGCGTGCGCCATCACGTCTCCCCGCTCCATCACATCCCCACGACTCTACCGCCCGCAGCATACCAGCTCCGGCGTGGGCACGGCAGGCGGGGAGGTGAGCGACGGGACGTTCCCCAACTCCGGCATGGGCGTCGCAGGCGGAGGGGTGCACAGGAGACCTCACCGGAAAATATCTCCTTCCGCGTACCGGCACTGTGGACTCCCTCGCCTATAAAGGAGGATCCATGCCGTAGACGAACGCAGGCAGCAAGGCTCCAGTCTTAGACAACACAGAGATCTCCTTCTTCCTTAAGTCCGGCCGCTGCTAGAGCGGCCTAAGCACCTCCGAGCTCCCGGAGTTCTCTTTGTAACCACCATCCCACATTCATCCACCTCATAGCATACACACAGGAGTAGGGTGTTACGCTCCGGCGGCCCGAACCTGTATAAATCCCCGTGTCTCCTTGTGCGTGCTGTTCAACGTCTTCTTCGCGTATCTTTCTGCTACACCTGAAGCCGGCTTCGCCTGAGAACTACTCCCCTGGCCGAATCTCAAAGGGGGGTCTCCCGACTTCCCGCCGTCGAGGTTTCATCCTCCGACAGTATTCTTGTATTTTTATTTACCCAAAAATAATTTTTTTATTAAAGCAAATTTTCTGGGTGTGACATGGCTCAATCTACTTGGCGACGTGTCTTTTTTGATTTTATTTGGAGCCAGTACACTATGTTGGTCAATTTGGCATTGACGAAATGATAATGTTTTTTATAATAAAAATGGCTAATCCCATACAGGTTATCTTCATATCTCCCAGCTGACTTCACTCTTAGTCTTTGATGCTATCAAGGAGGGGGAGAATACTATGGACAGTGGTTTCTACACTCTTAGAATTAGTAGCCAAGGGTCTTTTGTTCCACTTTAAATGGTGTAGTACCTATAGAATTACTTGCTAGAATCTATACGATTTGTCTTAACTTTTTAATTCTGATAATCTTTTATGAGGAGTTGAGTATTTGTCACATCACTTATATTTTGTTTCTATTGATAATAAAACTTATTGGATGGGTGTCTGTTGGCAGATGCCAAAGATGTAAACTAAAAAAATGTTGTCCATTCAACTTTTTTTTTATTTACAGGTCTGGACGTCATAGTTTCCAAAATTTGGCAACTGGTATGTTGTCTGATGTGATGCTGATTAACATCGGCCACTAATTTGTTGAATCACTGACACCGAAAGTGAATTAGCGGCTACCTAATAATGGTGTCTTCTTCAGTCTAGTGGTCAACGTTTAGCCCCTCCACTGCTGTCTACCAGTCCAGCTTTTGAAGCTAAATTGCTCATCATCATGGGGATGGTGTATGCCTTACTTTTCCATGCTTTTGCTTTAGCTTTTTTTTTGTCTGTTTGGTATTCAAAAGAATGCTATCTTTTGAAATATGCTTATTCGTTTATTCGTCGAATTTCAATTTGGGTGACCTGCCCATCAAAACGTCGGCCCTAACTGGCAGCAAAATTAACAATAATGCAAGTGAAAGCTATAATGCACTCCGACTTAATAATTCTAGTCCAATATGACTTAATAATCCATGTCTGTTATGAACATGACGTGTATTTTTTTATTAGTGCATTATGCTTCGTGGCTCCTCTCCGTATATGCTATTTACATCCTGTCTCTTTTCACGGGTTAATTATTTAGAAGACACTGCTACAACATCGATTCCCACATACACCCCCTAAACTGCACAGTGGTTTCTAGAGGCCGACTATCTTTGGAAATGCATCTATTTTCATAGGCGGTCAGTTTAGGTAACCCTTTTTGGTAATCGGTTAAGAGGGTTATATGTGAAAATTCTTTTTAGAGGTTGCTCTATGTCTGCCTGTGGAAATGACTCATTTGTTTTCTCGCTATTTAGAAATGTTTTCATAAAACTGAATGTTATTATCATATCTTGATGTAAAGTAAAAAAAACGAAGTCAAGGTAGGGAGCACGGAAGATATATTTTAAGCTACAGAAGGGATCTACTCTGTATATCTTGACAGGTGCTCTCTTGTTACTCTTAAACAGAGGAAGCTATTGAGTATGGAAAGGCTCATATTGGCCGTGGAATGTTGTAGTGTGTAAATCCAACTGCCAATGCAATGCATAAACACGGTATGATGTGGTTAGGGATCAATAAATGATAGTGCTTAGAACATTTTTAATAATTAGTTGTGGATCAAGAAGTTAGTAAATGTAATAAAGCCTTAGCTATTTTGTCAAAAGGATTAATATGATGCAACTCTAGGAGGATATGCAGCCATAGTAGAAAATTTTTTTATGTTGAAGGTTAAAGTCCACCTATCATAAATACACGAAATACTTAAGTTGCTACAACTTATAGGACAACATAAGTTAGCCCAGCTTACCACATGACCGTGTCGACTGCCTCCATTCCTTTTTAATTAATGTTTGTTCCTTTTTATTTAATTTTAGGGTATCGATATAATCTCCAACCACATGTTTAAGCATACCATTGTACCGTATATTTATAGAAATTATTAAAAACATATAACTACATGTATATTTTTAATGGAAAACCTATTGATGCTATCTTCACATATAAAACTTAATACTTTTGCACATATTGTTCATTCAAATTCCAAGGTTTGAGTGCACAAAATAAAAAAAAAAACTTTTTTAGAAGAGAGGAAATAGTTATAGTGTTAAGATTATGCGGGTTGTAGTTTGCTAAAAATGCCCTTATGAAATGGCAGAAAACTCATACTTACATAAAATCACGAAAATAAGCTAGATTTTAAGAGTCGGGTTGGATTTGATATATAAATCTTACTCCCTCCGTCCCAAAAAAAGTGAACTTTTGTACATGAATTTGGACATAGAAAGTTGATTTATTTTGTGACGGAGGGAATAGATCCCATTTCTATATAAAATTGTATTTCATGTACAATAGATTTTTAGAATTGGATTTATTATAAACTCTAAAGTGGTGCAAGTCTTTTTCTTCCTGTCTGATCAATTAATTTTGAGAACTCCAAAGAGTATAACATAGTGGGTCATTTTTAAGCTATATGCTAGTAATATAACATAATAATTGCGGTATTTTGTTGGAAAATTTTCAAGTAAGACCAAGAAGAAGCTCTTGTTTTGTCCACCACTTGAATACCTAGCGGGCACGCGTTGAATAGCATAGGAGAGAGAGACAAAAAGAAAAGAAAAAAAAAAGAGAAAAAACGCGTGCGCCCACCGGAGTACCGGACCGAGAGAGAGAGGAGTTAACCCGATTTAATCCGAGGTTCCCTCTCCTCACGTCGCGCGCACCATTCCTTCCTCTTTCCTTCTCTCCCTCACCTTACCCAACCTCAGATCCGCCGCCGCCGCCGCCGCCGCCTCTCATGGGCCAGTGCCCCTCCACCTCGCGCCACCACCGCAAGCAGCCGCAGCCTCCCTCTCTGCCCCAGGCCGCGCAGGCGCCGCTGCCCACTCCCGGCGCCGCCGAGGACGCCCCCGCGGCGGAGGATCACACCGCCGAGCTCCCTGAGGAGCTCCTGGCCGTCGTCTTCGGCCTCCTCGGCTCCGGCGACCGCAAGCGCTGCTCCCTCGTCTGCCGCCGCTGGCTCGCCGTCGAGGCCTCATCGCGCCTCCGGCTAGCCCTCGACGCGCGGGCGCCGCTCCACGCCGCGCTCCCCGGGATCCTCGCGCGCTTCCCCGCCGTCTCCAAGCTCGCGCTCAAGTGCGACCGCCGCGCCGAGAGCGTAGGTGACCCCACGCTCGCGCTCGTCGCCGACCGCCTCGGCCCGGGCCTCCGCCGCCTCAAGCTCCGCTCGCTCCGCGTCGTCACCGACGACGGCGTCGCCGCGCTCGCCGCTGCTGCCACCAACCTCCGCAAGCTCTCCGTCGGCTCGTGCGCCTTTGGTGCCAAGGGGATTGAGGCCGTCCTCCGGTCCTGCCTCCATCTCGAGGAGCTCTCCATCAAGCGCCTCCGTGGCCTTGCCGAGTCGGAGCCCATCGCCGTCTCCAGTCTTCGCCTCCAGTCTCTTTGCCTCAAGGAGCTCTACAACGGCCAGTGCTTCTCCTCTCTAATCACCAAGTCTCCCAACCTCAAGACGCTCAAGATCATCCGGTGCTCCGGCGACTGGGACCTGGTGCTTCAGGAGGTCCCTCAGGAGGCCTTGCTGGCCGAGCTCCATCTCGAGAAGCTGCAGGTCAGCGACCGTGGTGTGGCAGCCTTGTCGGGCCTCGAGGTCCTGTACCTTGCGAAAGCGCCAGAGGTTACAGATGTTGGGTTGGGTAAGCTTGCCACCAAATCACCGCGCCTACGCAAGCTGCATGTGGATGGATGGAAAGCAAATAGGATTGGCGACCGTGGGCTAGCAGCTGTTGCACAGAAATGCGCTAGTTTGCAAGAACTGGTTCTCATTGGGGTGAATTTGACATCAGCCAGTCTCGAATTGATTGCTGCCAACTGTCCTGCCCTTGAGCGGCTTGCACTGTGTGGGTCTGATACGTTTGGGGATGCGGAGATCTCCTGCGTTGCGACAAAATGTGGTGCTCTGCGGAAGCTCTGCATCAAGGCATGCCCTGTTTCTGACGCAGGAATGGATAAGCTTGCTCAAGGCTGCCCACGCCTTGTCAAGGTGAAGGTGAAAAAGTGCCAGGGAGTGACGCCTGAGTGTGCTGAGCGGCTTCGGGCTAGCCGCAATGGTGCCCTTGCTGTGAATGTTGATACACCAGGTGGTGCTGGTGAATTGCTGGATGCTAGGAGTGTGGATGAGAGTGGTGTCCTGGAGAATGCTGGTAGCGACACACTGCCGGATGATTTGGATGATCGGATAGGGGCTTCTGACCTTTCGTGTGGCAGCAGCGGCAGGCCATCAGGGTGGAAAGCACGGATGGGTGCTTTTATGTCAAGGAGCTTGTCTGTTTCCATGTTCCGGAGGCGGCCGCGTGTGAGTTGTTATGAGTCATGAGAATTGGATGCTTCGGTTGCTCTGTTAGCTTTTTGATTCTTTCATGTTTGTATGTTAAATTAATTTATGTTGTTCATTGGTACCGATGTTTTTGTCTTTTGGGATGGTAACATGTTGTTCTTCCTGATCGGCTTGTTGATAGAAATTCCAGTTTATGTTGGCAGGATACTTAATTATTTGTTCTTGCTTTTATTAGCGGCAACAGATGTAATAGCACAACGCAATCTTATTATATGCAGTGGTTTTCTTTGAAACATGATACAGAAAACCTGCAATATGCTCGGAAATTTTATTGTAGTTTTCCATATTTGTTTTCGCGGTCTGGGCAAGCAGTCTTGTCTTTAATCAAGGATGAAGAAATAAATATTGTTAGAAATCAACACTATAAACAAAGTATGACAGCTGGAATGGCAAATTTAATTTGAACAGAGGTACTGTTGTATCAATTTTCTTAGTTCATTGTCACTTGCATCTTCTTTTTTAATGACTTGTATGATAAACCGGGCGCATGTTATTGAAGAGCATGACTCGTTTATATCATCCCTGTGATTTTTGTGATTTTCATGCAGAGGGTGTGGTGCCTCCACTCATTTGGGATGTCACCAGAGTTGGATGGAAATTAATTCTTCATTTCCACATTTCTAAATGTGCATACTTTTTGTTCATGCTGACTGTTAGATTTGATAGCAAGCTAGATTTCACAGAGAATACGTATTTCTTGTACAAAAGAATAATACAACCAATAAAGTTCTTGTCTGTTTGAGGTACATAAGTAGAATACAAGTACAAGAGCTTTTATTTAAGGAAATATAGCTTGGTGCTAATTCTTTGTACATTTTCATCTCCTGATAATAGTACTGCTTATTTAAGGAAATATCCCTGGGTGGTGATATGTGGAATATTTTCATCCCTGGTCTCGCCTGTGCTATGTCCACTACATGACAAATAAATTTATTCTATGTTGTTTTCACTCGAGATCTTTTCTGTTGAATTCAATTGATAGGTGGGATTCTTCTGTTTGTTTCGATGCATGGTACTTTTGACATGTTTGTTTTCTTAGGGGGACCTGTGTCTTGGTTTTAGTTGTTCCTCACCAATGCTACTGGTCATTCATGAAGCTAATACCATGGAATTAATAGTGCCTGTTTCTCTGTTTGTATGGTATACAGTCCAAATCAAACCAGAAAAGGAGCAAGTTGTATGACAGTTCTCAGGCAGTTCCCTTTAAGGATGGAACTACAATTAACAAATATTGTCTAGTCTGTTTAGACGTCATTGACCATTCATTTTACCACTTTTTCTGCCTGATATTTGCCCTGGATACCGTGTTTTGAGTGATCGGAGCCATGTTATGTCAATTGTCACTTGGGGAGTATGTTGTGCCTATGGAGAACTATTCTGCTCCACTGGGTAGTTGACATGAACCTGAATGGTTTCTGAAGCTTCTCCCATTTGTGTCATGACGCTTTACACACGGTGTCTGAAAGTCTGAACAAGGGAAAGAGCAGAATATTCTTAATCTTCTTCCATGTAGACTGTTCAATGAAATGGAGCATTCTCATGAGTTTTCTAAAGGTTTGGCCATTTCATAGGCCACTCACCGGCAGTTGACTTTGAAGCTGACCAGTAGAGACACCAGTTCCCTGCTACTGCTTCAACCAAAGCTTTCTTCTGGAAGATGAATTTACTGTGGCCTGTCCAGGGAAGAAGCTGATGGCTACAACCGGTGATTTATTACTTCCAAGTTGTGGACATGGATGTTTAATTTTTTGTGTAGCTATTGCTGTCATCTTGTTTGTGTAGCTAATTAGCTATATTTATGTTATTGTCCCTGCTAGGTCACCAACTCACAAATTGTCTCAATAGTGGGACAAGCACATAGACTATGATTATTTGCAACTTGCAAGGCACATTGATGTTTAATTTTGCGAGTTTTGGTGGCAATCCTTTGAAATCAAACTGTTAACTCTTCAAGCTCAGGTGTGAATTATTGGTTTGGAATTGTTCATTTTTATTCATCCAAAAAGGGTGAGGAAGAAAATCGATCTGGTGCCGTGTTGAGACGATTGCACACGGAGAGAGAAGAATTTCAGATAGATGCGCATTAGAGGACATAGCTGGAGATTGCTGGACTGACAGATACTTCCTTGAAGAACAAGTGCTGACCGTACAGACCAAGAACAATCGTGTCGTTTAGTTGAAATTTGGTTGAACTACAAAATTGTCTTGTCTTGTGTTTAGTTGGCCTTTACCATGGCGGGAATGCCTTATTTGCCATCATGCCTTTACCTCTTTGTTCCCAAATAGTACTTGTGAATATTTACTGATACTCTACTCACCTATAACTATTAGATTATCAGACTTTTGACAGTATGTAGGGTTGCATTTAACATGCTGCATACCCTGTTACTATAGTATATTTGAGTTTTTACAAACTTGTTGCTAAAATAGGAGTGGTCCAAGTTTAAATATAAATAGTATTTGGTGACAAATACGTTTGATGTTAGCTGCCCAAAGACTAAACTTGGTCCAAGGTCACTGCTTATATGGCCTATTTTTTTTTTTCAAGATGTCTGATCCTATGAAGAATGGATTATGAATTTCTTGTAGGGCCGATCATCCACCGGACCATTTTGGACTTGGTCCAATGAGAGGAAGAATGGATTGAGTTGTTCTGCATTGCTCCAACAAGAGGAAGATTGTTTTTTGATTTGGTTGTAAATTAAGCAGTTAAGTAATATCACTGAGGATTAATAGGCGGCCTGTTCAAACACGGTCCGGCCCGATAGTATACTGGGCTAACCCCCATAAACAAATGAATTTTTTTGATTTTTATATTTATTTATTAAAAGATTTGCAAAAGTATATTTTTGTTTGAAAAAATTGCAAAAATAGACTCCCACCGCTCTCTGGAAGGGCGATTTTTTAAAAATCGCCCTTCCAGAGGACGATTTGATGACGTGGCTGACGGCCGACGGCCGTCAGCCATTTTGCAGGCGGCCCCCTGGCCTCCCAAAATGCAAGGGTGGCAAGGGGCCGCCTGCAAAATGCGCCCAAAAACCGCCCTTTGCGAGGGCAGTTTTTGGGCCCCCGGGGGGCCGCCTGCAAAATCCCAAAAACCGCCCATTTCCAGGGCGGTTTTTTGCAGGCGGCCCCCTTGCCGCCCTCTGGGAGGGCGGTTTTTAGCCCTCCAGGTATAAAACCCCTCCCAGACTCAAAAAATGTCATAAAATTCACTCAAATTAGAAAAAAAACAGGAGAGAGCTGAGAGCAAGGCTGAACGAAAGCAGCGAAGCTCTGCCCGTTTGCTGATTTGCCTGCAGGTAAAATCCATTGTTCCTTTGCAATTTCTATTTGTATGTAAGAATTGATGTAGTAATGTACTAGTTACGTGTATAGTACTATATAGATCTGTAGGTTTTTAGTTAATCTGTTAGATGACTTACTTTTTGTACAGATGATACTTATAAAATCTGGAATACACGGTTTTAGATGTTAGGAGGATGTTGGTACCTAGTTTAACTGTATTTTTCATCAACAGATATGTCAAATAAAGTGATATTTCAGTTATTTCACGGGCAAGGGAATGTGAGATATGGTCCAGACGGTGTAGATCTGTCGGAGTTTAGTTCAACGGCTAAGGGTATTGATAGGCCAGCTGAGAGAAGTTTTGGGTCAGTATACAACTGGTTGATGCGAGGGTTTCGACTGGACCCCCAGCTCAACGCAATAACCTTGTATGTAGTAGTCAGTCGTGCAGCTGAAGGTTTTTTTTGGGAACTGATGCCGGTGGATTGCACTGCCACTTGGAGATGGTATGTGGAGAATGCATTCTAACGTGGCTGGCCACTGGGCATACTTGTGTCCATATATGAGAAAGATAACACCGCTGGTGCAATGCCCGTACAAGATGATGAAGGTCCAAGTACGGCAGGAGGTGATAACGAAACAATGGAAGAAAATGAAGGAGGGAATGAAGAAGATAGACAGGCAACAGGTGTGGCAGATGAGGGAGAACAAATCGACACGATCGTCCAACAAATGGATAGGGAAGATTCTGAAAATGAGCATGCAGGGCATGATGATTCGTCTGATGAGGACAACGTGATGCCTACAGAATGGAGTAACGAGGACTTCTCTGCGCTTGCTATCTCCGAGCGGCATCATGTGCCATGGGAGTATAAGCAGAATGAGGTCATTCAGGGGGCTAAGTACGCATATGTAGAAGATTTAAAAGAGGCAGTCAAACAATGGACGGTGTCACTTCAGAGGGAGTTCTCGGTCGTGAAGTCAAACAAATCAGTGTATGAAGTGAAGTGCATGCAGGATGGGTGTCCATGGCGGGTGCACGCATTCAAGGGTAAATGGAAAGATTATTGGCAAGTTTCAATCGTGACCGAGCATTCATGTTACTTACCAGGTGTTGAAAAATATCATAGAAACATGACCTCTGCATTTGTTGCAGCAGAGATGTACTCCCATATTGTCAACAATCTAGGGTACGAACCAAGGTCAATTGTTAGGCATATTGAAGAGAAATTCAAATATACAATTAGCTATGATAAGGCTTGGAGGGCAAAACAGAAGGTTGTAGAGATGAGGTTTAGCACATTTGAAGCATCTTATGATAATTTGCCTCGTCTGTTAGGCTGTATTCTTCAGAGAAATCCGGAGACGTACTACGACTTGAAAGCCTTTCCATCAATTGACCATGGTAATAAAAGTGTGTTGCAACGAGTATTCTTTGCACTAGGTGCTTGCATTCAGGCATTTATCCATTGTCGTCCTATCCTCTGTATCGATGGGACATTTCTGACTGGAAAATATAGAGGACAGATATTAACAGCAATTGGAGTTGATGGAAACAACCAAGTTCTACCGGTGGTTTTTGCTTTTGTTGAGAGCGAGAACACTGATAGCTGGTATTGGTTCCTAGAAAGGGTGAAGACAGCAGTTGTACGGATGAGACCAGACGTATGCCTCATACATGACCGTCACGCCGGCTTGCTACGTGCAATTGAGGAATTGAGATATGGATGTGTTGAGAAGGGATACCCACCAAGGTGGTCTAATGTCCAAAGCAGATGGTGCATGCGTCATATGGGTGCTAATTTCTACAGACAGTTTAGAAATAAGCACCTTACGTATCTTTTCAAGAGACTTTGTGCCCAGAATCAAGAGAAGAAGTTCAAGGAGCTTTGGAGAAGGTTGGATGAGCTGACTTCTAAACAAACAGATGAGCAGTCCAGGAGAGCTACCATTGGAGGGGACGAGGCTCCGGAAACTCTTGGACCTCTATCAAGCGATGAACCTCGTATGAGAAGAAGGCATGCATCCTCAATTAGAAAATTTTCAGAGTGGATTGAGAATGAGCCAAAGGAGAAATGGGCATTGTTGTATGACAAGGATGGTTCTTGATTTGGCATAATGACCACAAATTTAGCAGAGGTCTATAGCTGGGTGATGCGTGGTGTTCGAGGGCTTCCACTTGTTGGAATAGTTGAATTTATCTTTCATGGGACATGCAAGTACTTTAGAGATCGGTTCAGAGCAGCTGGCCCCTCAATGACGGATAATAATCTTTTTTTTGGAACACTGCTCACTAAGTACCTGTAAGATAAAAGTAATAAGGCCCGAAAACATCGTGCTCTACCTCAAGACACACAAGAACACAGATTTGAAATATTGTGTGTTGACAAGGGCATGCGCGGAATCTACCGCAAAAGAGTTGTGCAGGAGTGTGTGCTCAAAGAAGACGGGACCTGCAAGTGCTCGTGCCGAAAACCTACTCTGCTCCACAAGCCATGTTCCCATGTGATTGCCGCGAGCGGTGAGTGTGGAATCGAAGCACGTTATTTTGTCTCACCTTATTTCAGAAAAGAAGCAATCTATAATACCTGGAGTGGAGAGGTATACGGTTTCTGTATAGCGGGGACATTTACTACGGAGAATCCTCAAGCTATCTACATTCCTGACCCAACAAAATTGAGGGATAAAGTAGGTCGCCGCAAGACAAGACGCATCCATAATGACATGGATGAGTCAGAAGCCGGTGGAAGACTTAAACGTTGTTCAAAGTGTGACCAAACAGGTCATACATATAAGAAATGTCCAAAGGATGCAGCCGGTCCAAGTGCAGCGGAAGCTGGACCGTCGGGTTCAGTCGCTGATGGTAGTCGTCCTACGGGTGAAGGCATAACTTCAAGACGACCCCGTCTTAGACGTTCTCGAACAATTGGTGGTGCTGGGGTGTAGTGTAAGTCTATACTTGATCTTTGTTGTAGAATGACATGTATCGTACTGTTGTTTTTTATTGTCATGTAGCAATGCTATAAACACTAAAACTAATTTACGTTAACTCTCTATTTGGTTACAGGTATGGCGTACCCTACACTAGAGCTGCTCGCCGGGGTCTCGACCAGTCCCACCGGTCTTACCTGTCAGCCGTCGAGGGTGGCCAGCTAGGCACTTTCCGTCCACGGCCTTCACGTCAGCTCCTGCGGATAGACCCCCGGTTCCGTCGGAGGTAAGAGCTGTACAAATATTCATTCACATCATTTGTGCATATCTATGTTTTCCCCGATATTGAATACAGTGCTATATTTGGCAGGTTGTGTGAGGCTGGACTTCTTCCGCTGTGCAGGCTAGTTGAGTCCGCACCGGACGAGGGAGACCCCGCCAGGCGATGGGACGCTGACCGGTCACTTCTGGCAGCGCTGGTGGATCGCTGGAGACCGGAGACCCACACGCTCCACCTATCGTGTGGCGAGATGACTCCCACACTCCAGGATGTGTCCTACCTGCTGGGACTTCCCCTCGCAGGGGCCGCAGTCGGTCCGGTTGACGGGGGGCACGGTTGGGCGCAGGACATATCTGATCGGTTCGAGGCCGTGCACCGTCGACCTGGCCTTGGTATGCCGGGTTCGCTACCGCCTTACACCACGACTGGCCCCTCGCAGGCGTGGCTGCTACAGTTCACCGTAAGTCGTGGATTCATTTGGTTCACAATCATCCGACCTATAAAAGAACAGTGATGCTGACTATGATCTTCCTTTACAGCCTGACAAGCTAGACGACGACGCCGACGAATACTCGGTGCAGCGGAGCATGGAGGCCTACCTATTGTGGCTGTTCGGGTGGGTGATGGTCACCAACACTCACGGGCACGCGGTGGACAAGGGACTGATCCACTACGCTCGTGCGATCGCCGATAGCGAGGACAGCTGCGTACCGCAGTGGAGCTGGGGATCTGCTGTGCTAGCGGCGACGTACCGTGCTCTTTGTGACGCGTGCACAAAGACCGATCCAGGTGCGATTCTCGCCGGTTGCCCTCTTCTTCTGCAGCTATGGGCGGCCGAGCGGTTCGCGATAGGCCGTCCTCTGATTCAGCACTCTTCCTACGAGGGTGGCCCTGGAGGCTTGTACGGGCAATGGCCCGAGGACCGCCCGACTATGGGGACGGTATATGGTGTCGCCGTGAGGTACGTAATGTGAAATTCTATGTTTACCACTTATGCGCAAACACTGACGTGTAATCTTTTCTTATTTTGCAGTGTCGTTACGCCCACAACCAGGTTAGGAGGGCCTACTCCGAGTTCGTTATGGAGTTCGACCGCCTGCTGCCCAGCGACGTCGTCTGGGAGCCCTATAGTCCGCAGGCCATCGCGGCCCGTGCACCGCTCGGACTCTGTACTCTTTGCACGCGCGACCAGGCGTACTGGTTGACGAAAGTGCCGTTGGTGTTCGACATCTTCGTCGAGCCCCACTGTCCGCAGCGCGTGATGCGACAGTTCGGCCTACGTCAGATCTTCCCTATGCCCATAGAGGTCGTTGTGCCGCGCGATGTGCACTGGTAAGTATAACTGCGATCTTTGTTTAGTAGTACCACTCTTTAATGTACTCTAATGCACTCTCTGCAAATAGGTATAATCGTAGGGGACAGGTAGCCGGCGCTCAGTGGTATCCCCAACTGCAGCAGTACGTGGAGGACTGGTTGTTGGCGACGGAGGATGTCATTGAGGAGATACGTGCACACACTGAGGAGCATTACCTAGCATACCTCAGGTGGTATCAGCCCCGGACCCGCATACGCGTAACGTTCACCCCAGGTGATCCACAGCCACACGTCGCCGCTACGACGGACACGTATCCTACACACCGTGACCAGGACTATTTTCGCGCGGTAAGTCACATTATCTTTGCACTTTGCCATTCCCTTTGTAGGTAGCCACGGTTCTAACACATAATCAAGTCACATTTCAAATAGGCCGATGCAGTGCGACAGATTCAGGGTGATGTAAACGCGGTGTTCGGACGGTTGGACACTGGGATCGTGCTGACTACGGACGAGCAGAGGACGACCTTCGGGAGGATTCGTCAGGCGTTGCACACAGTGCTTCGTGCGCTCACTTGTCGTGCGGCTGACGCGGTACCTCCCGTCTATATACAGCAGCAGCAGCAGCCACGGCCAGCAGGAACAGGAGGACGAGCAGGAGTGCGCCCGCAAGGTTCTAGTCAGCCATCTGGCTCCTCCAGAGGTAAATTCTACTAACCTTCCGTTCATAACACGTTTCCTTGTACGACATGCACCGTTGTACATCAATATGCTTCCCTGTAGCTTTTGCTACACCGTACCTACATCCCTCTGGAGCTAGCACGTCGACGCATGGAGTGTACCACACACGACCACACGCGCAGCTCGGCATGACAAGTGCCCCCGGTGCCACCACAGGAGGTCCTTCAGGTTATATCAAAGTTTACTTTTGTCTTGCAAAATTTTGATTTGCAATAATTAATAATTTGGTGTACATTGTTCCACTCTACAGTGCCTGCGATGTTTGCTGGCGCTGGCTCCTCCACGCAGGGCGCACGCGGCAGCGGTTGGGCACCGGGTCCTTTCGAAGGGGACGACTTGGAGGACGAGGGCGAGGAGATTCAGGAGATACTACCTGCCTCGCAGCTCGAAGGAGCTCCTCCACCACAGACACAGGACCCACCGGTTGCCACACCCATGTAGACGACCCGCGCTGGCCGTGCTATACCACCAGACCGGTTGACGTACTCCCAGGGGCAGGTGCAAGCGCAGGGTAGGAAGTCAAAGAGAGCTAGAGGTTACGGTCAGGGCCCGTAGTACTTTGTGTCCGTAACAGTTTGTCTGTTGTGTATCATGTTTTATTAATTTTACGTTTCCTGAAGATACCAGTTTACTTCGTTTACGCTCATCGATCAAACGACATATTCCTCACGATCTACGTTTCTGACGAACCTTATCAAAAATATGAATTTTCGAGTGTCAACTTCATGACGAAAGTACATTCCGAGCGGTGACAACCGAACACACGTTAACTACCATACAAACCTACTGATATCCAACTAGCGATGCAACTACTGTGTGAGGACGACGTGGTGACGGTGTGCGTCCAGGGAGTAGTGACGGCAGCCGGTACTCATTGGTCTCCTCCCAGCCCATTCTTCCTCTCCCTCTTTCTCTCTGTCTCCAGAAATATGCCTGTTCGGACGGTCTCCCCCGGGCGCATTTTGCATGCGGCCCCCTTGCCACCCTCTGAGAGGGCGGTTTTTGGGAGGCCGGGGGACCACCTGCAAAATGGCTGACGGCCGTCGACCGGGGGTCCGACGGCCGTTAGCCACGTCATTAAATCGCCCTCTGGAAGGCCTTCCAGAGGGCGGTGGGAGTCTATTTTGGCGATTTTTTTAAATAAAAATCTATTTTTGCAAATCTTTTAATAAATAAATATAAAAATAAAAAAAATTCATAAACAAATATGAGTTTTAACTCTATGGTCCATACGTATAAACTAGCAATTACCAGTTGACAAATGCAACTATTTCTTATCTCTAATCCATCAATGTCTCTCTTCACAATATAATCTGTCACCACTACGTACAACACGTCAGCTTTCACCCTTACCGCAGGTATCCACACCGATTATACATGTTGTATACTGATTTTTTTAAACAAAAATCGTGGGCACATGACCCAATGCTAGGCCCGCCCACGGGCTCTGGGTTGACCTTTTAGTCAACGTTGGGTTTGAACCTGTATTTTATTCTGTCTTGGGTTTTTTTTTTTCCATTCCCTTTTTTCACTTTTTAAAAAGTCAACTTCTTTTTTCGAAAGATTACCCCGGTCTTTATTTATGCTTTGGATTCTAGCCTATCTTACCTAGAGAGGAACATATGTGCAATAAGATAGTTACATGTGGCTACGCTTTCAATATAAATTTAGTAAGTTGCACAGTTTTTATTGGATCCCTATCTCTTAAAACATGCTTAAATAAGACGCACTCGAGAGCATACGATGTCGTTGTACGTGTGGGGTGTGTCTTCCAAATAATTGGCGCACTCGGCGCTACCGGAGATGGTAGGTCAGGTGTGTTGGAATTGCTAAATGGGCTAAGACCCATGTGGAGAATAATTCCTAGAAAAATATCAAAGGCCCACCTCATGGGGAGTGGCATAGGGAGTTTTAGTACCACCTTGCTAGTTTTAGAAGAGGAAGACCTCCTTATAAGGGTGAGCTCTCTCCTAGCCACCTGAGACATGCATAGTGGAGAGAAGTGGAGGAACACGCGCGCGCTCGCTTGCCTCGCCACGCCAGGCGAGGCGGCATGCACGTGAATGGTCCGCCAAAATTGGCTTCTCATGCTTGCGCAGATGCAGCTTCTTTTTGCAGTTTTTATTTTGCTGCAAATTTAGAGTCTGGATAGGATACGTGTAGCCTATCCGGTTCGGTTACGAGATAGAGATTGTGCGGGCATCCTGATCACGCGTCCTAATATCTCTATAAATACCGAGCTGCTGTCTCCACGCAATATATGCGAAAACAGTCTAGGGCTTGCCATCTCTTATGTTCTGAGCTGTCATTCGTCATCTACTCCGTCCCGATCTTCGGCATGCACCGGCGGATTGGGAGAGCAGGTCTTCGGAACCCTCGCCTTCGACGTCCTGCACTGGGAGAGGGCGAATAAGGGTTTTGGGAAGCGCTACGCACGACTGCTCACTGTACGCCCATCACGGCTCGTCTCCCTTCACGTTCGGGCGCTGCGCGTCGTCGTCATCACCCGGTGCCACGCGTCGTTCGTGCGGTACGCGTTGCGCCCATGTCTGCTCCAGAACAGCCCCCACAACAGGGCTGTAGGTACGCGTACACTATGTCTCCTGTGTTTGATCTATTCATGTTAATTGATGTCATATACATGTTTAGATCAGATTACATGATTCTGTTTACTTATGCTATTAATGTCATGATTTATTTATGGAATAAATTAAATCTACATGTGCTTATATTTTCAACAATCCAAAAATCTTATTATAGGCACTATAGTTTTACGATGGCTGGTTTTGCTGATGCACTGAGGCCGGATAAATTTATCGGCGTGCACTTTAAGAGATGGCAGATTAGAGTCACTCTGTGGCTGACAGCTATGAAGTGCTTCTAGGTGAGTACTGGCAAACCTGAAGAAGTTCTCTCTGCTGAACAGCAAAAAGAATTTGAGAAAGCCACTACTCTTTTTGTGGGATGCATTCTTAGCGTTCTTGGTGATCGTCTGGTCGAGGTGTACATGCATATGACCGACGCTAAGGAGTTATGGGATGCACTGAATACCAAATTCGGTGCTACTGATGCTAGCAACGATTTGTATGTCATGGAGCAGTTTCACAATTTCAGTATGGTTGACAACCGTTCTGTGGTCGAACAGGCTCATGAACTACAAACCATTGCTAAGGAACTCGAACTCCTTAAGTGTGCCCTTCCCGACAAATTTGTGGCTGCATGCATTATTGCAAAACTACCTTCTTCATGGAGGAGTTTTGGTACTGCACTCAAACACAAGAGACAGAAGTACTCTGTTGAGGGGTTAATTGCGTCTCTTGACGTTGAGGAGAAAGCTCGGGCAAAGGACGCTGCGTCAAAAGGTGATGGTGGGCAGTCTAGTGCCAATGTGGTGCAAAAGACTGCTAACAAAAACAATAAAGGGAAATTTGTCAAAGCCCAACAAAACACTAACTTCAAGAAAAGGAGGAACAACAACAAGGAGAAAGATGCCAGAACTTGCTTTATGTGTGGCTTGCCTAGTCATCTCGCCAGGAAGTGTCCACAACGTAAGGGCATGAAGGCACCTGCAGGATAGACCTCTAAGTCTGTCAATGTAACCATTGGCAATACTGGAGATGGAACCAGGTATGGTAATTCACCTACTGTTCTCTCAGTTAATCAGTCTACTAATTGGTGGGTTGATACGGGTTCCAATGTTCATGTTTGTGCTTACATATCTTTGTTTTTCTCTTATCAGGTCAGCCGGGATTCCTCCGTCCTAATGGGGAACGGGTCGCATGCTTCTGTTCATGGTGTTGTGGAGCTGAAGAACGTGCAGCTGAAGAATGTGCAGCATGTCCCCACTATCGACAAGAATCTCGTTGTGGTTCCCGTCTATGTAGAGACAGGTTTAAGTTGGTATTTGAGTCTAATAAAGTAGTCGTGTCTAAACATGGATATTTTATTGATAAAGGCTATGAGTGCGGAGGCTTGTTCCGTTTTTCCCTTTCTGATTTCTGTAATAAGTCTGTGAACCATATTTGTGGCAGTGTGGATAATGAGGCCAGTATCTGGCATTCACGTTTATGTCATGTTAATTTTGGTTTGATGTCTCGGCTTTCCAGTTTGAATTTAATTCCAGGTTTTTCCATTGTCAAAGGTTCTAAGTGCCATAGTTGTGTGCAATCAAAACATTCTCGCAAGCCCCACAAGGCTGCCGAGGAGAGAAACTTGGCACCACTAGAACTCCTACATTCAGATCTTTGTGAAATGAATGGGGTGTTGACGAAGGGTGGAAAACGATATTTCATGACTTTGATTGATGATGCAACTAGATTTTGTTATGTGTATTTATTGCAAATGAAAGATGAGGCCCTAGACTACTTTAAAATTTATAAGGCAGAAGTTCAAAACCAACTTGGCAGAAAGATAAAAAGGATTAGGTCAAATCGTGGTGGAGAGTATTTCTCTAATGTTTTTGATTTATTCTGTGGGGAACATGGCATTATACATGAGCGAACACCTCCCTATTCTCCCGAATCTAATGGGATTGCCGAAAGGAAGAACCGTACGCTGACTGACTTGGTGAATGCCATGTTAGACACTGCGGGATTACCTAAGGCATGGTGGGGGGAGGCTTTGTTGACCTCAAATCATGTATTGAATAGAATTCCTAACAGAAATAAGGATAAAACACCATACGAGATATGGATTGGGAGAAAACCATCACTTTCTTACTTGCGTACATGGGGGTGCTTGGCGAAAGTCAATGTACCAATAACAAAAAAGCGCAAGCTAGAACCTAAGACTGTGGACTGTGTCTTTCTGGGATATGCTCATCATAGCATTGCTTATAGATTTTTAATAGTTAAATCTGAGGTACCTGACATGAACACGGGTACAATTTTAGAGTCTCGTGATGCTACGTTTTTCGAGGAAATCTTCTCAATGAAGGATACACATAGCACTTCAAGTCAATCTTCTGTTTCAATTCCCAATTTAATCACACCACCAGAACAAACTAAATATACACTTGAGCATCTCGCTGAGGAGGATGACAGTGAAGCTCCGAGAAGGAGTAATAGACAAAGGATAGCTAAGTCCTTTGGTGACGACTTCACTGTGTACCTTGTAGATGACACTCCCAAGTCAATTTCAGAAGCCTATGCATCCCCTGATGCTGACTACTGGAAGGAGGCTGTTCGTAGCGAAATGGACTCTATTATCACTAACGGGACTTGGGAGGTGACAGAGTGACCCTATGGGTGCAAACCAGTAGGTTGCAAGTGGGTGTTCAAGAAGAAGCTAAGGCCTGACGGTACTATTGAAAAGTACAAGGCTCGGCTTGTGGCCAAGGGCTATACTCAGAAAGAAGGCGAAGATTTCTTTGACACTTACTCACCTGTTGCTAGATTGACCACAATTCGCGTACTTCTCTCCTTGGCTGCCTCACATGGTCTTCTCGTTCATCAGATGGACGTTAAGACAATTTTTCTTAATGGAGAGCTGGATAAAGAAATTTATATGGAGCAGCTTGATGGATTTGTGGTAGAAGGTCAAGAAGGCAAGGTGCTAAAGTTGTTAAAATCTTTGTATGGTCTGAAACAAGCTCCTAAGCAGTGGCATGAGAAATTTGATAGAACACTAACTTCTGCGGGCTATGCAGTCAACGAGGCAGATAAGTGTGTATACTATCGCTATGGTGGGGGTGAGGGAGTTATTCTGTGCTTGTATGTTGATGACATACTAATCTTTGGGACAAACCTTGAGGTGATTAATGAGGTTAAATTATTCTTGTCTCAAAATTTTGATATGAAATATCTGGGAGTAGCTGATGTTATCTTAAACATTAAGCTAATCAGAGGTGATGATGGGATTACACTCTTGCAATCTCATTATGTGGAAAAGGTCTTGAGCCGCTTTGGCTATATTGATAGCAAGCCTTCTCCAACTCCTTATGATCCTAATCTTTTGCTTTGCAAAAACAAAAGGATTACGAGGAATCAGCTGGAGTACTCCTAGATAATTGGCTCACTTATGTATCTAGCCAGTGCAACTAGGCCAGACATCTCCTTTGCTGTGAGCAAATTGAGCCGGTTTACCTCTAATCCGGGAGATGATCATTGGCGCGCGCTTGAGCGAGTTATGCGCTATCTGAAGGGTACTATGAATTTTGGACTTCACTATACTGGGTACCCGTCGGTATTGGAGGGATATAGTGATTCTAACTGGATCTCTGATGTTGATGAGATTAAAGCCACTAGTGGATATGTTTTTACACTAGGTGGTGGTGCTGTTTCATGGAGGTTGTGCAAACAGACCATTTTGACGAGATCAACCATGGAAGCAGAGCTTACTGCACTAGATACTACTACTGTTGAGGCAGAATGGCTGCGTGATCTATTAATAGATTTGCATGTGGTTAAAAAACAGTGCCGGCTATCCTTATGAACTGTGACAATCAAACTGTCATTGCTAAGGTGAATGTTCTAAGGATAACATGAAATCATCTAGGCATGTGAAGAGACGATTAAAATCTATCAGGAAATTGAGAAATTTCGGAATTATAAGTTTGGATTATGTCCAAACAGCTAGCAACATGGTAGATCCCTTTACGAAGGGACTATCACGAAATGTGATAGATAATGCATCGAGGGAGATGGGTATGAGACCCATGTGAGTTACACTATGGTGGTAACCCAACCTATGTGATCGGCGATCCCGTGAATTAGGACCTGGGAAGAACAAGCCATTAGTTAACGGGATGAGAGTACCTTTAACTGTCTCTAAGTGAAAATGCATATACTCTCATAAACTGTAAGGCAGGTTGGCTTTTGCCTTAATGTGTTTTGTTGGCTTTAAATAGCGAAGATGCTGTTTTACAGAGCATTCTTAAAAGGACACACCTATATGAGCTCGACCGTTGGTCGCGGTTTATAGAGATTTTGGGTGAATATCCTAGAAAGCTCATGAAAGACCAAGGAGTATGACTTATAAGCTCCAACCGAGGAGTAGGCTACTGACGACCTAGTATCAGTCAAGGCTTTGAGTGAAACTTGCTTGCACAAAACTTGTAATTCAATGCGTAGTCCATTGTTTAAGTTCTGAGTAAGTGTAGCTTGGAGTTCTAGATGGGTGTTCAACCTTAACCGGTCTCCATCAAAACACTGGTATATAAATAGTACTTTGGAGAAATGGCAAATCTCTTTGGGATTTTGAGATTTGGTGGGGGATTGTTGGAATTGCTAAATGGGTTAAGGCCCATGTGGAGAATAATTCCTAGAAAAATCTCAAAGGCCCACCTCATGGGGAGTGGCATGGGGAGTTTTAGTACCACCTTGCTAGTTCTAGGAGAGGGAGACCTCCTTATAAGGGTAAGCTCTCTCCTAACCACTTGAGACATGCATAGTGAAGAGAAGTGGAGGAACACGCGCGCGCTCGCTCACCTCTCCACGCCAGGCGAGGCAGCATGCGTGTGAATGGTCTACCAAAATTGGCTTCTCATGCTTGCGCAGATGCCGTTTCTTTTTACAGTTTTTATTTTGCTGCAAATTTAGAGTCCGGATAGGATACGCGCAGCCTATCCGGTTCGGTTACGAGATAGAGATTGTGCGGGCGTCCTAATCACGCGTCCTAATATCTCTATAAATACCGAGCTGCTATCTCCACGCAATATATGTGAAAACAGTCTAGGGCTTGCCATCTCTTCTATTCTGAGCCGTCGTTCATCATCTACTCCGTCCCGATCTTCGGCGTGCACCGGCGGATTGGGAGAGCAGGTCTCTGGAACCCTCGCCTTCGACATTCTGCACTGGAAGAGGGCGAATAAGGTTTTTACGAAGCGCTACGCGTGATTGCTCGCTGTGCGGCCATCACGGCTCGTCTCCCTTCATGTTCGGGCACTGCGCGTCGTCATCATCACTCGGTGCCGTGCGTCGTTCGTGCAGTATGCGCTGTGCCCGTGTCTGCTCCAGAACAGCCCTCACAACAGGGCTGTAGATACGCGTACACTATGTCTCCTGTGTTTGATTTATTCATGTTAATTGCTGTCATATACATGTTTAAATCAGATTACATGATTCTGTTTACTTATGCTATTAATGTCATGATTTATTTATGGAATAAATTAAATCTACATGTGCTTATATTTTTAACAAGGTGTGATTCCTAATGTTTTATATCTGGTCTTTGTGTTGTGGAATAAATACCTATGTCGTGGAAAATTACCTACATCCTAATATCAGAGACGAAGGAACCATTTGTAGTTTTAGTTCTGAATGCAATCTAATGGAAAGGCGTAACTGAACGACTTGATTTAACATTCTAACTTAATTCGTTTAGGGTCTCAAATCAACAAATTTCAAGTACAAGTGCTTGATTGCACAAAATGGAACAGTTCAGGTGCCACAAATGCAATTTGCCTTTCTGCGTGCCACGTTGGACATTTCTTGTCTTAAACACTTTTCTTCTCACTTTTATGACCATCAAATTCAAGTAGAAACTAAGCTACCATTTGAACAAGTAACCATTGCTTTCAGTTCCCATGCATGTTTTAGAGTTGATGTGCATGGAATGACTGCTAAGCTGTTAATTTGCCGGTAACCAACTGATTTGCGTACTAGACATATACTAGGTGCAGTGTTTACTTCTTGATGTGTATTTCACAGTAGTTCACACACGAGGCAGGACTTTAGTTCCTTTAATTAGCAATAGAACAACAACTGATTAACCAAATGACAAAGACAATATTAAGGTCTCATGTCGATTAGAACCGGTTACCATGCATGACATGAAAAACTGATTAAGCATCAACATCTTCATGAATCAATTGGATATATATACTAGTTATTATATTGGGCTGAATATGCACAATTTAATCTTTATGCAGATCGATGTATGTTAATCTGAACTATTTTTCGGCTTATTTTATATCTTAGACTATTAAAAATAGTTTACTTTACTCTCTAACGATATTTCTCTTTGTATAAGTCATATTATCCATTGAAATTCGGTAGGATGATAGATACATTACATCTTATATCTTAACATTTTTTAGAATTTTTTTACAAAGGTTGGAAGCATCTGAGATTGATATTTGTGAACTTTGATAATAGTGTTATCTATGGCTCTATCAAATTTCACCTAAAAAAACGATTTGTATAAAGAGAAACAAAAAGAGTTGTTACTAAGGAGTAAGCTAAACCATCTTCAATAGTTTAGAGGATTAAAATAAGCTTTAGGGGGTTAAGTGATTTAATAAAATGGTTCAAAGGAGTAAAATAGACTTTTTAATTAAAGAAATTAAGAAATTAATGTCAAGATGTGCTGTCGCGCCGCTTGCTTCTTCGTCTAGCAATTCCCATGCTAACTAACTATCCATTCATTTTAAGTTTTGGCACTAACCAATAATTAACAAAATTTCTCTTGAAGAATTACATAGGCGCACTTGGGCGTGTGTGCATTTGATAGAGGAACGTGACGATATATATATATCACTCAAGAATTAAAGATGTACATGGAGTGGTAGGCCGTTAATTCATAGCTTAATTAGATTGCATGGATCAGGTGAGAAGATTTGGACGAGTTGATGTGCAGTTGACGACGATGTAACTAATTAGATAGCCAGTCAAGTAACATGACAATTTAGCAGCGTACCGTTTTATTAGTTGGACCATCGCACAGCAATAATTTACGTGTACCCACATGCATGAGACTAGCTACTGAATCGACTAGCCGTTTCTTTTGTGCCATAATGTTAATTGCAGCAAAAATGCATCCAGTACAGGAGTCATCGTCGTTTGTGGTCACCGTTCATAGGCTCATAGCTGATTAATTTGTTCCTTTTTCTTCAGATGATCTTGTGTCTGAAGCTGGCTGAGTGCACAGTAATCCTGAATAATGCCATCTTAATTTGTTTTTTTTTCAGATAATCTTATTTTCTTCCAAATTTACACTTTTATCCTAATTGTCGAGGATTGTGGAAATTTTTAGCTCAACACCGTAGGAATCAAACAATAATTAATTCCTAAGATTTTTTCTGAGTTCCAAACAAAACTTGACGGCAAAACAGAGAGTTTCTTTGTGTAAATTTTTGTTTCAATCCCCTCTTCTTATTAAAGTTTCACTCTGACCCCTCTACATATTTTTTTTCTTTGGATCATCTTTTCTTACCCTGCTATGTCAAATGGACCCCATTTACTCTTTTTGTCAAGGTTAGTCTTGTTGTATCATTATCATCTCCTCCTAGTCATGCTCCTCTTGCCTCCATCATGGCCCTGAGCCTACTTGGAGATGGCAATAGAATTCAGAAAAATGGGTTCGAAGTGAAACAAAATATAAGAAAATTTCTATATATGAGCATCAAATTCTTGTATAAACTAAGTAAGCATTGTTTTCAGTTGGAATATTTCAGAGTTGATGTTCATGGAACGACTGCTAATCTGTTTTTGCCGATAACCAACTGATTTACTTGTACCAGACAACGTTTACTTCACACACACTGCAGGACTGAATGCGCAACGTTCGTCTAATTAGCGACAGAACAACAACTGATTAACCAAATGAGACAAAGACAATATTAAAGGTCTCCTGTTGTCTGTTGATTAGAGCCAGTTACCATGCAAGGCATAAAAACCTTATGGGTTAAGCATCAACGTCTTCAATAAACAGGATATACTACATACTAGCCACATTATATATATTGTGCTCAAGATGCACGACTTAATCTCCAGATGTACGTTAGGCATGACACTTAATTTGTGACTCAGCAAAGTAGGACATCTTTATTCAATCCAATGCAGTTACTTGGAGAGAGAAAAAAAATTTGAAAATATAATTTTTTTTCAAGTTTTGTAAATATATATAGATGAGCGAAGGATCAGTAAAAATATACCTACACTGTGCCGGCGCCATGCCTTGCGGGCATGGGACCACCGGTGCCGCACCGCCATCACACGGTACCGAGCACACCAGCCATGCCGTCACGCGACACCGCGCGGTGCTGTGCCACTGTTGGGCGGCACCGAGCGCACCCGGTGCCTGCTTGCTGCCTGCACCGCTGCCAGCTCTGTACCGGTGCCGCGTGACAGTTTTTGCTACTCCTCTACTCTTATGTATATATTTGCAAAATTTGAAAAAAAATATATTTTTAAATTTTTTTTCCTTGGAGAGATGCTTATTAATCCTTAAGAGCGACGCTTAGCAAGTTGTTATGTAAAATTACCACGATTAATTAATCTAAACACCTAAGAGCATGAGATGCTTTTGTTAGAGGACTCTTATCTTACCTAGATGGTTGATTCCGTATAATGACATATTAAGCATGCATGTTTATAGTTTTTAAAGAATAAGCAATGCTTATATTAGCATTTTGCCTTGGAAATGGCTCCTATATATTAACCCACCACCTGCTGGTGCTGATGTTAGGATTAGCCTGACATCTATCAATTTCCATGCTAACTAATTGTCCAATTCACTCTTAGTTTTGGTACTGACCAATAACAAATTCTCTCTACCAGAATCATAATGGTACGACCAAATTATAGGACGTTCATCTTTTTTTTTAAAAAAAATTACTGGACGTAAAAGGGAGCACTCTTATGGGTACGTGTAATCGAGAAAATTAATTTATAAGCTGGATTGCATGGATTAGATGAGAATATTTACTCACGCAATTGACGACGATGTAACTAATTAGATAGCTAGTCAACTGATCAGGAAGCTTAGCATGATAATTCAGAAACGCAGCGTTTTGTTAGTTGGCCCATCGCCTGCAGTTCCCTGTTCCCACATACATGACACTACTGAAACGTTCTTTTGGCGCCATGACATCGTTTATAGCTGCTTAGTTTGTTCCTTTTTCTTCAGACACCTCAACGGCTGAGTGTACACTTACCTGAATAATGCCATCTTTAATTTGTATTTCAGATAACCTTATTTTCTCTCAAATTTACACTTTCATCCTAATTAGCGAGGCTCCTTTCGATTGTGAAAATTATTTACATGAGACCCAGCAGGAAACGGACATCATTTAATTGCTATGAATTTTTCTGAGTTCCACACGATTGTGGCCGGTAGGAGAGTTTATTTTCTTGTTATGTAAATTTTTACTTTGGACCTCCTTTTCTTATCCTTTTGTTTTATATTGGACCCTCTAACTAACTTTTTTTTTTATCTCAACGTATTATGATCTCCTTCTAGCTTGTCATGCTCCTCTTGCCTCCTCTACCACCCTGATGTTCTTCGGCTACCCGGAGATGGCAGCAAATATCGAGAAAAATAGGTTTAAAGTAAAACAAAAGGTAAGAAAAAGGAAACATCGAAAGAAAAAAATGTGGCCGAAAGAGGGATTGACGTGAAACTTAGGCAACAATAAATTATCTACCGAACAATTCCTATATTTTTATTTAAAGATAATGGAAATGAATAAATCCTATATTTATATGAGCATCCAAATTCATCTATAAACTAAGTAACCATTTGCACAAGTAACATTGTTTTCAAGTCTTATGTTTTAGAGTTGAAGCGCATAGAATGACTACTAACCTGTTTGATCAACTGATTTTTGTACTAAGACAAACTAGGTGCAGTGTTCACCTCTTGATGTGCACTTCACAGAGCTCACACATAATGCAGGACTGCACGCGCAACGTTCCTTTAACCAGCAATTAATAGAGCACAACTGATTGACCAAAATGACAAAGACAAAATATTAAGATCTCATGCCGACTAGAACCACTTACCAACTTACCATGCATGGCATCAAAAACCGATCAAGCATCAACGTCTTCAATCAACAAGATATACTAGTTAGCCACATTATATTGTGCTTAATGTACATAGTTAATTTAATTAATCTTCAAATGTTGGTGTCAACAAATATGCCTGTATGTATATCTTTAGTTGGTGCATAACTTTGTCAAAAACAAAAAATCAATAGATATGTATTTTATCTTACTACATAGAGAGGTTGCTAAGGCAACTTTTGAATGTAAGGTTAGGCTAGAACTTATTACCGCATAGAAAACATGACGGATTATTAGAACATGATTAATTAAGCATTAACTACTTCTTCCGTTTCAAATTACTTGTCGTTCTAAGAAATCCCATACTAACCAAGGAACTATAACAAATTACATTATTACTCTCATTAAATATATCGCAGTTATATTTCGAAAGCAGCTATTAATTTTAATTAGTTGAGATGAGCCAATAAGAGTTATGAGTGTATTAATGTGTGGCTGCATTAATGAAGGGCAGGGAGAAAAATTCATATCTAAAAGTGATTTGGAATATAAGAGTGAAAGTATTTTGGCAAAAAATTTAAATCTTAGAATGACAAGTAATTTGAAACAAAGAGAATATTACAAACATGGAAAATTGATTTATTTGATTTTTTTTAAAAACTTTTATATAGAATTTTTTTATAAAAGATACACCATTTAGTAGTTTTAGAAAGTATGTTTATGAAAATCTATGAAGTAGCTTAAGCTAGAAGCGTGCTCAATCCTCTCTATGTATTGCTCACAATTAAGGATGTACGTGGAGTGGTGTGCCGTTAATTTATTGGTTGGATTGCATGAATAAGGTGAGAACATTTGTACGAGTTGATGTGCAATTAACGACGATGTAACTAATTTGATAGCTCGTCAACAAATCAGGCAGCTTAACATGACAACTTTAATCTGTTAATGCAATTCAGCAGCGTACCGTTTTATTAGTTGGGCCATCGCCACTGCAATTCAGCAGCGTACATGCTATTTGACACTACTGAATCGACGAGCCGTTTCTTTGGCGCCACAACTGTAGCTGAATGCATGCAGCAGCTGTCGTTTGTGTCTGCAGCTGCTTGTGTTGCTAGCTAGTTTGTTCCTTTTTCTTCAGACACCTCAACGGCTGGCTGTGTACATTTTTCTGAATAATGTTGCCTTGATTTGTATCTCAGAGAATCTTATTAATTTTCTCCCAAAATTACACTATGATCCGAATTATATCAAGAGACACTCATTTGGAACCTGGTAGGAATTAATGGAACAACGATTATTTCATGCTATGAATTGCTGGTTAAAGAGAGTAATTAATTGGCTCTAGTACAAGTGCAGAGGCAGTTTGGTGGCCTCTGAATGAGTAAAAACCACAACAGGACAGGGTGAAGAAAATGCAGCTATCCGCACTGTGACGTAGGATCCCACACCTAACATTCATCCTAACATTCACTGGAGCCAGCGTGTCCCAAATCCTCGGTAACCGTGTAGTTATCGTGTAGTTATCGTGGTTCCCGTCCAAACATTGGGTACGGTATCGGTTACCGGTGGTTTGGTTTGAATAAATTTAATATTTTATTTAAAAAATAAAAAATCTAAAAAAACTCTAGTAGGTAGTACTTGAATTATGGGTCATTGTGGTGAAGAAAGTTTATAAAAATAAGAAAGTTTATTTTATATTTTAGAGTTCCATCAAAAATAAAAAAAATAAAAGATGTGTTGGGATATAATTTCTACTTTATTTAAATATAAAAACGATGCAAGGATTATGCAAAAAATTATGCAATATTAGTTTTTCTAGGGATATCTACAATTTTTTTCTGATTTTTTTACAATTTTTTAGAATTTTTACTAGGTTTTATAATTTTTTCACTTTAGCTTTAACATATCACGATTACCACGGCTTACCATGTGGTTACCACGTGATATCGCATGGTAACCTTGACCGTACCGTGAGATTTAAAAATTTTGAATTCAATTTTTTGGAGATAAATTTCATGCGGTTTTAGGAGGTTACCATGATAACCATATGATAACCGCCATAGCAGAGAGAGGGCAATAACCCCACGTGATACGGTACATTAAACACTGGCGGGAGCCTGTTGCTATATGTTTTGCCGCGTCGATGGAATCCCCAATTACTTTGACTGGCCACCCCGTGTAGAACGTAATAATCAAACCCTAAGAATTTGTTGCTCTTATGAAAGCTACACAAGATATGTTAAGGGTGCCTTCGGTAAAGCTTTTGGGTGTTACTTATTCCCTCGTCTTCTGGCAGCATGTTTCTCGAACTACTAAATGATGTATTTTTTTAAAAAATTTCTAATTAAAAATATCTCAAAAAATTAAATAGATCCATTTTCTAGATTTTTAATAGCTAATACTTAATTAATCATACGCTAATAACGTTTCTCGTTTTACGTATCACTTATAAGCCAAAGCATATCCGAACGGTGCCTAACTCTATCGTCTTGTCTTATAAGGTCAATTAATTTGAACGTTGTTGGGGCTGTGAAAGAAAAATCTTAATTGTCAAAGGAGATTTATTTTTCTTCCCTCCTTTCGGCTAGAGTAAATTTGAAAAACTACGGTTGTTTTGATAAAATTATATATTTAAGTCATAATCACAAAACTACGAAATTATCACCAAATTTATCATAGAACAATTTACGTTGTAGCATCACCAACTACATTTTTAATGTCAGTTTCATCGTAAAACTGCATATTTAAAAGTTCTATAAGGGCAACTGTGCTAGGGATATAATCTCTAAAATTCATGATAGTTTTAGGATGTTATGGTTTAAAATATAGTTTTATAATAAATTTGGTTAGTAGTTTTACCATAACATGGCTTAAATTTGTAGTTTTCAGATAGTTTTATTTAAGAATCGATGGTTTTGTGAAATTCATCCTATATATATATATATATATATATATATATATATATATATATATATATATATATATATATATATATATATATATATATATATATATATATATATATATGAACACATGAAAAAAATATGCATCATGTATGAAAGAGAGGAGTTGATATATGAGCTTCTTTATGGTACACTATACTACTCTATACTAAAATTACCATGTTATTTTAAAAATATCTACATAAATAAACGGTTAGATTTTATATATACTAGTGCTCCTGTATCACTGCTAATGAGAAAAAAACCCTATCTCTTTATATATACACACACTCTCCACACGAAGACCAATAAATGGCAACAGTAGCAAAGAGTGAAGTCACAGTCTGGGCTGTATTATATGGTGCCAGGTTAATTCTCGGCCCATGCTAATGTGGCAGGTTCACAGCTCCCACAAGCCAAAATTTGATGTTTGTGCCATAACAAAAAGGGTCCTGCTTCTTGCCGTACAAACAGTAGCCCTGTGACTTCAAAGGTGTTCTGCAGTCACTTTCCTACATTGTTTCAGCTTTATTAATCATTGATCTAGCTTCAGAAGCAACATGGACATTGATTCTGCACTTTGCTTTTGTCGCTTGATGACGGTCAGTGACACTAGCTAGCTGCGGAGCGACACGTACCATGCTGTGTTGTTCCATACTTATATGAGTACTAATAATTTTGCAAATTAGTTTGAAATTTTTATGTATGGACCAATGAATTTATTTTGATAGTCGGCTAGCTTGTCCTAGTAATTTGTTTTAGAAAATATACTTCACAATAGGATCTTGCCAAATCAGTATATATGGCAAAGGCAAAGTTCCTCTTTAGTTCATCAGTGCTCGATTAATTGTTACAGAATCTACTGTACATGCCATGATCATCTATAGATCATCGGTGACATCAGTTCAATATAATTGGGCAACATGGGGTTTTACTGCGAAATGATTAAATTCGGGCGCTGCTAAAAGATAGGACACCCAAATCTAGCGCATTCTCTTTGTGCAACAACCCTCTCTCCTGCACTCTTCTATTTTACATGCATGCACGTAAATTTTTAATGACTTTTAAAAATATTTTTCTCCTAAATTACTTATTTGATTTATAATCCGATTGAACTATTGTATTCGTTATAATTAACTCTTTACAATAAAATCTTATGTGATTATATTTCGATAAATTTTTTTGGGTTTTGGTGTTGCATTGGATTTTTTTAATGTTGCACATAATTTTATTTGGATGTTTCAGTCAGTATTTACTGATGTTTTACTAGTTTGTTTGTAAAATATTATACACAACTAACTAAATGTACACACCTATACGTACCCACTTGTACTTATCCCTCTTTCTCCCTCTATTCCCCTCTCTATCTCTATAAGTATAGGACTGCATGTTGTATGCATGAAAAAACTCCTTTTAGCATGATTTAAATGATCTTTTCAATGACTACTCATGTCATTATATTTCGATAAAAAATTTTAAATGTTTCAGTCTTTAAAATTCGATGTTTCAAACATAAGAAGCAAATATTTCATCTAGAATTTAATTATGTTGTATATTTAAAGTTTTGTACTCTAGTGGATTTTTCTAAATGTTGCACATAGAGTTTTCGTGTTCCAATGAATTTTCCTGAAGTATTTTCTGATGTTTCACTAGTTTCTTTTGCAAATGTTACCTCGGGGAATCTTGGCCGCCACTTCCCTGCTCTCGGAGGCCACCGGAGCGCCGTCGCTACTGTGAACCCGAAGTGCTCCGCCGCCAAAACCTCGCCGTCGAGCCCCCTCGTCGCCGTTCATCGTCGTTTCACCCACGATAAGGTTCGCCTCTCTCCCCTCTACTCGGTTCACGTGTCGTCAAGCCTCGCCGTGTTGCCGATCGCCGTCGACCATCGGGTTCCGAGCCGCACCGCCACCGCTGTCACCGCCATCGACGTGGATGCCGCGTCAGACACCAGCTCAGCCGTGGGCTCGCTGATCGGGATCCAATACGAGCCGTCGATTGCCCGATCTAATCTCAGCCGTTCGATCTGAGTAGGATTAGATCAAAGCCTTTGATCTCTCTTAAAATCTTGGATCAATCTGGACCATCTGATCTAGTTTCATTAAATCCTAACCGTTGGATCGTCCCCGTGAACCTCAGGGGACCTCGTGAACCCGTCTACCGTAGACCCAAGCCCTTTCTCTTTGTCCAGTGGGCCCCGCTGGTTAGCCGCCGGCCCACCCCTCTCTCTCTCCCCTATGATGACATCATAATTCCTTTTCCTGAATTAAATTAATTCCTAAATGATGCAATAAATCAGTTTAATTCTTTTAATAGGCTTTTAAAAGGGTTTAAACTTCTAAAATTCATAACTAATTCATCCGAACTCCGTTTGGGGTGATTTAACTTGGAAAATTCTTTAAAAATCAAGATCTACCCATTAAAAATATAAAATTATACATTTATGTGTGTTGATGTATTGTTTTGCTCATTTTTGTCTATTGCCTTTAGCCACCGACGTTCAGGAAGAGCCGCAGTTTCTCGAGGAGAGTTCCGAGGTCTGTGAGGAGCAGCAAGGCAAGTCAAACAGATTTCTCAATACCTTTGAGCATATTGTTCCTGTGATTAAAGCTATATTTCCTTTCAAACTCTGCATTTATTTTGGAATGTCACTGGTAAAGGGAAACCCTGATCCTTGTTTATGGCCCCTTTGACTTGATTACTGGATATTGTACCTATGGGATAAATGTGACTAGCTAGCTTTATTTATTGGTTAGCTAGATTATCTCTAGGACTTTGCTTAGCCATGCCTAGCAAACTATAGAGTAACTTCTGGGCTGTAACATTAACTTTGATTATAATAACTAGTTCACATGAAATGATGATTCCATTTACGACGGTGGTCATACAAGGATACCTTAATATCAATGTTTTACACCGGTAATATGAATATAGGGCTACTCGTCGTATCGAAACTCGGTGGACTGCAAAGGAACACAAGGGGGTTATACTGGTTTGGGTCCTCGATGTGAGATAATACCCTACGTTCAGTTGTGGTGTATTTACTTTGACGATGTATGGTGGTGATTCTGATGAACTTGATGATTCTGCCCTCAGGGGGTGCCCTGCCTCCCCTTATATACTAGGGGACAGGGTTACAAAGTAGGAGTCCCAGTCGGACTATGACCAGGGAATCTCCTCCTAGAGATATAACTTGCTCGACTAGGACTGTATCTTCCTTATCGTACAAGGTTAAGCCTGCCGAGTGCTATCATATTTCTAATTACAAGGCTAGGCCCATCCTATATCCGAGTGGCCTATATGCTTGTGTTGAGGTATCCGAGGCCCATGGCCTCCACAGAGCCCCTGAGACCTTCATAGTTGAGTCATAACTGATGCCAAGTGCTCATCCTCTACGGTGAAGTTTTCCATAGTGCATTGCTCCCGAGTACTCTTTGTCCGAGTGCTTCTCCTCCCGAGTCCTGCTTCATGTCAACTGGCAGCGAGGCTATGAAGGGCTCCATGTAGAAGTATGAAAGTGTGCGCTGAATAGACGCACCTATTAGGTGTAGCCCTCGACTTTGTGCTTAATTGTGGAACAATTAAACATAAAGACAAAGATCTTTAACCTTGTAGTCTTTCCCGACTACTGTATTACTGGTATATGAGACTCTTCAGCATCATGCCAGCCAGAATGATTTTTTATAGTCTTTCCCCAGTAGTATATTACTCAAAAGTTAGACTCTTCAGCGTCATGCCAATTGGAATGATTTTTGCTTATGGCAATTGTTGGCCAAGCATATAGGCCGAGTACCACTTTATGGATTTCAACCCAATATGTGGTCAGGTGTACTTAAGAGATACATGCATCCCCAATTTTAATGGAAACTATCTTGTGATCCTTATAAGGATATATCCTCAATACCTGGTAAATAATGCAGATACCTGAATGTATGCACTTGGCGGTAGGCTTAGCATGAAGCATATCTGATTATTTGATCGGTTTCTGTGAGTAGCACCAGCACTGTGATTTTAACACAGCCAGCGAGTGGCTCAACTTGAGCGTGCTACTGTAGAAACTCATATCTTGTGGCCCAGTACCAAATTTGTAGGCCCAAGCCCATTTATCGGCACAGGCTCTATAAAAACGGGGGGAGAGAGAGAAGATTCCCTCATCTTCTCCAATCCATCAATCGCTTCGTCTTCCAACTTTCGCGCCGAAATTTCACACCTTGCCTCGCTAGGGTTCGCCATTGCTAGCTCTTTCCTCTGGAAACTCGGGCGATCCCGCTCCTCCGCGTCCATTCCAAGCCCCCAATAGCATTTCCCCGAAATCTCCTCGCCCTTAGCAATGCCGAGAGCTTCAGAAATCCCGAAGGTGTCCGATGAGACCTGGCCGACTTCGGATTGCGGCTCGACTAAGTTGAAGTACTTGGAGAGACAACTGAGATTACAGAGCCGCGAAGTCATCCATTGGTGTCCGGCTGAGAGGGAATCGATCCCGGCGCTCCAATCTGGTGAGACTGTAGTCTTTGCCTCTTTCTTTGACCGGGGTCTGTCTCTTCCTTCTTCGGATTTTTTGCGCCAACTTCTTTCCTTCTATGGGCTGGAGTTGGTGAATCTGAACTCCAACTCTATCTTGCAAATTTCTATATTTGTAACTCTGTGTGAATGCTTTCTGGGTGTGGAACCCAATTTCAATTTGTTCCGATACTTGTTCCACATCAAGCCTCAGCCCTCCAAAAATAAGGTCTAGGTGATAGGGGGAGCCGGCCTCCAGCTTAGGAGCGAGATGAAAAAGATTTATCTCTATGTCCCCTTGAAATCTTCCCTTAAGGGTTGGCATAAAGAGTGGTTCTATTGTTCTGATCTCGAACCACGCTTGCCCCTCTTTACTGGTTTGCCTCCGGAGGTCATGTCCAGTTGGTCATCTGTGCCAAGCTTTGAGGAGATGGGCCAAGTATATATGTTGATTGATAAGATTGATAAGCTGAAGAGCTTTGGACTGACTGGTCCTTGGGTGGCCAGACGTTTCCTGACCCGGCGTATCAGGCCATTGAAGCTAAGAAGCCACTTCGGCTAGGATTACCAGGAGAAAAATGATCCCAGTCGAGAATACCCAGACCTAACTGATAAACACAAAGTGACTGACGTTTTGCTCAGTTACTTCGCCAGCGGGGTGGTTGAAACTGAAGATGTAGAGCGCGCTATTGCGGCTTACAGCCTAAAAAGGCCTCGTCCAAAGGTAATATTGAAACGCTGGTTGCTGAATTGCTGTCATTCTGTGATGAATGCTTGTTGATGTACATCCTGGATTGCTCTGCAATGTATGATGTATGTTGTTTGAATCACTTGCAGGAATGTGAGGAGTTTGACGACGACTCCCAAACTTTATCGGCCGTTCAGTCGAAGAAGAGGCCATTGAGTCCTTCTGCTGCCCAGCCCAGCTCCAAGAGATCTAGGAAAAAACCTGTCGAAGACCTGGGCAAGAAGAAAGCTGGCAGGCCGAGTGCCGTAGCTGGGAGCTTGAAGATAAAAGATACCACCAGCGTAGCCCCCAGGCCGCCGAGTCCAAGGCCATCGCCTCCAAGCCCAAGACCAACACCCGGCTCAGCAACATCGAGCCCAAGACAGGTGCCACCGAGTACGAGATCAGCAACGTTGAGCAAAAGAGTGGCGCCACCGGGTGCCTCGGCGCTCTAGTCGGCCATTCCAGAGACTAGGCCGACCAAGAGCAAGACGCCACCACCGGCTGCCGCGCCGACGAGCCAGACAGCCAGCAGCTCTCCACTGCCGACATCTGGAGCCCCCTCGTGGAAGTTCAAATCCTCCAAGAGGTAAGCGATCTTGAGTCTTCTAAAAAATCTTGATCAGTGTCTCAATAATGTCTTGATGTTTGACTCATCGAGTAGGAGGCGAGTTGACATAGATCTGAGAAAGACTACGCCGACTGCTCCCGTTGCCGAGCCAGCCCTAGCCGAGCCAACACTAACAAGCTCACCTGCCAAGCCGACGATTGCGTCAGTTGTAGAAACTGAAGCTATCCCGACAGCGGGATCGCTACTGCCGGCTGACCAAGGGGTAAGTACTAAAGCTGTGGCCCCATCCCCTGAGCGAGTCCCTGAGGCCCCAACAGCTACCGAGCCAGAAGCCAGGACCTTGTGGCCATCCATATCGTCATCGTCGTCTTTAGAATTGGATCTCTCCAGACTTGAAGCCCCACCTCGCAGGTTCTCGAGGACATTCCACTGGGTATCCCCCGAGGGAGTCACGGAAAGCTATGAACATGATGAGGAGGCAGTGGAGAGGGAGCGCGAAGCTCTTCTTCGTGCTGCAATCGCCGTGTCCCGGGGAGTCCAGGTATATTGTGTTCTTGAAGATCTTCTCTGTATCGGTTCTCTGCTTCTTGACTCTGTTTTGCTCTGTTTTTGCTCTGAGCAGAAGATAGTCGATCGCTCAGAGAAAGTGAACAAGGTCTTGACCCAGCTTGCCCCCCATCTCCAACGGTTGGGCCAGCTCCAGGCTGAGAAGGCCGACCTGGAACGGTCTAGTCAGGAGAGGGAGATGTGGCTGAAGGTGGCAGTTGACCAGCTCAGGGATGAAAATTGGGCTCTAGCTAAGAAGATCAAAAGTAAGTCTCCTATATTTGTCTTCCCGAATAAATCCCGAGCGTACTTCTCCAGCTTTGTTGTTTTTTGAATGCCCAGTTGTGTCCTGGCTGTAATCTCGAGTTCTTGACTATTCTGATGTACAGCCCTCGAAGCTGAGTTGAAGGCCTAGACAGAGGGGAAGAAACGACAGGAATCTGAGCTAAAAAAGGTTGAAAAGGCGAAAGCTGAACTAGAGAAGGCCAAGGCCAAAGTAGAGGCTGACTATGATAGTAAGCCTTCTCTCTGACCATAACCTTAACCAATCCTCTTGTTGCTCCGATTGCAATTTTGGCTAACAAGTATACTTGTCTATGAGCCTGAGCAGCTTCAAGAGCCAATGCCCAAATCCAATTCCAGGCCTTTGCAGCGGAGATTAAAGTTGTCAAGGAGTCACGGGAGATTCTTGCCAAATCTGTGAAAGGGTTCCTTGATATTATGGATCCTCACTATGTCGGGACCAGCTCCAACACAATCTCTCAGGTGCAGGCGCACCTTAGCCAAGCCCTGAGTACCTTGAAAAAGTATCGGACGAGCGAGTGGCTGTTGGCGTGGGCCAGACCCTTGCCATGACCAAGTCGATTTACCCTAGGGTAGACCTTGAGGCCATCGGTGAGGGGTTTGCCGAAGAGACAACACCTAAGAAAGCGCTGGAGTTGATCACCGAGGCGAGGCCAACTGCAGAGGTGATCACAAAAGGACCTAGGCATGTAAGAACAAACCATCATGCAGTCGGTGTATATAGAGCTTTTGTAAAGACATCTGTAAATATATGTACAATGCCGCCGAGTTCTTGGTTTTCCTTAGTTATTATTAGCTTTACCCAACTATATGGTCTACCCCGAGTTGATTGATAGGAACTTAATAAAAATCGTTCAAAAAGCTATACTCGGGCAAACATAACATAGTCATTGTAAAACTTCATAACTTAGGTAAAACAAGCTCGTATGTTGTTGACAAAGCACATATAATACATACAGCCCCCGACTCACGACTCGGTTGGGACAAGCGACGTGGTGAGTCAGAGAAAAAGACTTTATACATATGTATATGAGAAGGTACGAAACTCAGGTATAGAAAGGACGTAGCTATTCTATATTTCATGAGTTGCTAACTAGGGCACTGTCGGCGAAACGGGAATGGGGGTCCCACATTCCCCGGTACTCTCCTCGGGTCTAGAGCCTGCGGCCTCGACGCCCAGGCGCACGGGTGACCCGAGCTGGTCAGCCGCCAACCACCGCCTTAATGGCGGGCTGACCCGAGCTGGCCAGTGCCAACCACCGCATTGATGGCGAGCCGACGGCGAGGTGACAGGGCATGTTGCCCCCGACGCCTGCTCCATTCCCTGTACAGGCAGAGTGCTTTTGACTAAGAAGGCTTCGGAAGTCCACGCCCTGACAGCGGAGGCAGGTGCCGTCCCATCTCCATGCTCCATCCGCTCACGGCGACGTGCTGACCAAGTGCGACTGGACGAGCAGTACCAACTCCGGCGCAGGCGTTGCAGGCGGGGGGGAAGACCGGAGAACTCACCAGAAACTCTCTCTCTCGGTGTGCTGACACTGTGGACTCCCCTGCTCTATAAAGGAGGATCCCAGCCGACGAGAGAGAGGAGGGCAAGCTTTGGCATTAGCAACCGCTCTCTGCCTAGGACCAGCCTTCGATTACACACAGTCGCCACTGTTCTTCTTCCCCAGCTCCGTCAAGTGGGTTGGGCTCATCTTGTAACCCCGCAACCATATTCACCTCCACATAGCATACACACAGGAGTAGGGTATTACGCTTCCAAGCGGCCCGAACCTGTCTAAACGCCTCCCGTCTCCTCTGTGCCCCACGGTTCTCCGCCTTCCAGACGATCGACTTCTCTCCCGCGCGGTTATCACGGTTCGGACGGTCCGAACCCGGATCGGACGGTCCGAACCCTTCGTCTCTCAGCTCGGGCCCGTGCACAGATACTCACACCGGACGCCGCGTCCGCCTGGGGAACAGCCCCCCTGGCCGAATCTCAAAGGGGGGTCTCCTGACTTCCCGCGGTTGGAGTTTCATCCTCCGACAGCTGGCGCGCCAGGTAGGGGGGGTTTTTTCTTCCTCAGGTGACGTGCAGGCATCCCCAACACCGACACTCTTCATGGCTGGAGGCCATCGTCCGCGGGACTCGGACGAGGAGTCAGGCGGTTTCACCCCGCCGGACAATGTTAGCCCTGTGACGAGTCCGCCGCACCCCCCTTCATCTTCCCGAGGGCACGCGGCCCGTACCCGACGGACCAGGCGTGCCCCGCAGTGGCCAGGTCTCGCAGCCTAGGCCCCTTCCCTCGCAGAGGGGGCCAGCAGGTGCCCCGCCGGGTCTGCCGCGGCTTCGTCCATGAGGCGCGCTCGACTTCCAGACGGCAACGCCGCAAGGAGCCCTCCTCGCAGCAGGAGCCCTCCTGCGCCACCCCTCGGTTTTTACCGGGGGCGGAGGCCGGGAGCGGCAGTGGCTGGATGAGGTTGCCAACCTGATAAGCGCGGCCCATCGTGGGGTTGCCACAGACAGCCAGGCAGGGGCCGAGAGCACCGGCCGCACGGCTTCTAGTGCGAGCCGGCCTACTGCCCCGAACCGGAACCAAGCCGGGGGCACTCCACCTCGCTTCGCCCCCGGGGCCAACAAGAGCCCTGGCGATCTCCGTACCCGGTTAAACCGGATGCGGGACCAAGAGGACGCCCGGGTCACATTGGAGCGACAGCGCGAACGGCGCACTGACGCCGCCAAGCACTCCGAGGCCCAGGCCTCCAGCTCCAACTTGCCGACGGAGACCCGTTATCCATCGCCCGAGCCCGCGCATTATGGCGGCTCGAGCTGTTTGGCGCTCTCCCCGGGTCTCCGGCAGGTCCTTTGGCCGGCCAGGTTCCGGCCCAACTTGCCGGAGAAATACGACGGCTCCGTCGACCCGGCGGAGTTCTTGCAGATCTATACCACCGCCATCCAGGCGGCGGGCGGCGACGAGAGGGTAATGGCGAATTACTTTCCCGTCGCCCTCAAGGCCCAGGCTCGGTCCTGGATGATGAACCTCCCTGAGGGATCCATCCGCTCGTGGGAGGGTCTTTGCCACCAGTTCGTGGCAAACTTCCAGGGCACATTCCCGCGCCCCGGCACCGAGGCGGACCTCCATGCCCTGCGTCAAAGCAGGGACGAGACGCTGAGGCGTTTTCTGCAACGCTTCAGCCAGGTCCATAATACCATCCCTCACATTGCCCCGCACGCAGTCATCCACGCGTTCCGCTCGGGCATGCGCGACCAGCACATGCTCGAGAAGTTGGGCACCCACGACGTCCAAACCACGGCCGAGCTGTTCGGCCTCGCTGACCGTTGCGCCCGCAAGGAGGAGGCTCGGGCGTGGAACAAACCACGCCCCGAGACTCCCGGCCAGGGCCCCAGTGAGGGCCCCGAGTCCTCACGTTCCGCGTCACGCCGAGACAGGAGGAAGCGCCAGAAGGAGGCGGACGGGAACTTCGCCTTGGCGGCGACGGGCGGCCCCCAGCGCGACATGACCCGCGGGGACGACAATGGCGGCAAGCGGTCAAAGGCCGCGCGAGCGCTGCCCCCAGCGGCAGCGGCCCGGAAGTGGTGCTCCGTCCACGAGACGGACCATCACGACCTCACGGAGTGCCGCGCCGTCCAGAACCTGGCGGAGCGCACCAAGAAAATCCAGCAGGAGTGGCAGCAGGCCAAGCCCGCTCCCGATGCGAAACAGCCTCTCGAGTTCCAAGAACCCGAGCATATCATCGCCACCCTCGACGGCGGGGCGCACGCTCACTCCTCGCGCCGTGGCTTCAAGGCCATGAGGCGCGAGCTGTTGGCCGCCACCCCGGGCCCAGCGACGTCCCGCAAGCTGAAGTGGTCGGGCACCCCGATCACCTTCGGCCCTGCCGACCATCCGGCCCGGGTACCCGGGGAAGGGCAGCTCGCCCTGACTGTCTCCCCCACCATATGTAACGTTAAGGTGGGTCGCGTCCTCGTCGACGGGGGTGCCGCCCTCAACATCCTTTCCCCCGGAGTCTTCGAGAAGCTCAAGGCCCTGGGGACGAAGCTCGTGCCCTCGTTGCCCATTATTGGGATTACGAAGGGCCTGACTTGGCCTCTTGGCCAGGTCTCGTTGCCCGTCACCTTCGGTGACTGCGACAACTTCCGCACCGAGCGCGTTGTCTTCGACGTCACCGAGTGCAATCTCCCATACAATGCGGTGCTTGGGCGCCCCACGTTGGTAAAGTTCATGGTGGTTACGCACTACGCGTACCTAGCGATGAAGCTCCCGGGCCCCTCGGGCCCGATAACTGTCCTCGGGGACGTGAAGGCCGCCCTATCATGCGCCGAGCAGCGCGCGGCCGACATCACCCCTACAGCTCCCGACGCGGCGGGCGGCGCAGGACCATCGCTATCCCATGCCCCCAAGGCGCGCACCGTCGCCAGCGACGTGGAGCCGATCAAGGAAGTCGCCCTCGGCGACGACCCGTCCCGGACCGTCAGGATTGGCGGATCGCTGGACGAGAAATAGGAAAGCGCGCTCGTCGCCTTCCTTCGGGCAAATTCCGACGTCTTCTCCTGGAAACCGTCGGACATGCCCGGGGTCCCCAGGGAGGTGATGGAGCACCGCTTGGCCGTCCGCGCGGACTCACGCCCGGTGCGGCAGAAGGCACGACGACAGGCCCCCGAGCGCCAAGCCTTCATCCGCGAGGAGATCGATAAGCTTCTTGCGGCCGGCTTCGTCCGTGAGGTCATCCACCCGGAGTGGCTGGCTAACCCAGTCATCGTCCCCAAGTCTAATGGGAAGCTGCGCATGTGCGTGGACTACACCGACCTCAACAAGGCTTGCCCAAAGGATCCATTCCCTCTGCCACGCATAGATCAGATAGTCGACTCCACCGCGGGGTGCGACCTTTTGTGTTTCCTTGATGCTTATGCAGGATATCATCAAATCCGCATGGCAGAGGAGGATGAGGAAAAAACTTCTTTCATCACCCCCCAGGGGGCTTATTGTTATGTGCGCATGCCTTTTGGGTTGAAGAATGCTTGTTCTACTTTCCAACGCGTCGTCCGGGTAACCTTTGAACCACAGCTAGGCCGCAACATGGAGGCCTACGTCGACGATTTGGTGCTGAAGTCGCACGACCGCGCCACTCTGCTCCACGACCTGGCCGAGACGTTCAGCAACCTTCGATGCACTAGGATGAAGCTGAACCCGGACAAGTGCGTCTTCGGGGTCCCGACCGGCAAGCTCCTCGGGTTCCTTGTGTCCAGCCGCGGCATTGAAGCGAACCCGGAGAAGATAGCGGCCATCGACCGTATGCGTCTCCCGACCAAGCTCCGGGAGGCCCAAAGGTTGACCGGGTGCGTGGCCGCACTCGGTCGCTTCATATCCAGGTTAGGGGAGTGCGTCCTCCCTCTATTCAAGCTTCTCAAGAGCACCGGACGGTTCGCGTGGATGGAGGAGGCCAATCAAGCCCTCGACGAGCTCAAGAGGTATTTAACTACGCCCCCTGTCCTTGTGGCGCCGACGCCAGACGAGCCCTTGTTGCTCTACATCGCGGCAACCCCGCAAGTGGTGAGCGCAGCGCTTGTCGTCGATCGCCCATTGCCTACAAAGGCGCGCCCCGGGCATCCGGGTCCCGGGCCCACGTGTGCTCCTGGTGGCAAGAATTCGCTCCCTCTCGAAGGAGCCGAGCCCGAGCTCCCCGTCCTTGCCAGGCCGGGATTCGGGAGCACGCAGCAGAGGCCGGTGTACTTCGTCAGCGAAGTACTCCGCGATGCCAAATCACGCTATCCTCAGGCGCAAAAAATGCTCTACGCCGTTCTCGTCGCGTCCAGGAAGCTCCGCCACTACTTCCAGGCGCACAAGGTATCGGTCGTCACCTCCTTCCCCCTCGGGCAAATATTGCATAACCGGGAGGCGACAGGCCGCGTGGCCAAGTGGGCAGTCGAGCTCGCTGAGTTCGACCTCCACTTCCAGGCGCGCCATGCCATCAAGAGCCAAGTCCTGGTGGACTTCCTCGCGGAATGGACGCCGGGGCCCGAGCCGGATCCCGTCTTCGACGACGCATCCCCAGTCCCCGAGCCGGCCCCCGAGCTGCACCTCTGCTGGACAATGAACTTCGAGGGCTCCTGCGCCCGGCAGGCCTCCCGCCCCAGCGCCGGGGCCGGAGTCGTCCTCGTATCGCCCGCCGGGGATGAGTTCCGCTTCGTCGTCCACCTCAATTTCGGAGCCACCAACAACATGGCCGAGTACGAGGGCCTTCTCGCCGGCCTCCGGGCCGCGATCGCCCTCGGGGTGCGCCGGTTGTGCACGCAAGGCGACTCCGAGCTCGTCATCAACCAGGTGTCCGGGGAGTACCAGACATTGGATCCCCAATTGGCCGCGTATGTGGACGAAGTGCGGAAGCTCGAGTGCCATTTCGACGACCTCAGGCTTCGCCACGTCCCTCGCTGTCGCAACCTCGCCGCCGACGAGCTCTCAAGACTGGCTTCCTCGCGGGCGCCGGTCCCCTCGGGGGTCTTCCAGGAAGCCCTCGAGGCTCCCTCGGCGCGCTCACCCGGGATCTCGGGGGCCGCCCCCGAGCCCGGAGCCGAACCAGACACGCGCTCCCGGTCCAAGGATTTGATCCTCGCGGCCGTACCCTGCGCGCCTTCCTGGATGGATGAAATCCGGGCATATCTCCTCCGAGCGCATCTCCCCGAAGACGACGCGGAAGCAGAAAGGATCGCCCGCTTGTCTAAACGCTACGTCATGGTAGAAGGGGACCTCTACCGACGCGGCGCCAACGGCGTCCTGCTCAAGTGCATTCCGCGTGAAACCGGCGCCAAGATCCTCGCCGACATCCACGAAGGAGAATGTGGCAATCATGCCGCATTTCGATCCCTGGTCGGTAAGGCTTTCCGGCAAGGATTTTATTGGCCCACGGCATTGCAGGACGCCTTCGACCTTGTCCGGCGCTGCCGCGCCTGCCAATTTCATGCTAAACAGAGTCACCAGCCGGCACAAGCCCTCCAGGTGATCCCCCTCTCCTGGCCCTTCGCGGTCTGGGGACTCGATATTCTCGGCCCCTTTCCTCGTGCAGCCGGGGGTTATCAACATTTATATGTTGCCATCGACAAGTTCACCAAGTGGCCGGAGGCATTCCCCGTGATCAATGTCGACAAGCATTCGGCGCTCAAGTTCATCCGGGGGATCACCAGCCGCTTCGGAATCCCTAACCGCATCATCACCGACAACGGCACGCAGTTCACGAGCGAGCTCTTCGGCGAGTACTGCTCCGACGTCGGCATCAAGCTCTGCTTCGCCTCCCCTGCCCATCCGGCTAGCAATGGGCAGGCCGAGCGGGCAAATGCCGAAATCCTGCGGGGCCTCAAGACTAGATCCTACAACGAGCTCAAAAAGCATGGCGTCAAGTGGATCGACGAGCTTCCGGCCGCGCTCTGGGCGAACTGTACCACGCCAAGCCGGGCCACTGGGGAGACCCCTTTCTTCCTGGTGTACGGGGCCGAAGCTGTGCTGCCGTCGGAGCTGACCTTCGGCTCTCCCCGGGTAGAGCGCTACAGCGACGACCCCGGCCACAACAGCATGTACCTCGACAACCTCGACTTCCTCGAGGAGCGAAGGCGGCGCGCCTCGCTTCGCGTCACTCGTTACCAGCAGTGCCTTAAACGCTATCACCAGCGTAAGGTCCGGGCCCGGTCGCTCCACGTCGGGGACCTAGTCCTCCGCCGTGTTCTCACGCGTGCCGGAAGGAATAAACTTTCCCCCATGTGGGAAGGCCCCTTCCTGGTGATCGGTGTTCCCCGGCCGGGCTCGGTAAGACTGGCCCAGGAGGATGGGACCCTGCTTCCCAACCCCTGGAACATCGAGCATCTTCGCAAGTTTTATCCATAGGCGCATTCTGTAAGTTACGGGGTACTCGGGCCAGCGCCGGACTCTTCCTAGTCTCAGCGCTGGCCGGGGGCCGCCACCATGGTGCCACCATGAATATTTCAAGCATAATTTTCGACTCCAAAATCCTTCACCGAGCATCTCGAGAAGTTCTGTCTGGAGCGGTAACAGACTGAGCCCGATTGGCGCGGGTCGGACGGTCCGATCGTCGGGGTTAGGATGGTCCGATTCCGGAACGGATGGTCCGAACTCGACACCCACTCCGGGGCAATCTCCCGAGACCAACTCTGGGGGGCCTGAACCAGAGCAGTGTTCGGGCAACATCGCCGGGGCAGTTGCACGCCTGGGGGCGCGACACCCAGAGCATTCCAAAGCCCGGGACCCCAGGTCCCGGTTCCATATCCGAGCCCGGGACCCCGGATCCCGGCACATATCACACCATATTCTAGTCAGGCCCCTGGGTCCCCGGAGCCCCTCGCACCATAAGCGCGTGGCCCGGGATCCGCCTTCGGGGCCCGACACCGTGGAGCCCGAACCAGGGCAGCCTCGCCAAGGCGAGTGCGAGCCTAGGAACGTGGCGTCCGGGACAAACTCAACGGGGCGCGATAACCCGGACAGCCTCGCCTAGGCGAGAGCAAGTCCGGGGAAGTCGTCCCCATACATTCCAAGCCCGGGGCTCCGGATCCCGGTACCATATTCCAGTCAGGCCCCCGGGTCCCCGGGGCCTCTCGCACCATAAGCGCGTGGCCCGGGATCCGACTTCGGGGCCCGACACCGTGGAGCCCGAACCAGGGCAGCCTCGCCAAGGCGAGTGCGGGCCTAGGAACGTGGTGCCCGGGACAACCTCAACGGGGAGCGATAACCTGGACACCCACACCCAGGCGAGGGCAACTCCCGGGAAATCGTCCCCCGTACATTCCAAGCCCGGAACCCCGGATTCCGGTACCATATGTAAGCCCGGGCTCCGGACCCCGGCATATACCAAACCACGTCATACATCAAGTCGCTCCCCAGTCGGGGCCTCCGGGCCAATCTATCGGTAGTCACATCCGGTAAGTTGCATGCCTCCCGGGCCAGGGGCCCGCCCGACTAGCGCAGCCCCTGTCTCTGGGGCGTGGTGGCCGGGCCGTGAACTGTGCCCCGGGCGCCGTCGGTCCTTCGGGGTCTCGGGCCTAGCCCCCCGTCGGGCCGGTCTAGATCCTCGGGACAAGCTGCGGTGCCCGGTCTGGCCAGTTCCTTGCCAACCACCAGCCCGAGGCGCCGAGTGCTATGCTGGCCGGGGCCCCCCATGTACATTCGTTTCCATAATCAAACACTTTCATTATCAATTCCGGGCTTGTCCCCTTTTCCTTTCCGTGTGTTGCGTTCGTGACAGTCCCGCCCCCTGGGGGGACGCCTTCGGGAGGCGGTCGACGTCACGCTTCGTAGCATGGAAAGGACAAGGGAATGGACCGGGTACTCTCACAGTTCATCGTGTGTAGACCAGATCTCCCCTGGCAGGCCTGAGTATGGTGCTCGGCGCAACACCCCGAGAAGGTCCCCAGGCCCGGGGGCCCTAGGTGGGAAGGCTTTCCCATCTCCGGTGGTAACCTCGACACCGAGGTCGTACCCGCGCAGCTGGTCCCCAGGACTGGGCCCGAGGTGAATGTGCCCAGGAAGGCGTTTTCATCTTCGGGCGTCCCTCGGGCCCAGCCTAGAGCTGGCAGTGCTCCCGTCCCCGAGGTCGCTCCCGCGGAACTGCACCATCGTTGTCAACATCCAGATACGCATCTTTTTCAACTTTACGCTAGCTCGGCTATCTATCTTTTCTCCGTTTGTACGACTACGCGTTTCGCTCTCCTTGGCCCCGGGGGCAAGTGGGATCTGCCAAAGCCGCGCACATAGGTTGCCGGGTCAGTGCCGCCCCGGTTGCCGTGGCCTGGTGACCGGGTCGTGGACCGCGCCCCGGACACCGTCGATGCCCCGGGGTCTCGGGCAGCGCCCCCCCGTCGGGCCAGCTTAGATTCCCGGGGCGGGCAGCGGTGCCCGGCCGGCCAGCTCCCCCCCGGCCACCGCCAAGGTGCCGGGTGCTTCGCTACCTGGCGACCCCATGCACGGTCGAGGTCGGTCCCCGAGAGGCTCCCGGCGAGCCGAAGGGCACGAGCTTAACGCTTGGGCCGTACCTAACCTACGCAGAGCCCATGGGGCCAACCCCGGGCCGTCCCCCGCGTGGTGGGAGCGAGACCTGGACCGGTGACCGATCTAGCTGTTGCTCCAAGTCGTCCCGACCGAATGCCTAAGATCGGACCGTCCGCTCAAGGATCGGACCTTCCGAATCAACTGGCCGGAAGCCCGGAGCAGGCAACGCAATAATCCAAGGTGCGAAAATTTAAACACCATTACATACATACACAAGTGTTTTTTCCTTGTACAAGATAGGTAATTTGAAGCGGAGGTCGGGAGATGCCGCCGCCCGGGGGAGGGGGGCTCACTCGTCTTCCTCGTCAGCCATCGACTCCTCGAGGCGCTTGCCGCGGTCAAAGAACCCCGCTACCGTTGCAGCGGCCGCACTCACGGCCCTTCGCGCTTCCCCCTCCCCCTTGGCTGGGAATCCCTCGAGCGCCGGGGCTAGGGAGAAGTCCGCGTTCCGAGCCCGGTAGCACCCGAGGACGTACTCCGCCACTTGCCTGGCGAGCTCTGCTCCCTCCTTCTCCAGGACTTGATGAATGCGCTGGGGGAGCGAGTCCAGCACGTCCACCAGATCGCCGAACTCCACCAGCGCCCGACCGACCCCGGCGGGTATGTCGGTCTTCTGCGGGGGCGCCCGGACGCCGATGCGCTTGAGACACCTCCGGACGCTGGAATCATACTTGCCCAGGCAGGCCATGATCTCGTCGTGAAGTTCCTTCCGGAGGGAGAGGCTACTGCGCGCCCACCTCAGTCGCTCCTCCGCTCTGGCCAGCCTCTCGGTCGAGCTCACCCCGCTTGTCGATAGCGGGGAGCCGCTTGACGCGACTTGCACAGCGGCCTCGGGTTCAACCGTGCGTTTCCCGGAGGCCTCCGTCTCCATTTGCCGGTACTCGGCAGCCGCGACCGCCACCTCCCGCCGAGCCAGGGAGTTTTCCTTGCCCTCCAGGATTGCCTCCCGCGTCCCAAGGGCTTCGGCTTGAGCATCCAGCTCGGCGGCTAGCATCTCCATCTGCTCGGCCTTGCGTTGGTGGTCGGCCTCCCATCCGAAGAGGTCTTCTTCCCAGGTCGCTAGCCTCTTCTCCTGGTCCTGGAGGCGCCTCGCGCTGTCCTGGGCCATGGCGCTGGAAAGCTTTGCGGCCTCCTCGTTGACAGATGCGGCTACCTCCCGCGCGCTGACCCCGCGCTCCCGGGCCGCGAGGTCGGCCTCCTTGCCCCGGAGGCGGTCCTCCCGGGAAGTTATCTCCTTCTCCCGCGCCTCCACCTCGGACCGGGCGCGGGAGGCCTCATCGGCGGCGACCTTGGCGGCGGTTTCCAATTGGGCGATGCGCCCCTCCGCCGCCTCGATCTCCTGTCGGCGGGTCGCCACGAGGATTTCGGTGGCAATTGTACGGATGATGAGTCCCTCCGTTGCCACCGTAATCGCTGTCCGCCCCTTCTCAAGCTCCGCCCGGAGCCGAGCGGACTCGCGCTGCTCGCGACGGGCCGCCACTTGTACTTCGGCTGCGGTGACCACTAGTTGCCCCAACGCGGCCTGCAGCGTCTCGGGCCTGCGCGCAGCGCCGGGTCGCTGCGCAGCGAAAAGGACCAGGGCCCGCTCCCCCCTCGCGGGACACGGCGGGGCCCTGGCGTCTTCTTCTCCCCCCTCGGCGGGGACCGCAGTCGGTCTCGCGGAGGCCCACTCCGGCGTGGCCACCGCGACCTCCATATCCACCACCGCGCCCGGCGATGCCCGGGGCGTGGCGGGACGCGACAGCGACATCGGTGCGTCCCCAGCACAGCCCCCGGCCGGGGCCGGCGGCGTCATCGTCGGCCCCCGGCTCTCCCTGTAAGCGCCGGAACCGGACAGATAAGAATTAGGTCGAGAGACGAACTAAGCAAGAAGAACCGAATAAGGGTTGAAGCACTTACTCGGCCCGGGGCCCCTTGAAGCTCCACGCCATGGGTCTCAGAAGTGACCGGTTGCCACCGCGGGGCCCCGCCTTCCCTAGCGACGCTCCCGACGCCTGCTCGACGCCGCCCACTGCGCCTGAGACCGCCTCTGGCACGGTCCCGGGGGCCCGGGCAGCCTGCCCCGGCACTGGGGGCTGCACCCGGGCGGCGCTTACTGGCGCCTCACCAGCCGCTGCCGCCACAACGGCCCCGGTTCGCCCGGATTCCGTGCGGCCCAGAGAGGCAGCGGCCGGAACAACGGCCTCTGGAGCGTCGGTCTTCGCTCTTTTTGACGCCGTGAGTCCTACGTCGGGACCCGCGGACCGCTTCCCCTCCTTCGACAGCGCCGGCTCTTCGGCCGGTACACCTTCTCCTCCCGAGACGTCGAGTGTCTCGACGATCTTGGGGGTGACCTGTGAAATGACGATGCCCGTGGCGTCGAACCGCGGGAGGGCCTTCTGGATCCTTGTCCGCCCGCGGTCGGTGCAGAGCGGCGTCACGCCACCCGGAAGCGCCCGGACCGCCGTGCCCCCTCCTTCCAGCGCCGACGCCATCAGCAGACCCATCGCCTCCTCGCTGAGGTTGTCGAGGTGGGTCCTTGTGATGTCCTTCGGCCCGGTATATAACCAGCATGGCCGGGACCTTCGGCTGAGCGGCGCCAGTCGCCGGCCGAGGAAATCGCCGACGACCATATACGCATTCAGCCCACCGGCCACCAGGTCGGCGACGCGCGCCAACACTGGCGCCAGCTGCGCGTCTTCCGGCGGTGACTCGGTCCAGCTCCTCGCCTTCTGGGCCGCCGCGGCCGGAAGCCGAAGCCGGTCGTTCGCGTCGACGCCGATGTAGACCCAATTTTGGCGCCACAACTCCCATTTGTTCTTCAGCGCCATGGGGATGAACTCGACGCCGGGGCGGCCGTGGAAGTATACGCAGCCAACCCGCTCAGGCAAGTCGGTGGCCTTGTTCTTCGACGCGCTCTTCATGGTGAAGAAGCGCCGGAAAAGGTCCACCGAGGGCATCATGCCCACAAACATCTCGCACAAATGCGCGAAAACCCCTAGCACCATCACGGCGTTGGGGGTCAAGTGCAACATCTGCACCTCATACGTCTCCAGCACCTGGAAGAAAAAATCAGAGAACGGCGGAACTAACCCGCCGACCGCATAATCAACGAAGTACACTACTTCGTTGGGTTCCCTCGGCGCCGGCCTCGACTCACCAGCGCGCACCTCGGGCGCCACCCTCCACCGTGTGGCGGCCGGCATCACCCTCTTCACGCGCGCCACCCCAGCGTCGTCGTCCAGGCGCGACGGCAGAATCGCCTCGCCACCTAGCGGCCTCACCCCGCGGCTGGCGCGCGGCATGGTGGATGCAGCGGCAAGAATGGTTGAAGGAAGAACGAAGGCAAGGAGGAGCGCGCGCGAACGGGAGACCTAAGCTCTGGGCGCAAGTAGCAACCGAAGCGACGGCGATTCGAACTCGGCTATGGGGGAAGCCGGCTGCTGCTGCTGCTGTTTATAGCCTCAAGAACCCGTGAAGCGCCCCTTCGGCTCCGCCATCATGGCCCTCGATTGGCGGACCGGAAGTGGCAACCTCGCCTCGTTCCCTGCTAAACCGGGTGGGCCCTGCGTCCTTTCGTTTCCCCAAGATATGGCTCTATTCCTGCCCGGTTAAAACCCCGGTCGAGCAACAGACCCAGGGGCCACTGTCGGCGAAACGGGAATGGGGGTCCCACATTCCCCGGTACTCTCCTCGGGTCCGGAGCCTGCGGCCTCGACGCCCAGGCGCACGGGTGACCCGAGCTGGTCAGCCGCCAACCACCGCCTTAATGGTGGGCTGACCCGAGCTGGCCAGTGCCAACCACCGCATTGATGGCGAGCCGACGGCGAGGTGACAGGGCGTGTTGCCCTCGACGCCTGCTCCATTCCCTGTACAGGCAGAGCGTGCTTTTGACTAAGAAGGCTCCGGAAGTCCACGCCCTGACAGCGGAGGCAGGTGCCGTCCCATCTCCATGCTCCATCCGCTCACGGCGACGTGCTGACCAAGTGCGACTGGACGAGCAGTACCAACTCCGGCGCAGGCGTTGCAGGCGGGGGGGAAGACCGGAGAACTCACCAGAAACTCTCTCTCTCGGTGTGCTGACACTGTGGACTCCCCTGCTCTATAAAGGAGGATCCCAGCCGACGAGAGAGAGGAGGGCAAGCTTTGGCATTAGCAACCGCTCTCTGCCTAGGACCAGCCTTCGATTACACACAGTCGCCACTGTTCTTCTTCCCCAGCTCCGTCAAGCGGGTTGGGCTCATCTTGTAACCCCGCAACCATATTCACCTCCACATAGCATACACATAGGAGTAGGGTATTACGCTTCCGAGCGGCCCGAACCTGTCTAAACGCCTCCCGTCTCCTCTATGCCCCACGGTTCTCCGCCTTCCAGACGATCGACTTCTCTCCCGCGCGGTTATCACCGTTCGGACGGTCCGAACCCGGATCGGACGGTCCGAACCCTTCGTCTCTCACCTCGGGCCCGTGCACAGATACTCACACCGGACGCCGCGTCCGCCTGGGGAACAGACCCCCCTGGCCGAATCTCAAAGGGGGGTCTCCTGACTTCCCGCGGTTGGAGTTTCATCCTCCGACAGGCACCGTCTTCAGTCTTCAGTCGGTAGGCGCCTGGCCGAGTAACCTCAGTGACAATGAACGGCCCTTCCCACAGGGGGGATAGTTTATGCCTGTCTTTGGTGGTTTGTATTTTCCTCAAGACGAGATCCCCGACCAAAAAGGCACGGCCACGGACATTTCGACTGTGATAACGACGCAGGCCTTGAAGATACCTTGCTGACTGGATAATTGCGATGTCCCTAGCTTCCTCTAACTGATCTAGTTGAACTAGTCGGTTTTCATTGGATTTGTCTTCTGAGTAAGCCCGGACTCGTGGAAGATTTGTTTGTCTTGCATAGAACTGACAACCCTCGCAAGTGCGAACTATGTCTTTAGCATCTGTTACTGCTGTTGGCCAAAAAAATCTCTGCCTGTAAGCTTTTCCGACTAACGTCCTGGATGTGGCATAGTTGCCACATATGCCTAAATGGATCGATTGCAGAATCTGCTTGCCCTCGTCAGGTGTGACGCAGTGCATGAGGACTTCGGATGCACTTCTTCGGTACAGGTCTTCTCTGACTACTAGGAAACATTTGCTTCGACGTTTGATTTGTTTGGCTTCAATGCGATCTTCTAGAAGTTCATCATCCAAGAGGAATTTGAGAACAGGAGTCTGCCAATCTTGAGATATGATCAGTACTTCTTCTGTTGCCGGGGTAGGTTCAGCCCCCGACCGTTCTAGCACTTGTTTCTTCTTGACTGATGGCTCCATTAGCTATTTGATGAAAATCCCAGTCGGGACCACTTCTCTCTTGGATCCCATATTAGCCAATTCGTCTGTAGCGTCATTATATTGTCGTAAGACGTGAGTTATCTCCAGCCCGTCGAACTTGTTTTCTAGCTTTCGGACCTCCTGACAATACGTTGCCATGGTATCGTCGAGACATGTCTAGTTTTTCATGACTTGGTTCACCACGAGTTGAGAGTCCCCACGTACAACTAGTCGGTGGATGCCGATTGATATAGCAATGCGGAGCCCATGGATGAGTGCCTCGTACTCGGTGACATTGTGGGAAGTCGGAAAGTGAATCTGGAGAGCGTACTTGAGTTTTTCGCCAGTGGATGATGTCAGTACGACACCGGCCCCGGCGCTGCCGATCTGTAGTGAACCGTCGAAGTACATTGTCCAGTACTCTAGCTTGTCTGTTGTTGTAGTCGTCTAAACTTCTGTCCACTCGGCCACAAAGTCGGCTAGAGCTTGAGATTTGATTGATGTCCGTGGCTGAAAGGTGATGTCGAACACCATCAACTTGAGCACCCATTTAGCGATTTGGCTGGTGGCCTCACGGTTATGTAGGACGTCCCTAAGTAGATACGATGTGACCACCGTGACTTGATGCGATTGAAAATAGTGCACCAGCTTCCGAATAGTGATGAGCAGGCCATATAGCAGCTTCTGGACCTGCGGATATCTCGTCTTTGAGTCGGCTAGGACCTCGCTGACGAGGTAGACTGGCTGTTGAATTTTCTGTATATGACCCGGCTCAGATTGCTCGACCACCAACACCGTGCTGACTACCTGGGTGGTTGCCGCCAGATATAACATTAATGGCTCTTGGGGCATAGGTGATGCCAATACCTGTGGTGATGTGAGAAATTTCTTGAAGTCTTCAAAGACTTGTTGGGCTTCGGGAGTCCATTGAAAATTGTCTGCTCTCTTTAGTAGTTTGAAAAAGGGCATACCCCGTTCGCCTAGTCGGGAGATGAATCGGCTGAGTGCCGCCATGCATCCTGTCAGCTTCTGGACGTCCTTCTGGCCGGTCAGGGGTGCCATGTTCGTGATTGCGTTGATTTTCTCTAGATTCGCCTCGATGCCGTGATGCGATATGATGAAGCCGAGTAGCTTGTTGGATGGCACACCGAAGGCGCACTTTTCCGGTTCAACTTCATCTTGAATCTTCGAAGGTTTTGGAAGGTTTCCTCCAAGTCGGCGATGAGGTCTTCTTTAGACTTTGTCTTGATCACCATGTCGTCGACATATGCCTCCACGTTGCGCCCGATCTGAGTATGTAAACACCGCTGAATTGCCCGTTGATACGTTGCTCCAGCGTTTTTCAAACCGAACGGCATGGTGATGTAGCAGTTTGCTCCAAACGGCGTGATGAAAGAAGTCTTCAGGCAGTCCTCCTCCTTCAGGCTGATTTGATGGTATCCCGAGTAACAGTCGAGAAAGCTGAGAAGTTCGCACCCCACAGTTGAATCCACCACCTGATCTATTCTTGGTAGACCAAATGGATCTTTGGGGCACGCCTGGTTCAAGTTGGTGTAGTCGACGCACATGCGCCATTTACCGTTCTTCTTCTGGACCAGGACTGGGTTTGCCAGCCAATCCGGGTGTTAGACCTCTTTGATGAACCCAGCTGTGAGGAGCTTGGTTATCTCCTCCCGAATAGCATCTTTGCGGTCTTGTGTGAAGCGCCGTAGCCATTGCTTGACTGGCTTGGCGTCTGTCTTGACATTGAGGGCATGCTCGATCATCTCCCTTGGTACTCCAGGCATGTCGGAAGGTTTACAAGCGAAGATGTCCTTGTTTGCCTGGAGGAAGGTGACGAGCGCGTATTCCTATTTAGGGTCGAATCCAGTCCCGACTAGAGCAGTCTTGGAGGGGTCGGAAGGGTCCAGGGGGATCTTCTTCATGTCAGAGTCCGCTAAAATTCCTGATTTTGCTGCTTTTTTCACCGGGACATGATCATCCTTGACTTCGTTTGTCACGGCTTGCCGAATGCTGTTGCGTCCGACTGTCGCCTCTTGGGATTGAGCCAACTCGCAGCTCTCTTTGTTGCAGGTGAAGGCTTGCTTGACATCACTGCGAAGGGAAAGAACTCTGGCTGGCCCAGGCATCTTGAGCATCATGTAGGTATAGTGTGGCACCACCATGAATTTGGCTAGCGTCGGCCGTCCGAGTATCGCATGGTACTAGTCTCGAAATCGGCGACCTCGAAGCAGATGTTTTCTGTGCGGAAGTTATCCCGCGTGTCGAAGGTGACCGGCAAAGTTATCTGTCCGAGGGGTGTTGAAGACAGGCCGGGGATTACCCCGTGGAAGGGCGCCGTACTCGGCCGCAGCTCTGAACGAGGAATCTTCATCTCATCCAGGGTCTTGGAGAACAGAATGTTAAGCGCGCTACTTCCATCTGTGTGAACCTTCTTCAACTTGATGCACTTGACGACCGGGTCCAGGACGAGTGGGTAGCATCCTGGGTGTGTAACCCGATCGGGGTGATCTGCGCGGTTGAATGTGATGGGCATCTCTGACCAACGCAAATATTGGGGGGCGTCTACTGTAGAGACCGCGTTGACGTCACGTGCTGTTAGCTTCTGCTTCCGCTTGGACTCGTACGCAAACAGCCCTCCAAAGATATGGTTGAGCTCAGCCTGGGGATCTTGATAATCACCGGCTGGGCCCGAATCTGGCTTGTCTTTGTCCTTATCGGAGCTAGATGTTCAAGCCTGCTCGGAAGCAAACTTCTTGTGCATGAAGCAGTCCTTGGCCGCGTGCCTGCCCTTGGGATGAAAGGGGCAAGGCCCGTTCATCACTTTCTGGTATTTGTTGTTCCTTGGGGGTCTCGACCGAGTACACTCCATGTTGGCCACCATGTTATCCGACTTCTGCTTGCGGCTGCCGGATTTGTTCTGTGCCGGCTCATCGTTGGCTTTCTGTTCCTTCTGTCGGGGCTCTTTTTTGTTGTCGAGGGCCTAAGCAACCGCCTCAGCCGAGTCGGCGTATTTGTTCACCATATCGAAGAGAGCCCTGATAGAGGTTGGAGGCTTCCGAGTAAATTTTGCGATGAATGGGGTGTCCTTGGCTCCCTTATGGAAGGCGGCGATGATGACCTCGTCCTTGATCATTGGGATCGAGTTATGCTTCTCGTAGAACCTTTTGATGAACTCGCGAAGAGACTCGTTCTTCCTCTAGTGCAGCTGATAGAGATCGTGCTCGGAAGATGGCCTCTCGTAAGTCCCCTGGAAATTGGCGATGAATCGTTCCTGGAGTTCTCCCCAGGAGCCAATTGACTGCTTTGGGAGCCCTGTGAGCCATGTCCTCGTCGAGTTGGCCAGGGCGATTAGGAGGTAGTTAGCTATGGCTTTGTGATCGCCTCTGGCTGCTCGAATCACCAGAGTGTAGACCGTGAGCCAGGACTTGGGATTGGTCTTGCCGTCGTATTTTTTGATGCTTGTAGACTTGAAGCTTGACGGCCAGTCGACTTGTTGTAGCTCCTCGGTGAAGGCGGGTACACCTTCATCTGCATGAGGGCTCTGGCTCCAATTACGGCGGTTAAACCGCTCGTGGTGGAGGCCGAAGCACTCATTCTCGTCCTCCAATTAGTGACGCTCATCCTCTTCGCGTTCACGGCACCGTGCGTTTATGTCCTGGTGAAGGTCACATCGTAGATGGCTTTGGATATCTTGTTTATCGTGGCGGTTGTACTGGGGAGGCCGCCGATTGTTGTTGTTAGGGTTGCCGAGGGACATCTGTCGTGACTCCGCGTGCGGCTGACTAGAGCTGGCTGCTCGGCGTCGCGCTGATGAGACCGCCGTTGGAGAACCCGACCGGTTGGTTGGTATAAGGATGTCGCTTGACTGCTGGTGCTATTGACATGCGGCAGTGGTAATCATGGCTTTGATCCTCGCAATAGTCGGGGTGGCCTAATGATCAGGCCTAGACTGGAGCGTATCCAGGAGGGTCGCAGTGGCCACGACGTTCTGCTGCGGCATGACGAAGACATCGTGGTCGCCGACTCGTGTCTGGAGGATTTGATGCTGGGTGGTTCGCCCAGCCCTGCATAGCTCGTCGTTGCGAGCATCGTGTTTGGCCTCCTGTTGTTGTTGCAGTCAGCGGGCCTCCTCTTCTTGCTGCTCGCATAGTCGGCACGCCTCTTGAGAGGGAGTGTCGTCCTTGGACGTCGTGAAGATTTCGCAGGGCAGTAGAAGGCTTGCCAGACTGCTACTCGAACTGCTGTTCAAACTTCTGTCCGACCTGGAGTGGGAATCGAAGTAGTCGATGGGGGTGATGACAACTCCGACCTCCGAATTGAACCGTAGGGGATCGGGTCTGCCGCGTGGGATGTAGATTGTGGATGTCCGCGGCATTGCCGAGTCTGCACGGGAGATTGACGATCTCTCCCCTTCCTAGCCCGACCCCGGCTGGCTCAAGGCCAAGTCCAAGTTGAACGCCGAAGGAGAGAGTTGTCCCGAGACTCGGGCAAGTGGAAAATCGCCGCAGTAAGTCGACGAGGGTTGCTGCAGCGTCGTGTGGGCCGATTGGTGAGGAGTCGGCTGATTCCCCAGTAGATCGGATTGAGTCCGAGTCAGCCAGGGCAAGTTTGCCGAACTTGTCGGCGATGAATTCGAGGCTTCCGATCGTGATCGTATCTCCGGGGGAGAATTTGCTGCCGTCAACTCTGGTTGTCGAATCCATCGAGTTTGTTGAGGTTGATCTCGCCGAGGCCCCTACCTGGCGCTCCAACTGTCAATGTTTTACACTGGCAATATAAATATAGGGCTACTCGTTGGATCGAAACTCGGTGGACTGCAAAGGAACACAAGGGGATTATACTAGTTCGGGCCCTCGATGTGAGGTAATACCCTATGTCCAGTTGTGGTGTATTTTCTTTGAGGATGTATGGTGGTGGTTCTGATGAACTTGATGATTCTGCCCTTAGGGGGCGCTCTGCCTCCCCTTATATACTGGGGGATAGGGTTACAAAGTAGGAGTCCCAGTCGGACTACGACCAGGGGATCTCCTCCTAGAGATATAACTTGCTCGACTAGGACTGTATCTTCCTTATCGTACAAGGTTAAGCCTGCCGAGTGCTATCATATCTCTAATTACAAGGCTAGGCCCATCCTCTATCCGAGTGGCCCATATGCTTGTCTTGAGGTACCCGGGGCCCATAGCCTCCACACTTAATGGTCCACTAAAACCTGATTAAGAGGTGGATTGCGAGCACCAGGGTTGTGAATGTTGCTAGCGGTGCTCGTGACAGTGAAGGACCGGTTCACGGACTACTTGTTGCGAAGCAATATACGTTCTAACCACAAGCCAGAATGGGTAATGGCGGGATCTAGTGTAGTTCATTCAACCAGAGGCCTCACGGTGTGTTGTGGCTGTGTCAATAAGACCACCATGGTTGTGTCAATAAGTCCATGTCTTGAGCGTTGGATCATTTCCCTATTGGAGGCTTGATCAGCTCCTACCGGAAACTGGTGGTTCAACGGGTGGCACTCTTGTTGTGCGGGTTACATGGAGGGTCTTGTCACAATTCTTTTCCGAGGTACCATGGTGGTATTAAGGCGCATAGTTATGTGTTGTGGAGTTGCGTCTTGTGGGTAAATTGGTACACCTTTGGCCAGAGTAAAACTATTCGAATAGCCGTGTCCACGGTTAAGGGCGGGCCTAGCAATGTTTTCTGTGATTAGTCCCATATTACCTAAACTTGATTGTTGAATGGTGGAATATGTTTAGCTCCAGGTTGAAGTGGTTGGGCCTATACCGTTTTGGTGAGCGGTATAGTGTTGATCAATTTTTCTTAATAACTAATGCTTTATTATTCTCTTAAATGTTTTATTAAATGCTTTTATGCAAATTGAGCCATATTACGCTATTTTTTGTTATCCTGTGCACTTGCATATTTGCTGTGTAGCTTGCGGAGTATTTCATGTACTCACCTTGCAATCAACAATTATCATTCAGAAGAGTACTTCAGCGAGGAGGACTACTTGGAGGATTTCGTCACGCTATCTTAGTTATTTACCGCTGTTAGAACTTTATCGTTTTGTGAGGTACCATTCGCCTCTATAATAAATACTTCCGATATGTAAACAATTACTTTGATTATCAACTGTGTCATGTGTGTCTCGGTTGATTCCTGAATGAGGATTTACATACAATAAAACTCCAGAATTTTGGATGGTAATTCTGTGCGTGATAAGTTGGTATCAGAGCCACCTTGACAGTAGGATAAGCCCCTTAGTACCCCTAAGAGCCCTCTGAAAAAGATTTTAAAATTAGATTTGTCCTCTTCTCTTTCTCTTTTAATTAGGAAAGTTAACGGTACAAAAAAATATCCCCCTTTGATTTAGCTAATTCTCTCGTACGAAAAATTTATGTTTTCCTATTGGAAAAAAAACCTTGTTTATGCTAAATCTTTTGCTCCTAATTTTGATGAAAACTTTACTATTTCTCCTTTTTCCTTTTATTTGAAACAAAATTCATTCTGTTAACTCAGTTAAAATCATTAAATCTTCCTTTCATGCTCAATAGATGGCAACCCGAGAGCTAGTGCATTTGTTTGGAGTTGGTGGATTTGTCAAGGAGTTACGAGTGTGGGTGCCATGGGCCCCGGGTACCTCATGACAAGCATATGGGCCACTCGGATAGAGGATGGGCCTAGCCTTGTAATTAGAGATATAGCTAGATTCGGCAGACTTCGCCTTGTATAGAAAGGAATATACAGTCCTAGTCGGGTACGTTATATCTCTAAGGGGAGATCTCCTAGTCATAATCCGATGGGGACTCCTACCTTGTAACCTTGTCCCCCAGTATATAAGGGGAGGCAGGGCGCCCCATGAGGGCAGAAGAGCTCATAGAAGCACACGGTCATACAGTTCATCAGAACTACCACCGTATATCCTCAAAGGAATACATATAAACTGGACGTAGGGTATTACCTCACATCGAGGGCCTGAACCAGTATAAAATCCTTCTGTGTTCCTTTGCAATCCACCGAGTTTCCATCCGCCGAGTAGCCCCATATATTTATTGCCGGTGTAAAACATCGACAGTTGGCGCGCCAGGTAGGGGCTTCGGCGCGATCTACATCTACAAGCTCGATGGATCCAGCAACCGGAGTTGACGGCGACAAATTCTCCACTGGAGATACAATTGCATTCAGAAGCCTTGACTTCGTCGCCGACCAGATCGGCAATCTCACCCCGGCCGACACGGACCCGATCCAACCGGCCGAGGAACCAGCTGACTCCGCGCCAGTCGGCCCACACGACGCTGCGGCAATCTTCGACGACATGCTGCGGCGATCTCCAATACGCTCGAGTCCAGGGACAACTCTTCCTTTCAGTGTTCGACTCGGACTCGGTTCTGAGCCGGCCGAGATCGGGCCGAGAAGGGAAGAGATCGTCAACTTCCCGTTCGGACTCAGCGACGCTGCGGATATCTACAATCTACATCCGACGCGGCAAACCCGATCCCCTGGAGTTCGACTCGGATACGGCTCCGAGCCGCTCGAGATCGGATCTAGGGAGGTCGGAGTTACACTCATCCCCATCAACCATCCCGACTTCGACTCGAAGTCGGACTCCGACTTCCAGTCGGACTACGACTCTAAGTCGGACAGCAGCTCGGCAAGCTTCTCCCCGCCACGAGAAATCTTCATGACATCCAAAGGCTCTACTCCTACTCAGGAATCATGCCAACGACACGAGCGACAAGAGGAGGAGGCCTACCGACTGCAAGAACAACAGGAGGAAGAAGCAAGACGCCTGCACGCCCGCAACGACGATCTACGCAGGGCTGGGCGAACCGCTCAGCAGCAAACCCTCCAAACCCGAGTCGGCGACCACGATGTCTTCGTTACTCCCCAACAGAACATCGTGGCCGCTGTGACCCTACTGGACACGGTCCAACTTGGGCCTGATCACCAGGCCACCCCGACGATCGCAAGGATAAAAGCCATGCTCACCGCTGCTACATGTCAGCAGCACCAACAGTCGGGCGACACCCTCATACTGACCAACCGGTCGGCATCCCCAATGGCAGTCTCGTCTACCTCAAGGCGACGCCGAGCGGCCGGCTCTAGTCGGCTGCACACGGAGTCACGCCAAACGTCACTCGGCAACCCAAACAACAACCGGGATCTCCAAGGCCAACTATGGAGTGATCTTCGGCAGGACACCAATGCTCGGCGCCGCAAACGAGAAGAAGACGAGCAACGCCAACTGGAAGACGAGAACGAGCATTTCGGCTTCCACCACGAGCGGTTTCGCCGCCGTAGTCGGGGTCGGAGTCCTCATGAAGACGAAGGCATACCGGCCTTCACCCAGGAGCTACAACAGGTCGACTGGCCGTCGAGTTTCAAGCCTACAGGCATCGACAAATACGATGGCAAGACCAATCCGAGTCCTGGCTCACGGTCTACACTCTGGCGATCCGAGCAGCTGGGGGAAATCACAAAGTCATGGCTAACTACCTCCCAGTCGCTCTAGCCGACTCAGCGAGGACATGGCTAACAGGACTTCCCAAGCAATCAATCGGCTCCTGGGGAGAACTCCGGGAACGCTTCATCGCCAACTTCCAGGGAACGTACGAGAGGCCATCTTCCGAGCACGACCTATATCAGTTGCGCCAAAGGAAGAACGAGTCTCTTCGTGACTTCATCAAGAGGTTTTCTGAGAGGAGGAACTCAATCCCGAAGATCAAGGACGAGGTCATCATCGCAGCTTTTCGAAAAGGAGTCAGAGACACCTCGTTCATCGACAAATTCACTCGGAAGCCTCCCAACTCTGTCAAGGCTTTATTCGACATGGCGAACAAATACGCCGACTCGGCCCACGCTGTTGCCGAGGCCCTCGATGACAACAAGTCACCCTGACAGAAGAAGCGGGACGACACCGACGACGCGGTCCTGACTAAAGCTGGGAATCGCGAACGCAAGTCAGACGGCTCTATTGTGGCAGTCGGTCACAACCGTCTTCGACCTTCAACAACTGAGGATTATCGGAGCAACAAGTGACATGCTCGGGGGGCTCACAAACCCAAACACGAGGATGGCATCCCCACTCCCAAATACCGAACAGCTAAGTCGCTTTCTGATAAACATCTCCTCACTCGGCCTTGCTAGTGCCACAGCCGCTTACACCTAATAGGTGTATAAGCTGCGCATTTACTTTTTTTCGTTTTTGCTCTTAAATGATTACAAAAGTACTCGAGTAGCATAAATCTCGATCCGTGAAACTCTGCTCCATGTAAGACGAACTCAAGTCACCCAAAACGCGTGCCTGGGAAAGAGCCATGAGCCAACTCCCGACGCTAGGGGGCTATGACTAGTCGGGCAGAGTGCTTAAACGTAAGGGGTCAACTACTCGAGGAAATTAATATCAAAAAGAGGAAGAACACGTATTTACATACATTGTAAAATACATTTTATTCGGGTGATTATTTCCATCATCAGATGCTACTCATCCGATATCTTTATATTGCAGGCCTAGCTCCGGATACGCGTGACAGGAACTCAGGGCTGCGAGCCCATCTCCTACGCTCGGGGGCTGGACAAGTCTGCCAAAATACACTCGGGATGCTCCATGAGGGCTACTCACCGAGTACTTGCGCCAGTCGGGACGTCATCTTCCCCGCGACGGGACTACGCTCCATGCGAGCCAACAATCGGCCCCGGCGCCAGTCGCGGGCTGTATACCACTCGGCTAAATAGGGTACGCCCATGAGGGTCGCCAGCCGATCCTACGCTAATGGCTAGGTTCGGGTACCTTATTTGGTCACGGTTCTGTCAGGTTGGGTACGCCCCATGAGGGTCGCTAGCCGAATCCTATGCTAATGCAAGGTTCGGCCGTTGCCTTAGCTTGGCGCTATAATTCTGTTGGATAGGGTACGCCCATGAGGGTCGCCAGCCGAACCCTCTGCTAATGCAAGGTTCGGGTACCTTGTTCGGCTTTACCCAAGTCAGAGAAGACTTACGTCGTCAAAGTGCATCCGGAGTTCTCATGCACCGCGTCACACCTGAGGAGGGCAAGCAGATCCTGCAATAAACCCACTCAGGCTTATGTGGCAACCAGGTTGCATCCAAAACGTAAGTCGGAAAGGCTTGCGAATAAGGATTTCTCTGGCTGATTGCGGTTATCGACACTAAAAAACTCATCCTGACATGCGATGGATGATACTTCTATAGAGCTATGCCGGATAGGTCGGCTCAGGCCGGCTTATTTGGTAGCAGCCACCAAGATATGAGTTCCTACAGTAGCATGCTCCATGTGGGCCGCCCGCAGGCTGAGTTGAAATTATAGCGCTGGTGCTACTAACAGGAGCCGATGAGGTAAACAGATATGCTTCATGAAAGCCTTATTTCTAAACATATATGTTTGGGTATCTGTTTTATCCACCAGGTCTCGAGGATATATCCTTACAAGGATCACAAGCTGGTCTTCATTGAAATTGGGGATGCAGGTATCTTTCTCGGGTACACCTGACCACGCCATGGATTTATTTTCATAAAGTGGTACTCGGCCTACATGCTTGGCCACCAGTTGCCATGAGCGACATTATTCCAGCCGACATGACGCTGAAGAGTCTAACTTTCGAGTAGTGCACTACTCGGGAGAGACTATAAATTTCTCATTCCCGCTGACATGACGCGGAGGAGTCTAACTTCTGGGTGGGACGCCACTCGGGAAAGACTATAAACCCCCTTTCCAGCTGACATGACGCTGAAGAGTCCCATATACGAGTAGCATCCTACTCGGCAAGACTATAAACATACATTCCGACTGACATGAAGTCGAAGAGTCCTACATACGAGTAGTTCCCTGCTCGGCAAGACTATAAATTATATTCCGGTTGACATGATACCGAAGAGTCTCATGTACCAGTAGTAATCTACTCGGGAAAGACTACAAGGTTAAAGATCTTTGACTTCATGTTTAATTGTTTTCACAATTAAGCACAAAGTCGGGGGCTACACCTAATAGGTGCGCCTATTCGGCGCACACTATTCCAACATCTACATCGAGCCCTTCATAGCCTCGCTGCCAGCTGACATGAAGCAGGACTCGGGAGAAGCAGCACTCAGACAAAGAGTACTCGGGAGCAATGCACTCGGGAAGATTTCACCGTGGAGGATGAGTACTTGGCATCAGCTGTGACTCAACAATGAAGGTCTCGGGGGCTACTGTGGGTGCCATGGGCCCCGGGTACCTCATGACAAGCATATGGGCCACTCGGATAGAGGATGGGCCTAGCCTTGTAATTAGAGATATAGCTAGATTCGGCAGACTTCGCCTTGTATAGAAAGGAATATACAGTCCTAGTCGGGTACGTTATATCTCTAAGGGGAGATCTCCTAGTCGTAATCCGATGGGGACTCCTACCTTGTAACCTTGTCCCCCAGTATATAAGGGGAGGCAGGGCGCCCCATGAGGGCAGAAGAGCTCATAGAAGCACACGGTCATACAGTTCATCAGAACTACCACCGTATATCCTCAAAGGAATACATATAAACTGGACGTAGGGTATTACCTCACATCGAGGGCCTGAACCAGTATAAAATCCTTCTGTGTTCCTTTGCAATCCACCGAGTTTCCATCCGCCGAGTAGCCCCATATATTTATTGCCGGTGTAAAACATCGACAACGAGATATGGCCTTTGCCATAGGGTACAATCCGGCCCCTGAATACAGACAAGTCACTCACAACCCCTGTGAAGAGAAGTGCCACATCTGCCTCATGATTTCAAGTGAACGTGAAGGAGTCCCATCCATGATCTTTGGAGCAGGAGGAAGGAATTTTGAGCATGCATGTCAAGAGGTGGCTTTGGAAGCTATTGGAGAACTTCGTCACCGCTACGCCGCTCGTCTGAGGAACACTGCTTATCACTACCACCCGTCCAGGACCCACAACGACAAGTACAACAGTTACCAGAACCCAGGAGCAGAGAACAATGCAACTACTCAACGACTTGTAAGGATGTTGAGTGCGATGGACAACACTTGGGCTGATGTGGTGATCACAGCTCATGAATGGGAGAATGAGAACCGTACCAAGATTTGTAGGCTGTAGAACCGAGTGGACAGGTTGAAGCAAGAGTTGGCCTTGGTCAAAGGAGAAGCACCCCGGGAAGGAGCCAAGATCTGCACCACCGCAAGGAAGAGGGTTTGTCTTCCACCTCAGATTTAGCTAGCACCAAGGACCCGTTTACTGAACAATCAGGTCCCACTTCTGGTAGTTCCACCGGTGGCTTATGCTGATGATGCAGATGAGGACTTAGAGGAGTCAGAAGCCAGCACACCTTCGGAGGGTTCAGAAGATAGTGGAGCTCGCACTCACTCTGAAGTGGAGTGGGGTGATACTCAAGAAGATGAAGAGGAATCTGAACACAACTCGGATGCAAGAAGAAGTCCTTCGCCCCGTTGAGAAGCCCTTAGTGGCAACTTAGCATGATTTACCTTAGATCGTTGTGTTAGCAGTTGTGTGCCTACGAAATGCTTGTGTGTGTGGGGTTTAGTCAGCAGTTTATGTCAGAGAGTGGTGATGTAACTGTTTAAGTTAGGAGTTGCTTGATGGTGTGATAGTAAGCTACATAAATGTTAATCACTCAATTCAGAGCAATAAAAGTGAAAGCTTAAGTAGTATGAAATCCGTCTCAAGGGCTCTTTCTTTTCTTCTCATCTTTGCTCTGCAGATGGTGAACACACGTAATGGCAGCAACCAGGATGGTAACTCTGGAAACAACAATCGCGGGGGTGCACCCAATGGACCGCCGCATTAGGATGACAATCTTACCATTGCCCAAGTCTTGGCAAACCAAACACAGTTGATGAACATGATGTTTCAACAAATGCACAACCAGCAGGATCAGGCACAACAGCAGGCGCCTCCCCCTCCACCGTAGAACAAGCTCGTAGAGTTTTTGCGAGTGAGGCCTCCTACTTTCTCTAGCACAACTAATCCTATGGAAGCTGGGGATTGGTTGCATGCTATTGAGAAGAAATTGAACCTCTTACAATGCACAGACCAGGAGAAGGTCTCTTTCACTTCACACCAGCTACATGGTCCTACTTCGGAATGGTGGGATCATTTCAGAGCTAACCGAGCTGATGGACAGCCAATCACGTGGGCTAAGTTCGCCGCTGCTTTTAAGAAGATGCATATCCCTGCTGGAGTAGTGGCACTAAAGAAGCATGAGTTTCGGGCACTAAAGCAAGGGAACCGGTCGGTGATCGAGTTTCTTTATGAGTTCAACCGTCTTGCCCGCTATGCGCAGGAGGATTTTAGCGCTGATGCTGATCGACAAGAGAAGTTTCTGGATGGATTGAATGATGAACTTTCAGTTCAACTACTCTCCAGTGATTACTCAGATTTCTAGAAATTGGTGGATAAGGCTATTCGCTAGGAAGACAAACACAACCGAATGGAGCAAAGGAAATGCAGGATGGCAAGTTTTCGGGCACAGCAATCCCCTAGTCAGAGGCCATTTGTTGTGGGACCGTCCCAGACCCAGCAAGGCGGATCCTCATCAGCACCTCGCCCACAGCGCCAACTCTACCCCAACACCACTTGCGGCAACACGGGAGCAAACAGTCCTCCCCGTCGGCCAGTCACGGCCCCAGCAACCAACCAGCCCGTCAAGAAGGAAGTTCGGGGGGAAACCATTGATCTGTTTCAACTATGGAGACCCGGGGCACTTTTCCAATCAATGCCCTAAGCCCAAATGCACCAGGCAAGCCGCACCAGGACAGAACTCCACGGGCATGGTCAAAGCTCGGGTGAACCATGTCTCTACAGAGGAAGCTCAAGCTGCACCAGACGTCATTTTGGGTATGTTCCCTGTTAACTCAATTCCTGCTACAGTACTATTTGATTCTGGTGCTACCCATTTTTTCTTGTCAGTGGGGTTTGCTAATGAACATGGGATACCTCTCGATGTTTTACACCGGCAATATGATTATAGGGCTACCCGGCGGATGGAAACTCGGTGGATTGCAAAGGAACACAGAGAGATTTTATACTGGTTCAGGCCCTCAATGTGAGGTAATACCCTACGTCCAGTTGTGATGTTATTCCTTTGAGGATTTGTGTTGATCTATGATCTTCTATAAGCTCGTGCCCTCAGGGGGCGCCCTGCCTCCCCTTATATACTGGGGGACAGGGGTAAAAGGTAGGAGTCCCAGACGGATACGGCCAAGGGATCTCCTCTTAGAGATACAATCTACCCAACTAGGACTGTTTATTCCTTATTGTACAAGGCAAAGTCTGCCGGGTGCTACTATATCTCTAATTACAAGTCTCGGCCCATCCTCTATCCGAGTGGCCCATATGCTTGTGATGAGGTACCCGGGGCCCATGGCCTCTACAGTAGCCCCTGAGACCTTCATAGTTGAGTCACAGCTGATGCCGAGTGCTCATCCTCCACGGTGAAGATTGACTGAGTGCATTGCTCCCAAGTACTCTTTGTCCGAGTACTTCTTCTTCCCAAGTCTTGCTTCATGTCAGCTGGCAGTGAGGCTATGAAGGGCTTCATGTAGATGTATGAATAGTGTGCAGCGAATAGGCGCACCTATTAGGTGTAGCCCCCGACTTTGTGCTTAATTGTGAAGACAATTAAACATAAAGTCAAAGATCTTTAACCTTGTAGTCTTTCCCGAGTAGTATACTACTGGTATATGAGACTCTTCGGTATCATGTCAACTGGAATATGATTTATAGTCTTGCCGAGTAGCATGCCACTCGTATATGGGACTCTTCAGCTTCATGTCAGCTGGAAAAGGGGGTTTATAGTCTTTCCCAAGTGGCGTCCCACTCGGAAGTTAGACTCCTCAGCGTCATGTCAGCTAGAAAGAAGGTTTATAGTCTCTCCCGAGTAGTGCGCTACTCAAAAGTTAGACTCTTCAGCGTCATGTCGGCTGGAATAATGTTGCTCATGGCAATTGTTGGCCAAGCATGTAGGCCGAGTGCCACTTTATGAAATTAAATCCATTGCGTGATCAGGTGTACTCGAGAAAGATACCTGCATCCCCAATTTTAATGAAGACCAGCTTGTGATCCTTATAAGGATATATCCTCGATACCTGGTGGATAAGATAGATACCAAAATACATGTGTTTAGCAATTAGGCCTTCATGAAGCATATCTGTTTACCTCATCGGTTCCTGTTAGTAGCATCAACACTGCGATTTTAACCTAGCCTGCGAGCGGCCCATATTGAGCGTGCTACTATAGAAACTCATATCTTGGTGGTCTACTACCAAATAAGCCGGCCGAAACCGACCTACCCAGCGTAGCTCTATAAAATTGGCATCCTTCGCATGTCAGGATGAGTATTTCAGCATCGATAACTGCAATCACCCAGAGGAATCCTTGTCTGCAAGCCTTTCCGACTTATGTTCTGGATGCAGCCTGGTTGCCACAGATACTTGAGTAGGTATATTGCAGAATCTGCTTGCCCTCCCCAGGTGTGACGCAGTGCATGAGAACTCTAGATGCGCTTTGACGACGTAGATCTTTTCTGACTTTGGTAAAGCCGGATAAGGTACCCAAACCTTGCATTAGCATAGGATTTGGCTGGCGACCCTCATGGGGCATACCCTACCCAATAGAGTTATGGCCAAATAAGGTACCCGAATCTCGTAGGATTCGGCTGGCGACCCTCATGGGGCATACCCAACTCAGCGGAATTGTACCCGAGCCCCGACTGGCACCAGAGGCCGATTGTTAGCCAAATAAGGTACCCGAACCTTGCATTAGTATAGGATTCGGCTAATGACCCTCATGGGGCATACCTTACCCAACTAAGTAATACCCAAGCTCCGACTAGCGTCGGAGGTTGGTTATTAGCTGAATAAGGTACCCGAACCTTGCATTAGCATAGGATTCGGCTGGCGACCCTCATGGGGCGTACCTCACCCAGCGGAGTGGTGACCAAATAGGGTACCCGAACCTAGCATTAGCATAGGATTCGGTAGGCGACCCTCATGGGGCGTACCCTACCTAGCCGAGTGGTAAGCGAACTCCGACTAGCGCCGGAGGTCGGTTGTTAGCTCACATGGAGCGTAGCTGGGGAAGATGACATCCTGACTGGCGCAAATACTCGGTCAGTAGCCCTCATGGAGCATTCCGAGCGTATCTTGGCAGACTGGTCTAGCCCCCGAGCGTAGGAGATGGGCTTGTAGCCCTGGGTTCCTGTCACGCGTATCTAGAACTGGCCCTGCATTATAAACATATCGGATGAGTAGCATCTGATGATGAAAACAATTGCCCGAATAAAATGTATTTTACAATATATGTAAATATGTGTTCTTCCTCTTATTGATATTAATTTCCCCGAGTAGTTGACCCCTTACGTTTAAGCACTCTGGCCGACTAGTCATAGCCCCCGAGCGTCGGGAGTTGGCTCATGGCTCTTTCCCAGACACGCATTTTGGATGACTTGAGTTTGTCTTTCATGGAGCAAAGTATCACAGATCGGAATTTATGCTACCCGAGTACTTTTGCAATCATTTAAGAGCAAAAACAGAAAAAATGTGTAGTTTGTACACCTATTAGGTGTAAGCGGCTGTGGCACTGGCGAGGCCAAGTGAGGAAATATTTATCAGAAAGCGACTTAGCTGTTCGGTATTTGCGGGTGGGGATGCCATCCTTGCGTTTGAGCTTGTGAGCCCCCGAACATGCCACTTGTTGCTCTGATAATCTCCAGTTGTTGAAGGTCGAAGACGGTTGTGACCGACTGCCACAATGAAGCCGTCTGACTTGCGTTTGCGGTTCCCAGCTTTAGTCGGGGTCGCATCATCGGTGTCCTTCCGCTCCTTCTGTCAGGGGGCCTTTTGGTCATCGATGGCCTCAGCAACAGCATGGGCCGAGTCGGCGTACTTGTTTGCCATGTCGAATAGGGCCTTGATGGAGTTGGGAGGCTTCTGAGTGAATTTGGCGATGAACGGGGTGTCTTTGACTCCTTTTCGAAAGGAAGCGATGACGACCTCGTCCTTGATCTTCGGGATTGAGTTCTTCTGCTCAGAAAACCTCTTGATGAAGTCACGAAGAGACTCGTTCTTCCTTTGATGCAACTGATACAGATCGTGCTTAGAAGATGGCCTCTCGTATGTTCCTTGAAAGTTGGCAATGAAGCATTCCCGGAGTTCACCCCAGGAGCTGATTGATTGCTTGGGAAGTCCCGTTAGCCATGTCCTCGCCGAGTCAGCTAGAGCAACTGGGAGGTAGTTAGCCATGGCTTTGTGATCTGCTCCGGCTGCTCGGATTGTCAGGGTGTAGACTGTGAGCCAGGACTCGGGATTAGTCTTGCTGTCGTATTTTTTGATTCCTGTAGGCTTGAAAACTGACGGCTAGTCGACCTGTTGTAGCTCCTGGGTGAAGGCCGGTACTCCTACATCTTCATGAGGGCTTCGGCTCCGCCTACAACGGCAAAACCGCTCGTGGTGGAGGCCGAAGCTCTCGTTCTCGTCTTCCTGTCGGTGTTGCTCGTCTTCCTCTTGTTCGCAGCACTGAGCATTGATGTCCTGCCGAAGGTCACGCCGTAGTTGGCCTCGGAGATCCTGATTGTCCCGACGGTCGCTTTGACTCCACTGGTTGTTGTTGGGGTTGCCGAGTGACATTTGGCGTGACTCCGTGTGCAGCCGACTAGAGCCGGCCACTCGGCGTCGCTTTGAGGTGGATAAGACTGCCGCTGGGGAAGCCGACCGACTGGTCAGTATGAGGGTATCGCCCTACTGTTGGCGCTGATGGCATCCAGCAGCAGTGATCATGGCTTTTATCCTCGCTATCGTCAGGGTGGCCTGGTGATCAGGCCCGAACTGGAGTGTATCCAGTAGAGTTGCAGCAGCCACGACGTTCTGTTAAGGAGTAAGTAAGACGTCGTGGTCGCTGACTTGGGTTTGGAGGATTTGTTGCTGGGCAGTTCGCCTAGCCCAGCGTAAATCGTCGTTGCGGGAGTACAGGCGTCTTGCTTCTTCCTCCTGTTGTTCTCGCAGTCGGCAGGCCTCCTCCTCTTGTTGCTCGTGTAGTCGGCATGATTCCTGAGTAGGAGTAGAGCCTTTGGATGCCATGAAGATTTCTCGTGGCGGAGAGAAACTTTCTGAGCTGCTATCCGACTTACAGTCGGAGTTCGACTGAGAGTTGGAATCTGACTGAGAGTAGAAGTCGGAATAATTGATGGGGGTGATTATAACTCCGACCTCCCTAGATCCGATCTCGAGCGGCTCTGGGCCGTATCCGAGTTGAACTCCAGAGGATCGGGTTTGCCGCGTCAGATGTTGTTCGAAGATATCCGCGGCGTCGCCGAGTCCGAACGGGGGATTGATGATCTCCTCCTTCCTTAGCCTGATCTCGGCCGGCTCAAGACCGAGTTCGAGTCGAACACCGAAAGGAAGAGTTGTCCCAAGACTCGGGCAAGTGGAAGATTGCTGCAGCAAGTCAATGATGGTCGCTGCAGCATCGTGTGGACCGATTGGCGGGGAGTCGGCTGATTCCTCGGCCGGTTGGATCAGGTCTGCGTCGGCCAAGATGAGATTGCCAAACATGTTGGTGACGAAGTCGAGGCTTCCGAATGAGACTGTATCTCTAGGGGAGAATTTGCCACCATCGACTCCGGTTGCTAGATCCATTGAGCTTGTAGATGTAGATCTCGCCGAAGCCCCTACCTAGTGCGCCAACTGTCGATGTTTTACACCAGCAATATGATTATAGGGCTACCCGGCGGATGGAAACTCGGTGAATTGCAAAGGAACACAGAGAGATTTTATACTGGTTCAGGCCCTCAATGTGAAGTAATACCCTACGTCCAGTTGTGATGTTATTCCTTTGAGGATTTGTGTTGATCTATGATCTTCTATAAGCTCGTGCCCTCAGGGGGCGCCCTGCCTCCCCTTATATACTGGGGGACAGGGGTAAAAGGTAGGAGTCCCAGACGGATACGGCCAAGGGATCTCCTCTTAGAGATACAATCTACCCAACTAGGACTGTTTATTCCTTATTGTACAAGGCAAAGTCTACCGGGTGCTACTATATCTCTAATTACATGTCTCGGCCCATCCTCTATCTGAGTGGCCCATATGCTTGTGATGAGGTACCCGGGGCCCATGGCCTCCACAACACCCATCCGGAAGTTGAGAATGCCTATCCTAATAAATACACCTGCCATCAGACACCTACAACCCAGAGTAGTCTTTCTATGACTAGAAATTATGGGCACCCCTTTTCTCACCGATCTGTTCTTGATAGAATCCAGATATATCGACGTCATCTTAGGGATGGACTGGTTAACTTGGCACAAGGGAATTATTGATTGTGCCACCAGGACTGTGACCTTAACTTCTAGCTTGGAGAAGAAAGTGATCTTTTGTGTCCTCACTACCTCATCTTCTCCAACCTCTTTGAACCAGGCAATCTTAATCGAAATCCCTGCAGTACGGGACTATCCAGATGTTTTTCCTGATGTCCTACCTAGAATGCCACCTAAGAGAGATATTGAGTTTAGAATAGACCTAGCCCTAGGCACCACCCCTATCCACAAGAGACTGTATAGGATGGGAGCTAACGAGTTGGCAGAAGTAAAGAAGCAAGTTGAAGAGTTACTTGCTAAGGGCTAAATTAGACCTAGCACATTGCCTTGAGGAGTGTCAATCATTTTTGTGGAAAAGAAAGATGGAACTCAACGGATGTATGTTGATTATCGTGCACTCAATGAAGTCACTATCAAAAATAAGTACCCGCTACCTCAGATTGATGATCTGTTTGATCAGTTAGAAGGAGCCACAGTTTTCTCAAAGGTAGATCTTCACTTGGGTTATCATCAGTTAAGGATTCGGGAGGAAGATATTCCCAAAACTGCTTTTACCACTCGGTACGGGTTATATGAATGCACCGTTATGTCTTTCGGGTTGACTAACGCCTATGCATTCTTCATGAACTTGATGAATAAAGTGTTTATGGAATACTTGGATAAGTTTGTGGTGGTTTTCATTGATGATATCCTCATTTATTCCAAGACTAAGGGAGAACATGAGCAGCACCTTCGTATCATTTTGGAGACCCTTCGGCAGCATCAGTTGTATGCCAAGTTTAGCAAGTGTGAGTTTTGGCTCCCGGAAGTGAAGTTTCTCAGACATGTTGTCACCACTGGAGGAATTACGGTAGACCCAACCAATGTGGAGTTAGTGACCAAGTGGAAGCAGTCGCAAACGGTTTTGGAGATTCGGAGTTTCTTAGGATTGACGGGATATTACCGTCGATTCATAGAGAACTTTTCCAAAATTGCAAAGCCTATGTCCCATTTACTCCAGAAGGAGGTGAAATTTTTGTGGACACCAGAGTGTGAACGGAGTTTTCAAGAGTTGAAGAAGAAACTAGTAACCGCACCTGTGTTGATCATGCCAGATTCCAAGAAAGGATTCCAAGTATACTGTGATTGTAACGCCTAGAAATTCGTAGCCAGAATTCTGAACATTTCTGTGTATTAAATCCCTGTCCAGGAAAGCCAGGATACACAAAACCATGTTGCCATACAGAGTGCGTCTTACAAACAGACTAAAATTGTCTTACATAAATGCAGCGGTAAAAACAAATAAAGTCTATATACAACTAGCTAGCGAAGGCTTCCATTCCATAGGCATCTTGACGGTGGAGCCAGCCTAGTCCTCTTGCTGATCCTCGTCGGACATGTACTCCACCACTGAGAGGGGGAAAAGGAGCAAGACTAAGTACCACCCACAGTACTCAATAAATCACCCCCACAAATATGCACAATGCACGGGAGGCAAGGATAGGCTAGAGGTTTATTTGCGTAAAAGTAGTTGCAAACAGTAGTAGTTCGCAAACGGCAAAAACGTTGTTTAATTGAACAATATTAATTCTGCACTGATCAACGTTACACCACGTTAACCAGGCCCAACTATCCACCTGAACTATACCAGTTCCATTAAGTCAAGTTAATTAAGGGTGAGACTAATCACGGTGAGTCTTGACCAATCGCCCATATCTGCGGGCGTGGCTATTCGAATAGATTTACTCTGATCAGAGGTGTACAACTGTACCCACAAGACACAGCCCTATACACGTTCCCGTGTGCCGGCGTGTCACCACGACACCCCACGAGAGGCTGTGACAGGACCATTCATGCAACCTCTCCGTAACCATCCACACCAAGCTGAGGTTGCACTTGCCGCCAGGATACCCCATATCAACCAGGCTACCCCCCTTGTGCCACAATGGATCCGAAAGCTAATCAGCCCGACCTCGAGCCGACCCAACTCCGTCACGCCTATTCTCACCAATGGTGCCTAGGGGAGGGAGAAGAGACGCTACAAGCCTAGTCGTTGCCCACGCTGGCTTGTGGAATGTACGAGTAGCTGCCCAAGGGGTTCCCACGAACAGGTCCTTAACTGCCATGGGTGCGACCAACAAAACCATGCACCCACAGCACACCATTTAGGTCAAATTTTAGTAATTTAACATCAATATATCCAAAGTTCCATTTCCCGACATTGAGTCGAACCATAATTGTAAATTAAAGTATTTAAATCCCCATGTGAGCTAAAGGTTTCTAAGCAGGACTAAGCATCCTAACAATAGCCACTAGTCATATTATTACCCAGCTACAAAGGTGTACAAGTAGAATAAGGTCAGAGCAATTAAAATTGCATTTGTATAGGTCATCCTTCCACATGAAATGATGAAATAATGCATGTTTATTAATTTAAAATAAATAGTTTGCAATAAATAGGTACAAAGTGATTGAGGAAACGATGTGACTTGCCTTGCTCTGGCTCGGCGAATTCGGCAACGACTTCATAGTAAACTGGAGGATCGACAGCGTCGGTTTCTATAGCAAACAACACACAAACAATTAAAAAAATACATATCGACACTGAAACAGGGACTGAAAGTATTTTACTGGATTCTTGGTATTTTTCTAGATTTAATAAAATTTGTATGGAATTAATCGGAGCTCGAATGAATTAGTTATGAATTTTAGAAGTTTTACTATGATTTTCCTATGCAAAAACAATTTCTAAACTATTTATTGCGCATTAACAAGGATTAATGCGTCAGCGGACCACGGGGAACCAGTGCTGGCAGGCGGGACCCATGGGTCAGTGGCACAAGAGAGTGCGGCGCATGGTGGATGCAGTCCACGCGCGTGCGATCGCGGACACAGGCACACGAGCGGTCCCAATCTGCCGAGGCAGATCGGACGGCTCAGACCAAGTCAGGAACGAGCCCCGCCGACGAGCGTAGCCAACGACGGCGTGCGCGGTCCGATGGTCGCCGCCGGTGACTATCCGGCGCGGCGCAGGGTAGCGGCGAGCGGCGGAGGAGACGAGGAATGCGGCTGAGTGCTCACCGAGGTGTGATGACCAATGGAGAGCGGCGGACGACAGCAATCAGAGGGGTTCGGCAGTGGCGAGGTTCGGGTAGCCAACGGCGATGGCATTCCGGCGGCGTAAAGCGACGATGGAGGCGTGAACGAGGTGTAGGAGGACCTGGTGGAGGTGTAGAACATGTTAGGAGGGAAAAAGACCGAGTGGGTCGATGGAAATCCACGGCCGACTGCCGGCGGAGAGGCTTACCAAAAGGGGATGATGGAGAGGATGGAGTCCCGGCGGGAATTTGAGGCGACCAGCAGCGGAACAGGACACAGCGGGGTGTGGCGAAGCTAGCAAGCACGAGCACGGTAGTCGGCGATGGCTGTAGCGACGGCGATGTGCGACTGGAGTTGGTAGAACACGGCGGTGATTTAGAAGCTCGGCGCGAAGGGGGTTAGGGTACTTGGCAGGTGTGGGCAACTGAGGGGAAAGTGAGGACGGGGCAGGTTTATATGTACTCGGCTACAGGAGTTCATGGCCGAGTTGGTCGAATTTCACGGGGTTGAGGGTGGCGGCCACGGCGGCTAGTGGGCACGATTCAACCATGGTCGTGGGCGAGAGGGGCAGAGAAGGTGGGGGAAACGGGCGGGGACTCGGTCCGCGGTGTTTGAATCAAGGGCCGAGGTGTAGGGGAGTGGGGATGGGCAAAATCTGATGCTCAGGGAAGGCCGATCCCCTCTGGCCGAGTTGGCTAGAGGTTGAAGATGGGTCTGACATGTGGGTCTTGACCCCACATGTCAGCAGGCGAGGCAAGCTGACGCGGTTGGCAGCCAGGCTAGGCCAGTCAATGAGGAGGAGCGGGGAGAGGTGTGCATGCGTGGGCTGCGGCAGGTTGAGAAACAGAACTAGGCCGTGGCCCAACAGGAAGAAAGAAAAAGGAAAAGAGAAAAGGAAGGAAGGAAAAAGGAAAAAGAGAATTTCCAGAAGGATTTTAATTCCGATAATATGTTTTGATTTATTAACATTGCTTTCAGTGCTCTAAAAATTCCCATAAAAATCCTGTTTGTGTATTTTGGAAAGGAGAATATAGGAAAAATATTCTCAGCCATGATGATTTATTATTTCGTATTTTACTTATTTAATTATTTCCCTTGGCCTTTCAAAATGATTTCTTTGAGGCTTTTTCTTTAATATATTTTGTGTGACTCTATTTAAGGGGAAACTCAGGGTGTGATAGTGATGTATCTCGGCAAGGTTTGGGATGTGTGCTGATGCAAGAAGGGAAGGTTGTGGCATATGCCTCACGGCAGCTATGGCCTCATGGGAATAATTATCCTACTCATGATCTGGAATTGGCAGCTGTAGTGCATGCCCTGAAGATTTGGAGACACTACCTCATCGGCAACCGCAGCGAAGTATATACAGACCACAAAAGTTTGAAGTATATTTTTACTCAGCCAGATCTAAACCTTAGACAACGAAGATGGTTAGAGCTGATCAAGGACTACGACATTGGAATCCATTATCATCCAGAGAAAGCCAATGTGGTGGCTGATGCCCTTAGTCAGAAAAGTTATTGCAACGCCATGGAAGGCCAGCGGTTATCTTTGGAATTGTGTGGAGATTTTGAACGATTAAATCTGGGAATAGTCAGTCAAGGATTTGTGGCAGCCTTAGAAGCACAAGCTACCTTGGTGGATCAGGTCCGCGAAGTGCAGAAAGAAGACCCGGATATTTTGGAGATCAAGAAGAATATGAAGAAGGGGAAAGCTACTGGATTCTTGGAAGATGAACAAGGTACTGTGTGGTTCGGGGAGCGAATCTGTGTACCAGACAAGGAGGAATTGAAAAAGCTGATATTGGATGAACCCATGGGACACAGTACTCCATCCATCCTGGCAGCACCAAGATGTATCAAGATCTTAAGGAGAAGTTTTGGTGGTCTAGCATGCGAAGGGAAATAGCTGAGTATGTGGTTGTTTGTGATGTAGGTCAGCGTGTAAAGGTTGAGCATCAGAGGCTAGCAGGATTGTTACAACCCCTTAAGGTCCCAGAATGGATGTGGGAAGAAGTAGGGATGGACTTCATCACGGGTTTACCAAGGACCGTGTCAGGATTTGATTCTATATGGGTCGTGGCGGACAGACTTACAAAGGTAGCCCACTTCATACCACTCAAGACAACTTACTCCAATAGCAAATTGGCAGAGCTATACATGCCTCGAGTTGTGTGTTTGCACGGTGTGCCACGCAAGATCGTGTTGGACAAAGGAAGTCAGTTTACCTCTAAGTTTTGGCAGAGACTCCAAGAAGAGATGGGTACACGGTTAAACTTCAGTACCACTTACCATCCACAGACAGATGGTCAGACCGAGCAGGTTAACCAGATCATAGAAGACATGTTGAGGGCTTGTGCCATAGACTTCGGTGGAAGTTGGGACAAGAGCCTACCATATGCTGAGTTTTCCTACAATAACAGTTACCAGGCAAGTCTGAAGATGGCCCCGTTCGAGGCTCTGTATGGACGAAAGTGCCGCACGCCCCTGCTTTGGGATCAGATGGGAGAACGTCAAGTATATGGGATGGATATCTTGCGAGAAGCGGAAGAAAAACTGAATATCATACAAGAATGACTTCGAGTAGCCCAGTCTCATCAGAAGAGCTATGCGGATAACCGCAGAAGGGATCTCAGTTTTGAGGAAGGTGACTATGTTTATTTACGAGTCACGCCACTCCAGGGAGTACAACGATTCCAGACAAAGGGAAAGTTGGCACCACGTTACGTGAGACCTTACAAGATATTTGGATGGAAGGGAGAAGTTGCTTATCAACTAGAGTTGCCTCCCACCTTGACAGGGGTACACAATGTCTTTCATGTGTCCCAGTTGAAGAAGTGTTTACGAGTACCAAACGAAGAAGCTGATCCAGAACAGATCGAGATTCACGAAGATCTGACCTACGTCGAGAAGCCTATTCGTATCCTAGAGACCAGGGAAAGGAATACTCAGAATCGAGTGATAAGGTTTTGCAAAGTATAATGGAGTAACCACTCGAAAGAAGATGAATTGAAATCTGCTCACCCACACCTCTTCGCCTGATCTCTCGAATCTCGGGACGAGATTCTGTTTAAGGGAGGTAGGTTTGTAACACCCTAAATTATCCCCATATAAAAATAAATGAGAAAAAGGAATTTTAGAAATTAAATTAAAAGCCTCAATGAGTGAAAATAATAAAAAAGGAAAAATCCATAGCAAAATAGGCTTGGAAATAATTTTATAAAATTCTTTGTTTAATTATCTATTTTCTAGAATTTTCTGGGATTTATTTGATTAAGGGAAGTATTTTTGGTGAATTAAATAAGTCTACAGCATTAAAATAAAAGAAAAAGGAATTTAAAACCCTCCCATGTCCCTTGGGCTGAATTCAGCCCATTCCTGTGCTCTCTTCCCTCCCTCACGCGTGCTGTGCGGCCCAGCCCACTGGCCCGCACCTCCCCTCCCCCCTATCGCTGACAGGTGGGCCCTACCTATCGGGGTTATCCCCTGCCTCCAGCCGGGGCGGACACCGAAGCCGCCACGACCTCGCGCCGAATTCAATTCAATCCGGACTCCGTCGCGCGCCCGTTGCTTGAATTGGTTGAGGGGAAACAATCCCCTAATCCTCCTTTCCCGTTTCCCCCATCTTTCGCATCAAATCTCGTGGTGGTTGCTCGCCCGCAAAGCTCAAGATAAGCCCAGATCCCCTCTGCTGCCATGGGAGCCGTAACCGAGCCGGTCTCTGCTATCTCCCTCCTTATATAGCAACCCCGTGGCCTTTGGGATCCTTCCCCGTGCACCCCGTAGCCACCGCGAGCCCTAAGCAGCCCCTCCACACACGGGATCCAACCGCCGTCGCCGCCGAGCTCTCGGTCGCATCTAGCCGGCGCCTCCGCCATCGCCAGTGCCCGCCGCCACCGCCATTAGCACCGTCGCACCTCGGGGAATCTTGGCTGCCACTTCCCTGCTCTCGGAGGCCACTAGAGCGCCGTTGCTGCTGTGAACCCGAAGTGCTCCGCCGCCAAAACCTCGCCGTCGAGCCCCCTCATCGCCATTCATCGTTGTTTCACCAATGATAAGTTTCGCCTCTCTCCACTCTACCCGGTTTGCGTGTCATCGAGCCTCGCCGCGCCGCCGATCGCCGTTGACCATTGGGTTCCGAGCCGCGCCGCCGCCGCCGACGTGGATGTAGCGTCAGACACCAGCTCAGCCGTGGGCTCGCTGATCGGGATCCAATTCGAGCCGTCGATTGCCCGATCTAATCTCAGCCGTCCGATCTGAGTAGGATTAGATCTAAGCCTTTGATCTCTCTTCAAATCTTGGATCAATCTAGACCGTCCGATCTAGTTTCATAAAATCCTAACCGTTGGATCATCCTGTGAACCTTAGTGGACCTCCGCGAACCCGGTCTACCGTAGACCCAAGCCCTTTCTCTCTCTATCTAGTGGGCCCCGCTGGTCATCCACTGGCCCACCCCTCTCTCTCCCCTATGATGACGTCATAATTCCTTTTCCCAAATTAAATTAATTCCTAAATGACGCAATAAATCAGTTTAATTCTTTTAATAGGCTTTTAAAAGGGTTTAAACTTTTAAAATTCATAACTAATTCATCCGAACTCCGTTTGGGGTGATTCAACTTTCAAAATTCTTTAAAAATCAAGATCTACCCATTAAAAATATAAAATTGTACTGTTCATTTGTGTTGATGTATTGTTTTGCTTATTTTTGTTTATTGCCATTAGCCACTGACGTTTAGGAAGAGCCGCAGTTTCTCAAGGAGAGTTCCGAGGTCTGTGAGGAGCAGGAAGGCAAGTCACGCAGATTCCTCAATACCTTTGAGCATATTGTTCCTGTAATTAAAGCTATATTTTCTTTCAAACTCTGTATTTATTTTGGAATGTCACCGGTAAAGGGAAACCCTGATCCTTGTTTATAGCCCCTTTGACTTGATTATTGGATATTGTACATATGGGATAAATGTGACTAGCTAACTTTATTTATTGGTTAGCTAGATTATATCTAGGACTTTGCTTAGCCATGGTTAGCAAACTATAGAGTAACTTCTAGGCTGTAACATTAACTTTGATTATAATAAGTAGTTCACATGAAATGATGATTCCATTTATGACGGTGGTCGTACAAGGATACCTTAATGGTCCACTAAAACCTGATTAATAGGTGGGTTGTGAGCACCAGGGTTGTGAATGTTGCTAGCGGTGCTCGTGACAATTAAGGACCGGTTCACGGACTACTTGTTGCGAAGCAATATACGTGCTAACCAGAAGCCAGAATGCGTAATGGCGGGATCTAAAGTGTAGTTCGTTGAACCGGAGGCCCCATAGTGTGTTGTGGCTGTGTCAATAAGACCACCATGGCTGTGTCAATAAGTTCATGTCTTAGGCGTTGGATTGTTTCCCTGTTGAGGGCTTGATTAGCTCCTGCCAGAAATTGGTGGTTCAACGGGTGGCACTCTTGTTGTGCGGGTTACATGGAGGGTCTTGTCACAATTCCTTTTCGAGGTACCATGGTGGTATTAAGGCGCACAGTGATGTGTTGTGGAGTTGTGTCTTGTGGGTAAATTGGTATACCTCTGGCCAGAGTAAAACTATTTGAATAGCCGTACCCACGGTTAAGGGCAAGCATAGCAATGTTTTCTGTGATTAGTCCCACATTACGTAAACTTGACTGTTGAATGGTGGAATATGTTTAGCTCTAGGTTGAAGTGGTTGGGCCTATACCGTTTTGGTGAGCGGTATAGTGTTGATTAATTTTGCTTAATTACTAATGCTTTATTACTCTCTTAAATGTTTTATTAAATGCTTTTATGCAAATTAAGCCATATTACGCCATTCTTTATTATCCTGTGCACTTGCATATTTGCTATGTGGCTTGTGGAGTATTTCATGTACTCACCTTGCAATCAACAATCATCATTCAGAAGAGTACTTCAGCAAGGAGGACTACTTGGAGGATTAAGCGGGAGTACCGGTCAAGTTTGTGGAGAGGGTTTCATCACGCTATCTTAGTTATTTACCGCTGTTAGAACTTTAACGTTTTGTGAAGTACCATTCGCCTCTATAATAAATAATTTCGATATGTAAACAATTACTTTGATTATCAACTATGTCATGTGTGACTCGGTTGATTATTGGATGAGGATTTACACACAATAAAATTCCAGAATTTTGGATGAAAATTCTGGGAGAGACAGAAAATGCCAAAAGAAATTATTTAATTAAGGCTAGAGAAAATAATTAATGGTGAAAACATTAAATAATAATCCATCATGGTTGGGAATATTTTTCTTGTATTCCCCTTGCCAAAATACACTAACAGGATTTTTATTGGAATTTTTAGAGCACTGAAAGCATTTTTAATAAATCAAAACGCATTATCAGAATTAAATTCTCTCTAGAAATCCCTGGGAAATTCCTTTTCCCTTTTATTTTCTTTTCTTTTCCTTTTTCCTCCCACGGGCCGTCCTTGCATGGCCTGCCTTGCGGCCCAGCCGCGCCTCCCCTTCCCCTCTCTCTTTTAGACCGCCGGGCCCGGGTGGCAGCTGCCCGCGCGGCCTCCCCTCTCTCCCTCCCGCTGACATGTCTGCTTCATCCCCAACCTCCGGCCAAATCTGTAACAGACCAGAATTTCGACGTTCGAAATTCTGACCAAAACAAAATAACAAAAAGACCTCGGAAGTAAAATCCTATAATTTCCAAACTAGGGAGCAACGATAAGAGGTTTTGACCAAGTTAAAATACCTTAGGAATGCATAAGGATTTTAGGAGTTAATTCACAAGAAACAGAAAATGTAATATGACTAACTATGTATAGATAAAAGTTTGACATAGAATATGGAGATAAATAAATTATTACCATTTCATGTGCATACCTTTTTCTGGATTGTTTTTGGATCTTATATTGCACTTTCATAATAGGATGCATATACATTTGTATAGCCTAAATAATTTCTAAGGAGAATAGGTTAAACATAAAATTATGAAAAAAAATTCCTATAGCCACTATCGCACAAAATTAATCCACTGTAAATTTTCTGTAACCTTATCATTTCAATAAATACTTCAATAAAATCCCTCAAATCAGCAAAACTAGGAAGCTAGCTAAAAATGAATAGGTATACTTCTAAAATCTACCAAATGAAAATAAAAAAAAATTAGACAGAGCCCTTTTCCCAAAGTGTGTGCCAACATGAACCCTACCACCAGGAATTTTGGTTTAATTTATCTCCCAAAGAAATCACATCAAATGATAAGATCAAGGCACTGGAGAAATAAATGAAACTGCAGAAAAACTGGATCAACAACCCTACTTTGCAAATTCACCAAAAATAAACCAAATCACTTTTAGCAACAAAATTTGGTCAGAAAGTTAATCACATTCTTTTCTATCTCCAGCAATTTTTACCAAATTTTATCAATTCAATAATTGTCTCAAATAAATACTCTTAATTCAGCAATACAGAAAAACTTTCACCTGCAGACTGCCTATTTGACATTTTTGCCAGAATTAACCCATCAATCACCTTCTCACCAAAATTTTACCAGAACCTGGACTAGATTGTGAACTAATTACAGTAAAAAGTTCAGTACAATCTTCATAAATATTGAACATAAAATAATGGGACAAATCTCACTGACTCAGACTAGTGCACAGCAGAAACTGCTTTTTGGCCGAACTTTGCCATTTTCTCCAGAGAAATCCACAAGTCCCACAACTCTGAATTTTGGCACAGAGCTAGCCAATACCACCTACTGCCCACAGTAATTTTACTCAGATTTATACCCCTTGGTAACTTAGTAAAACACCTGAGTAAAGACTGCATGCTTGACAGCTAGCAAGACTTAGCTTCTAGATGACTCCCCTCTCATTCTTCACTGCCATGTGGGCCCCACAGACATCCTGGACCCGCTGGTCAGTCTCAGGCACCGCTCTAGCTCGCCCACATGCCCTGGAACGCTGCCACGCCACATCCCACGCGTCGATGCCATCCAGTGCCACCAAAGGAGTCCACACACCGTGGAAAACTTCACCCTTTACCCAGCTACTTCGCCATCATCCTCTTCCTCTCTCACTCTATCTGTTCCACGGTGAAACCGAGAGAAATCACCTCGGGTTCGCCGGGAACGGCATCGTCTTCCCCGACACCGGCAGCTGTTTGATCCAAACCAACTCAACTCCGGTGAGATCTGTCCTTCCCTAACCATCGGAACGTGATCACCATCTCCTAACCGATCCATTTTTGTATCACTTTACCCTAGGGACAGCCGGCCGAAGTCAGCGACGTCCTCACTTTTGGTCCAGAGAGCACCGCCGCGATGTCTTCGCTGTTCCGGCGAATTCTGGCGATCCCAGCCCGAGCCACCTCGCCGCCGAGCCCGTGTCTCCACTAGTTGCAGAATGCCCCAAGAACCTTGACCGGAGGTAGAGCCAACGAGGAGATCGGCGTCGTCATCCCCAAGTCCGGCCGCAAGCCGCCACCGTGCAATTGCCTGTCTCTGGTGAGTTGTGGTCCAATTCCTCGTGCGTATACCATCCTTAAGAGGTATCTAACCATGTTCCTGTCTCAAATCTTGGGATTATTGGCTAGATTGAGCTCTCCCCGTGGAACCCGAAGCTTTCGTCGCCACCGCACCATTCCTCCATCACCGTTGCTTCACCAGAGCCTCTCTGCCACGGGAAACAGATCGGTGAGGGCTCTATAAGCTCTTAGATGCACATGCATGCATATAGTCCATCGAATCGAGCTCGAGACCAAACATCGCCACTACGCCCAAAGTACTCCGCCGCTTGCGCCGCTTTCGCCGTCGACTCCGGTCACCACCGGTGACGAGATGACCACCAATAGGATCGCTATAGTCCCCTCCACATTTTATCTGTTGGCCGCAGCCCATGCCGGGTCGCCGTTCGCCGTCGCCGCCGCGGAGAAGCTCGTCAGCTACGCCCCCTCTATTTCGCCTGGCTGGACCGTCCGATCCGTGGCCAGACGGTCTGATCCATTGCTGCACGCGCCTGCTCTGTTCTGTCTCACCGACGCGCGGGCCCCATCCTTATGAAATCAGGCAAGAACAAATAAAATACTTAAAAGCCTTCTCCGTTCAACTGAAAAATAGAATAAATTGTAAAATCCATAGTAAATTCATTTTAACTCCAAATTGGATAAAACAAAATTTGTTGAGATCAAAAAATTACAAACTTTATTCTTGTAGAATAAAATCTGGGGAAGTCAGTACCTAAAATTCCTTAAAAATAATAATAATCATAAAACACATAAACCTTATATATAATTTAACTATTTCTCATTACTATAAATTAAGGTTTGATAAACTCATAAAATATTGATCTTTACTGCAATGAACTAAAAACCAAATTTCATTTATACGAAAGACACTTATATAAAATTTGTAATAGGTAAATATTTTGTATAGGATATAAAATGTACAAGAACTTCTAAAAATCATAGAAGCTTTATTTTAAACCTAAATAAATTACACCCAAATGATAATAAGTTCACGGCACATCCTTCTCTAAGTATATAAAATTATATTTCATAAAAACCTAGCCCTAAAACACAGGTATACTAAAATACACATACAAATACATATACATGTCTAGAAATTGATAAACTCATATCTCCTAAATAGAAGTTGGCAAAATAGAAATCTCTTCATAAAAATTCACCTAAGACCAGTACCAAACCACTGTGTAAGTTTCACACATATTAAAATAACTTCAATTATGACGTCATATCGTATTGGGACGTATTTATAGAACTCGTAAAATTCATAACTCTCAAACAGAACGTGATAAAATAGAAATTCTTTCACCTAAATTCACTTTAGACCAGTAGCAACCTAAGGTATAAATCTCATGCATATTAGAGCATTTTGGATTTTTCGTATTATTTGCTATTTATACGATCGTACATTCCTTTTAGAGAACGAATTCGATATCGGTGAAGAAGTGAAATAGTTGGTATCCGGGTACTCGAGAGTAAGGAAAGTTTTCTCCCCTCCTCCTTGAACAAATTGAATCCTATGTTTTGGGGAATGAAATGTGTTGTTTGCAAAATTGCATGCGTATTTGTGAATAACGGTATTTGAATTGTGGTAAATGGTACTTATAACCTATTAGTTGCATGATCCACCTTAGAACAATGTATTCCTTGCTGTTTGTAACCTTAGGTTTGATTAAAGTACTTGGTTTGTACTCATGGGGTCTATATTAAGTCAATACACTCGCTTATGCTTAGCCATGCTTAGTAATAAGGACGTGCTAATATTATCAGTGATCATTATATACCTTTGAAAAATGGGAATTTATAACTTCTGGACAGAGGTGAAGCCTCTAGTTATTTGTGAACTAAAATGAATGAAAAACCTGAATTTAGACTTGGGCGGCAAGTGGTGTGCATATGGAGTAGTTGCAACACCGATAGGGGTGCAGTGTTTGCCCGGATCAATTAAGGACGACCGACTCAGTGCCATATTTCTCATGTTAAACAGTACAAACCACATGTGCTAGTTATGGGATAGCCATAGGCGGATTAAGTTACTTGATGTTTAGCCTTGCATTTTGGTAGGTTGAGTAGTATGGGCAGCGCCTACGAATGTACTGTAGGGCTGTTCAGCGGAGCTACCCGTATGTGAACCATGAGGACTGTGATCACCTCATGGCATAGGGCGTCTAAGTTGGTCCAGTACAACGTTGTGTGCCTCGTGGGGAGTCAGGAAGGCTGCCGCCACGGCGCGCTGGGTTTAAGGCGTGGGCCTGCCACCCGACGGCATTGGGGTAGCGCCCGGTGTGGAGTAAACACACCTCGTGCTGGTGCAAGGCTAAATGTTAGGTAATGTAAAAGCTGTGTTGTGACCTCCTAGACCGTATTCAACGTGAAGAGTGTGGTGGTACGGACGGCATAGGTACGGGCAAACTAGAGTGTAGCGTTGGGCCTTCTATCACATCATGTGGGTAACGATTAAAGACTCTGCAGAGTCAAAATAATCGGTTAGCCGTGCTCACGTCATGAGCGGTCATGGTTGTGTAATTGAGGTAAGACTCTCTATTCTCTAAAATGCTTTGATGATTGGGATGAGGATTGGTGATTTATGAGAACTACTATGATTATTAACATGTTATGATGACTTGTTGCGAGGAGGGCACAAAGCAGGAAAACATTATGTTGATATTATGTTTGACCTTCACTACTGTATTATATTGTTTAAATCTTTAAATTACGGTTGCAAAATGATTGTGAACTAAATTGCTTTACGCAAACTGACACACCCACAAATAGCTTTTCCTTGATTTAGAACTTGCATGTTGGTATGGTCAGAGATTGACGAATTGCCAGTACATTATTTCGGATATGTACTTGACTCTTGCGTATGTATTCTGTTGATTACCTGGTTGTAGGTTGAGTGCTACGGGATTCCGTTGCTTCTTCAGGATTGATTCTTTAAGGGGTGTACCCCTAGTGTCGATTGCCTGTGGTATGGGTAGATAAGCTTCCGTTGAATCATATTATTTGGTATTTGACCTATGTAACTCTGATGTAGAAATTTAGTTTACTTACTTGTACAACCACTTATTGCATACCATTGCTAAGATGAAGTGTGGACTAGCAATTTTCCTGGGCTAGTCTCATGAGTATAGACTTAGAACAGTTGAAGATGCATGGAGAATAGTTCAAACCGTAGACCATGTCCTCAGAGATATGTATCGTGTTGGGTCGCTGCCTTCGTGTGGTTTGACGGGGCTATCTCGCCGTGTGGACTGGTGTAAACTATTCTTCTCAAATATCTCTTGTGTTCTTAGTCTGGCGTTCGGTTGTTTTGCATTATAATTGGTGATTTGTGTGACAAGGCTGCGATGAGGTTGGATGGTTACAGTTCTATTTGGTTTTTATTCGAGACTCCATCCAACTAGATATTTCGTGTTGTCGTACCAATTTCCTCTTATAGTGCAGAATAATCGAGTGCCCACAGAATCGGTCGGAGGGGATTGAGCCGTGGCGTCATCTGATCTCTGCCCGTTGCTGCCCCCTCACACCTCGGCCTAGTTCAAATTGCGTGGACGTGGGCGCGTCCCCGTCCTCTCGCGCACGGCCCCCGGGCGAATTTTTCGCCGAATCCCGCATCGCCGTCGCCCCACCCCTTTGCTAAATTCGGCCGCCTCAGCCATGATCTCTCCTAGCCAGGTCTATATAAACCCTAGACGGTGTCTCCTCTCTCTGTTCCCCCAAAATCCCGAGCTCCCCGTGCACCCTAGCCTACTCCGTGCCATAATCCCGAAGCCCCGCCACCCTTTGCCACCTTCAGTCGCATACCGCCGCCATTGTGGTCGCTGCCGAGCTCCTCTCTCGCCTCCGTTAGCTTCGCCGTGCACCAGAGTACCTAGGCCGCCATCACCGCAAGCCCCTTCACTGCTAGAGCTTCTTTCCCGCCGTTGTCCCTCTCGGTGAGCATCGCTGCTGGCCTTCAGCTGGGAAATCTCTCGCTAGCTCGCTCGTTTTCTTTGACCTCTAATCTCCTTCACACGTTCTCTAGGGCCTCCTCGCCAACGTCCGTACCTCCGTCGCCGTCGGACGCCGTTGGATCCCGCTCGCCGTCGTCTTCTCGAACTGCCTCGCCTCCTTTGGCCTCGGTTCACCGCCGTTCGCCGTCTTTCTATCGCTGCTGTCTGTTAGTGAGGCTCCCATTCGTTTCCTAGTCTCCCCTGCCGCTCGCCATGGCACTCCGCCGCGCCGGATGGTTGTCGGCGGCGACATCGGGCCACGCGCGCATCGCTGACTGTGTGCGCCAACGGGGGCACTGCCTTGGGCTGCCGATCTGCCTTGGCAGATCGGGGCATCCACGCGCCCGCGCCTATGCCCGCACGTGCGTGGACTCGGTCCACCATGCACCATCGACCCGTGAGTCGCTGACCGGTGGGGCCTGCCTATCGGCGCCGGTCTCCCGGTCTGCTGACGCCATTAATGCTTTTAATTGCGCAATAAATCATTAAAGCTTTAGTTTTGTATAGAATAAAGACAAAGAATCTTTGAAAATTTGTAACTAATTCATACGAGCTCCGATTAATTCCATTCAAATTTCATTAAATCCAGAAAAATGCCAAGAATCCATTAAAAATAGTTTTAGCTCATGTTTCAGTGTTCTTATATATTGTTTTATTGTTTGTGCTTTGAATGTCGCTAGAAGCCGACGTTTCCAATCCTCCTATGTACTACGAAGTCGTTGCTGAAGTTGCAGAGCCAGAGCAAGGCAAGTAACATCGACATTCTTGATCATTTTGTACCTACTTTATGCAAAATATTTTTTTTGTGTAAATAAAGATGCATGTTTTCATCATTTCACGTGGGATGGTACTTAACATATATATATAGTTTGACGACCATAGCTTGATAACCCTTTATACCTCTGTAATCTAGGTAACAATATGATTAGAGTATGACTTAGATCTGGTTAGCCATGCTTAGAATCAACTAGTTCACCTTGGGAAAAAATAACTGCTCTTTATCATACACCTTCATGGTTTGACCTTATGTCGAAATAATGGAACCTTAGTCATGGATAATTACTTAACAAAAATATGATCCTAATGGTGGGCTATGGGTACATGATTTTGCTGGTCACACCCATGGCAAGTAAGGACCAGTTCACGGAAAACCCCTTGAGCAATTTTCCATACATACCACAAGCCAGCGTGGGCAACAGTTGGGCTTGTAGCATAGCTTCTCCCTCTCCTAGGCACTGACGGTGAGGATGGGCGTGATGGAGTTGGGTCGGGTTGATCGGCTTCCGGATCCATTTTGACGCAAGGGGGGTAGCCTGGCCGATATGGTGTGCCATATCGGTAGATGCAACCTCAGCGTGGTGTGGATGGCTAGGGAGGAGTTACGTGAACGGTCCTGTCACAGCCTTTCGCGGGGTGTCGTGGTGGCACGCCGGCACACGGGAACGTGTGTGGGGCTGTGTCTTATGGATATAGTTGTACACCTCTAGCCAGAGTTGAAAACTATTCGAATAGCCGTGTCCGTGGTTATGGGCGTTTGGTCAAGACTCACCATTATTAGTTCCACTATAATAAACTGACTTAAAATGTTGTGTGGGAATAGGATGGATGGTTTGGGCCTAGTCAATGTGGGGTAGCACTGATCAGTGATGGTTTAATACTGCTTAATTAAACATCCTTTTTACCTATTTTTGAACTACATCTATTTGCAATTGCTTTTACGCAAAAGAACCCAAAGACTTTCTTGTCTCCTATGCATTGTGTATATTTGCAAGTGTGACTTGTTGAGTACTGTAGGTGGTACTCAATCTTGCTACCCTTTCGCCCTCTTAGAGCTGGAGTTCTATCCGACGAGGATCGTCAGGAGAGGTAGGCTGGGTCCACCATCAAGCTGCCCGTGGAGTGGAAGCCTCTGCGCGGCTTAATTTCTTTTATATTTATCGTTTTCCGTTGTATTTCTGTAAGATAATTTTTATTCTTTTTGTAAGACGTACTTTGTATGGCAACTTGGTATTTGTACCCTAATTTTCCTGGACAGAGATTTAATACAAAAAATGGTCAGAATTCTGGTCGTGAATTTCTGGGTATTACATGTACAAATTTAGGATAGTGCCCACGTATATAGACATCCGATCGAATATATTTTGGAGCTAATGTTTTCTATTTTATCATAGAGAATTTCCACATCAAAGCACGGCGTTCTCACTAGTTAGTCTAAAAACTCATCCAACTTAAACACATAGCGAGACGCGGCCGGCTAGGGTCAGACCACAGATCAATTAATATTGAGTTTTGCTTGACATTTTTTTCCTCCTAAAACATTCTATTTTAAAAAGCGAGCAACGCTAGCCAGCATCCTTTTGTTTAACTTATATAAAATTATATATAAGTTACATTGTAACTAAAAAAATTTTGGAGGGATTTTTTGTCAAAAGTTGAATAGGTAGTCCCTTAATATTAAAAAGCATGTATCATGTAATCCATGACTTCAATTTACTTGAAATTTGAACAATACAAATTAAACTCTATATGTAACCTAACCCAAAAACAAACGCTACTACGAAAAGGAATTTTCAAGGCCGCCCAGATAGATTTTTGCAGGCAGCCGGCCATGCCGCATGTAGCTAAGGCCCTATGGAAATCCTACATTTCCATAGGCAGATGGCCGACATCCTGTGAAAACGCATTTTTGCAGGCGGCCTACGACACCCGCCTGTAAAAATGGAGTTTTCACAGGTGGCAACGTTAGGCCGACCAACTGTAGAAAGGATTTTTAGCCAAAAAATAAAAATTCATATTCACAAAATCAAGCGTCCAAACATATGCAGTTGACTCACACCAGATTCACAAAAATAAACCAAACTCCCTAAACCCACAATAACAAATCATAAATTCCACAATCACAATCACAATAACAACTTTTAAGAGATTGGCATACGGCAAGGGGTAGGCACGCGTCGACGTCACACCGAGCAAGTGTTGCCCATTGTCGTGCCTCCAAATCGGGCGCATGCATCAAGGAGTTTGCCTGGATCTGCTCGTCGCCGCCATCGTCGTCGCTATCCCTGAGCCACAACCCTCGCAAGTCACCGCTGAGTGATCGTCGTCGCCATCGCCTTCTCGAGCTTAGGTGTGATGACGCCGGAGATCTTGTTGGTGTCAAGCGGTAGCTACACGAGTGCCGTCTCATTGGCCAGCGCCGACAGGATGGTCCCGGTGAGGCCCACCGCCACCGGATCTAGATCAGAGTTGTAGGCTTCCCCTCTTCTACTGCCACCCCCTCCCCCTCCCCTTCACCACCACCGCTGCCCCGCCCCTTCGCCCTCACCATGGTCGACGTCGCTGTCGCTGTCGCCGAACCCTCTGCCGAGGCTCACCACTAAGGCCCACCACTATTGTCGGGGTCCTCATTGTTGTTTCCGACCCCTTCTCTTCACCCTGGTCATCGCCGCTGCCTTGCCCCAGTCGTCACCTTGCCCGGTCGTGGTGGTACGCGCGGTGGAGAGCTAAGGAGAGGGAGAAGAGGGATGGGCACAGCGGTGAGGGGAGGAAGAAGAGGTGAGTGGCGGTGAGCCTGAGGGGAAGGAGAGGAAAGTAAGGGTCGCTAGGACTTATCGATCTCGGGCAGTGAGGCTAGTGTTTTTGTGCCGTCTTGTATGTTTCTAAGGCAATCCTCTTAAACGGACCGCCTATGAAAATATGCCTATTTTTATAGGCGGTCCTCTTAAGAGAACGCCTATTCGAAATTATGATTTTTACACGCATTCGCTTAAAAAGACCGCCTGCGAAAATAATCTTACTTTTGCATATGGGCCTCCTAATACAAACGGGGTTTTTTACATGTGGTTCTAGAGCTGCACGACCTCCATCATTATTACAAATGGGGTTTTTTAGGCCCATATGTGAAAATAAAAGCTAGGTGCTAGAAAAAATCATTTTTTAGTAAATTTCTCATATCGGAATTGTAGATGAAAGCCGTATATTGCTCTAATTCTTAACTAAAAATGCTCAAAAGTAACATACAGTATTTTTACAAATTAATTTAAAATTATGATTCGTGAAGCAAGGAAATGTGTTTTGGTATACGGCTCGCTTATTTTTTAGATAACGTTACTACTTTACCGTTGTAATTTCTTTTACTAAGTCTTTTCGCAATAGTATGTTATGGCAAATTAAGGCAAACATCTTCGTACGTAGTGGTTCATGAATATGATACCGATCGAATAGGTGTCCTGCATGCAGTGGAGTAGCGTGAATGACCTTGAAGCTGCAAATAATATTCCTGTATACAATAGAATCTAGAGAAATACAGATCGATGGTTTTATAAAGTTTATTTATTTTCTATCTGGTTTTTCTGATGAATTGATTTTTGATAAGAATACTGATTTTTGAGTGGGATGATTTTTTAGATAGGGTGTTTTTTTCCGTGAGGGAAATAAGATTGCGGGGAAGGAGGAGAACGACTGCTTTTACGGTACTGGAGATACGTTGGCTAGATGTGAATCAATAGAGGTACCGACGGTTGTTTCTACCTGCACGCGTCAATGGTTGTCTATGTTTTGGCTTCAGCCTCTCCTCTTCTTCCACCTCCATCGTAACAGAATTTCCTCTCCTCTTCTTCCACCTCCATCATAACAGAATTCTAGATGACAACAGTAATAAGTATGTACTCACAAATTAATCTGCCATCAATGCAGTGTTTTGCCCTCGACAGTAGCGGATATGTGAGCTGTATATTATGCCCCTTAATTTGTCGGACCACCAAATTAGTTGCCTTTTGCTGTGGCAATACATTGGAGGGAACAAAACCCACCGTGCATGTAATAATGGTTATCTTAAAATCATTGGTGACATCAGTTCGCCCATGGTTTTAGGGGCTATGCAAAGGCCAGGGTATAATTGAACAACACAGAGTTTTATTTTACGCAATTATCAAAATCCAGTGTTTCTTAAAATTAACTCACCTATATACACCGGGTTTTCTTACTTACACACCCACACGAATACTAAAATAGATTGTCTTAAAACACGCTCAAATAGACGAGAACTAGTTGCAAGTCTCTAAATGCACTAGATTCTTATTAAAAACATACTCATAGGTGCGTAATGTTTATAGGTGTCACAAATTTTTTATTGCTAAAACGGTAATACAAATATCATTGTCGATGTTTTATATCGACAATAATTATATGGGCTATTCGTCAGACCGAAACTCGATGAACCTCGAAATACAAGACGATTTACTTTGGTTCAAGCCCTCGGGGTGAGATAATACCCTACTTCCAGTTGTGGTGTATTGCTTTCGTGGTATGTGGAATTATCTACCCCAGAGGCTCTCTACCCATCTTTATATACTAGAGGAATAAGGATTACATGATAGAAAACCTAATCGGACATGACCAAGGGCTTTTCTTATCAGTACATAGAATATCCGGTTAGGACTATATCCCTCTTCTTCTCATGCAAGGTAATACGAAGCCAAGTCCTACTCTATCTTCAATTATAGGGACCGGCCTATCCTCTGTCCAAGTGGTCATAATTGCCTTTCTTGAGGTACTCGGGACCCATGACCTCCATAGTAGCCCCTGAAACTTTTATAGTTGAGTCACAGTTAATGCCGAGTACTCATCCTCCATGGTGAAGAGATTCCCTAGTGTTTTGCTCCCGAGTACTCATTGCCGAGTGTTTCTTCTCCCAAGTCCTGCTTCATGTCAGCTAGCAACGAGGCTATGAAGGGTTTTATGGAAATAGATGAATAGCGTGCGCCGAATAGACACACCTATTAAGTGTAGCCCCCGACTTTGTGCTTAATTAGGAAACAATTAAATATAAAATCAAAAATCTTTAACTTTTAAGTCTTTCCCGAATGATATATTTATCACAAATTAGACTCTTCAGCCATATATTAGCTAGAACTTTTGTTCAAGGCAATCTGGCTAAGCATATAAGCCAAGTATCACTATGGAGTAAATCCAATGTGTGATGAGGCGTACTTGAGAGATACCTACATCCCTAATTTTAATAGAGACCAGCTATTAATCCTTATAAGGATATATCCTCAATACCTTAAAATAATCAAGATACCCAAATGTATACATCTGGTTATAGGCTTAGCATGAAGTATATCTGATTATTTAATCAGCTTTTGTAAAATAGCACATGCATCACGATTTTAACATGACCAGCGGGCGACCTAATAGAGCATGCTATTTAAGAACTCATATCTTCGGTCTAGTACCGAATAAGCCAGCCCAAACCGACCTACCCAGCGCAGCCCTATAAAATCCGAAGATTTTGATCATTGCTCAACCTGCCAATTGTTTTGAGGGTGTGCCACCAAAGCGTAGCAGATTTTGATGCCGAATTCGTCGCATAAATCTTTGAATATGCCGCTCGTGAACTGAGCATGTTGCCTGTAATGATGCGATTGGGGACTCCAGATCTGTATATTATACTCAGTATGTGTTGCGCATATGATAGTCTGCAACTCCTGTGCCGGTACGTGAGTTTGCCGAACGAAAAATCAATATCCCTTATATGATAGGACGAGTGCTTAAGCGTCTGTAACCGCAATTGGCTAGAGCAATTGGTGTAAGTACTCGGTTAGTAGTCCTCATGGAGCATTCCGAGTGATTTTTGAAGCGTCACACTCCAGGTGTACCATGGCAGACTGGTCCAACCCCCGAGCATAGGAGATAGGCTCATAGCCATGAGTTCTTGTTACGCGTATCTGGAACTGGGCCCTGCATTATAAACATATCGAATGAGTAGCATCTGATATATAAAACAATCACCCGAAAAAAATTTAAATATTTTATAGTGTATGTAAATATGTGTTTCTCCTCTTATTGATATTAATTTCTCCAAGTAGTTGACCCCTTACATTTAAACACTCTGCCCGACTAGTCATAGCCCCCGAGCGTTGGGAGTCGATTCATAGCTCTTTCCCAGACAAGCATTTTGGGTGACTTGAGTTCGCCTTTCATGGAGCAAAGCTTCACGGACCGAAATTTATGCTATTTGAGTACTTTTGCAATCATTAAGAGCAAAAACAAAAAATACGCAGTAAGTGGCTGCGGCATTGGCGAGGCCAAGTGAGGAATTAATGATCTCATCCCCATAAATCTGATCCAAACTAGCGCTAAGCAGTATCCGAGTCAAAATATAGGGAAGTAAGTTGCCTTCTGGCTCATTTAGATAAAAATATCATATAAAGGAGAAAATATTTATCAGAAAGCGATTTAGCCGTTCGGTATTGCACAAGTTGAGAGTGGGGATGCCATCTTTGCATTTGAGCTTTTGAGCCCTGAGCATGTCACTTATTGTTCTGATAATCTTCGCTTCTAGGAGGTCGAGTATGGTTGCGATCGACTACCGCAATAAGGCCCTCAGATTTCCGCTTGCGGTTCCTAGACTTGGATAGGGCCGTGTCGTCTGTCTCTCGTTGCTCCTTCTATCGGGGCTTGTTGTCGAGTGCCTCGGCCACTGCGTCGGCTGAATTAGCATATTTATTGGCTATCTCAAAGAGTGCTTTGACGGACTCGGGCGGCTTCCGAGTGAACTTGGCGATGAACGTCTTTGACTCCCTTGCGGAAGGCAGTGATGACAGCCTCGTCCTTGATTTCGGGGATTGAATTCCTCTTCTCGGAAAAGTGCTTGGTAAAGTCCTGAGAGACTCTTTTTTCTCTGATGACACCAGTATAGATCGCACTCGGATGAAGGCCTTTGGTATGTTCCGTAGAAATTGGCCATGAAGCGCTCACGGAGTTGCCCCTAGGAGCCAATAGACCGCCTAGGAAGCCCCGTCAACCATGTCCGTGCCGAGTCAGCTAGGGCGGCTGGGTGGTAATTTGTCATGGCCTTATGGTTGCCTCCAACTGCTCAGATCGCCAAGGTATACACTGTAAGCCAAGATTCCGGGTTGGTGTTGCCGTCGTACTTCTCTATACCAGTCGGCTTGAAGCCAGATGGCCAATCGACTTGTTGTAGCTCGTGGGTGAACGCCGGTACTCCTTCATCTGAGTGGGGGCTTTGACTCCGATTACGGTGATGAAACCGCTCGTGGTGGAGATCGAAGCGTTCGTGTTTGTCTTCAAGTCAGGGACGTTCATCTTCCTTGCGTTCTCAGTGTCGAGCGTTGATGTCGTGGCGGAGATCCCGCTGTAGTCGTCCTCGTGCATCCTGGTTGTCGCGGCGGTCGTCATGATGGTGCTGCCATTGGTCATTACTCGGATTGCCAAGTGATGTATGCCGTGACTCCGAGTGATGCTAACCAGAGCCAGCTGCTCGGCGACGTGCTGAAGCAGATGAAACCACCGTATCAGAGGCCGTCTTGTTTGACGGTACGAGAGTGTCTCCAGATTGTTGTCGCTACTGGTATGCTGCAGCGGTGATCATTGCCTTGATCCTTGCGATGGTCGGGGTGGCCTGGTGGTCGAGCCCGAACTGTAAGGTATCTAATAATGTGGCAGCGGCTACGACATTCTATTGTGGGGTCACGAAGACGTCATGATCGCCTACTCGGGTTTGGAGAATCTCTTGTTGAGCAGTCCACCCAGCCTTGCGCAAGTTGTCATTACGAGCGTCAAACTCGGCTTGCAAGCGTCGCGCATCCTCCTCCTATTGCTCACGCAGTCAGCGAGTCTCCTCCTCCTGCTGATCACGTAATGGTATGCATCTTGTGTTGGAGTTGATCTCTTTGATGCCATGAATACCTCGCGTGGTGGAGAAAAACTTCCCGAGCCGCTGTCTGACTGGGAGTCGGATTTGGAGTAGTTTAGCGGTGTGATGATAACCTCAACCTCCCTAGACCCGATCTCGAGCGGCTCTGGGCTGTATCCGAGTCGAATTCCAAAGGATTGAGTCTGCCGCATCAGATTGGAATTGAAGATTGTTATGAAGTTGTCGAATCCGAGTGGGAAATTGACGATCTCGTCTCTCCTGAACCCATTCTCGATTGGCTTGGAGCCAAATCCGAGTCGAATATCAGGAAAGAGAGTTGTCCTAGAACTCGTAGATCTTAGGTGTTACCAAAGCAGGATGTTGAAAACAACTGCGGCGTTGTGTAGGCCAACCGACGCTGAGTTGGCTTGGTCCCTGCCCGATCGGGTTGAAACCGAGTCGGACAAGGTGACATTGCCGAGATTGTCAGTGATAAAGTCGAGGCTCCCGAATCTGATGGCTTGTCCGGGAGAGAATTTAATGCCGTCGACTCCTATAGTTGGATTCATCGGGCTTGATGACGATGATCTCGACGAAACCCCTACCTGGCGCGCCAACTGTCAATATTTTGTATCGGCAATAATTATATAGAGCTATTCATCGGATCTAAACTCTATAGATTCGAAAGAACACATGAGAGTTATACTGGTTCAAGCCCTCGGTGTAAGGTAATACCCTACTTCCAATTGTAGTGTATTGCTTTCACGGTATGTGGAATCATCTGTTCCAGGGGGCTCCCTATCCCTCTTTATATACTGGAGGGGTGAGTATTACAGGATAAGAAACACAGTCGGATACGACCAAGGGTTTTTCTTATTAGTACATAGAGTATCCGGCTAGGACTATATCCATCTCTTTATTATGCAAGGTAATATGAAACCGAGTCCTACTCTATCTCTAGTTATACAGACCGGCCTACTCTCTGTCCGAGTGAACATAATTATCTTCCTTAAGATACCCAGGGTCCATAACCTCTACAATCCTTTATATAGATAAATACCAACATATATTATTTGTATAAGTGACCAAGAGAATACTTTGACTGTACTACACTACTACCTTGCAGCGTTTCTGAACAAACCGCGGTGCATTGCCATTGCATTACATACACACGTAACACGTTTCCCAGTGGATGATACGAATGTAGGAACATCCTGGAAGGAGCTTTGGATCCCATATGGACAATTCAATTAACTAAATAATTAATCAACATAGGAGTACAGTACAGTGCAGTGAGCCAGCGACGGACAACCTTTGCAAGGTGCTCCGGTAACTTTCATCTTTTAATAATTGGTGGGCCAGCTGGCTGGTGAAAGCTCAGGGAGCGGGGCCACCTTAAGCCCCCGCTCGTAAAAGTAGGCTTGTGGTACAGTCAGGCCCGCTGAGTTTTGGGTTGCTACTCTCGTGCTCCATAAGTCTTATGTTTTTTGAACTGATGTTTTTTTAAAAATTTTTATATAAAAGTTTTAAAAAATCATATTAATCTATTTTTTAAGTTTAAAATAATTAATATTTAATAAATTATGTGCTAATGACTTGTCTCTTTTTACGTGTATTCTACACCCAGATTCGAACGCAGCCTTAGCCAGCACTAACAGTTGGAGATCATACTCTACTAATTCCTTCGTCCCAGAATAACTGCAATTCTAGAGTTCACTAACAAATTACTACAAAAGAGAAATGGCGTAGATGCTTGTATTAAATGAGAAGTGATTAGAAGTAAAATGGTGGTTAGAGGTAATATAAGAAAAACATTTAAATGTGATGGTTGGAGAGAAAAATACTACTCTACAGTGCACTTAATTTGAGGTAAAATTTGAATCATAAACCTATTTTGTTGATGAGAGCAGAGAGCCGATAATTTACACCTGATCCCTTCTTCATCAATGAAGTCCTCAATTAGGGTATTATTCAATTCTCCTCTGTTGTTACTCCTTATACCTTTATCTTTCACTTTAAACTCATTTTGACTCCTTTTTGTAAACTCTTGCATATACCTTGTGTTTCATTCTTACCTTGCAAGAAAAAATTGTCAACGATTGCTAACCCATATTTGTTGCTGCCAATTCCAACGTAGGCAACTAGTCCAAATAGGTTCATCTGAAGGAGATCCAATGGTCTTGTGGTAGTAATCTCATTCTCTGCGGGATTAATTGTATGATGTTTATAATTGGCAATAATGAAACTAGGGCTATATGTTGGATCTAGAGTTTGATGGTGACACAGGACAAGGAGATTTATACACATCCAGGCCCTCGGTGAGAGGTAATACCCTACTCTTGTTTGGTGGATCGGAACCTGTTTGATGCTACCTGAAGCCTATGTCCTCCACAGCAGCCCCTGAGTCCTCCGCACTTGAGCTGCCTCCCTCTTTTCTTCCGCCCGACTAATTCCAGTCTAAGTCCAAGTGGTTTGAAGCCCAAGTGGTCCTAACTTGAGTGGTTCTCAACCCGAGCGCTTTTGCGTCCGAGTGTTTCTTCTTGAATAATGTTGATCAATTTTGAGCAAGAACCTGCTCATGGCAGTGAAATTGCGAGAGACTTATTTTCCATAAGCTTGTTTTTGTTCTAGCTTGGGAGGTGCTCAAATTCACACCAACATGTGAATCTGCTATCGACCAATCATGAGGTACACCATATATCAAGTTAATTATGGTTAAGTCGCAGCTGCATCCCGCCATAGGGTGACCAGTTGTTGGTTCTTGTAGAACATACCCTTTTTACCTTAACCTGAAACCAAACTTATTAACGATACCTAATCCCTATTAATTCAGAAATTGGCTATTGACCCGTTATGGGGTATACCAAAAATAGTTTTGGGCTGTAATCAATCAACACTTGCATCACAACCAAAATTGTGACCACCAGTCGGCTCCATTAGAGCATAAGGTTGAAAACCCTAATTTTGGAATTGGGCTGTGAAATCGAGAAGAAAGGCAGCCCACGCCCTTGTGCTAACTTTGGCCCAATTATAAGATAACGCGGCACAGGAGGGAAAAACCTTTTGCCCCCTCACATTGGTCGTCTCCTAGCCTTTGCCATCTCTTCGTCTTCCCGCTCTCAAGCCGGCCACCTTGCCCTAGATCCACGCCATTGTTAGGATTTTTTGCCCGCCACCACTAGATCTGTTGCGTCAATAGCAAATCTTCTCGTTTCTCCTTCAAATCCCCCACCAAAATGTCTTCTTCCTCTTCGGAATCCATCCCGTTCCCTAACCAGGCCACTGAATTGCAACCCTCTATGATGTCAGAGAGGAGGCTGGAGAAGGTGACGGCGGACCGGGTACTCCTCGCCAAAGAGCTCATCAGCTGGCGCGTTGCCAAAGGTGAATACTTTCCAACCCATCATACACATGAGATAGTTGGTTTCGTGTCTTTCTTCCGCCGTGGCTTTGCTCTCCCGGCGTGTAGTTTCTTCCGTGGGCTCCTCGATTTTTATAAAATCGAGTTAGTCCACCTCAATCCCAGTTTCATTCTTCATATCGCCAGCTTCATCAACCTCTATGAAGCTTTCCTTGACATCCTTCCCCACTTCAGCCTTTTTCGTCATTTTTTCTGTTGTAAACCTCAGCCGAGCAAATCCAAACATCAAGTTGTTGGTGAAGCTGGTATCCAGCTTCATGATGGGTTGAGGAAAACCTATCTCTCTCTCGCTTTTAAGACTTCTCTCAAGGGGTGCCACCGCGAGTGGTTTTATTGCGGCAACCCCTCTCCTTCCCTTCCTTCCTTCACCGGGCATGCCCGTCGAGTGCTCGATTCTTGGACCTCCCTCCCAAATTCGGATGAGATGGCACAATGTTACACCCTAAAAATTACCTAAATTAATAAATTATTTTTCAAAGAATTTTTAGAAATTAAATTAAAATCCTCAAGAGGCTTGAAAATAAAATTCACAATAAATCTTTACAAAAAATGGTCAAGATAGAATTTTTATTAAATACTTCACTTAATACTTAGTCTCTAGGATTTTTTAGGAATTTTTGGACCATGGGAAGTATTTTTAATAAATGAAACATCATTTTAGTAATTATCTAAAAAGAAAAGGTTTTAAATTCTCTCTCAGCCGATTGGGCCGGAAGTTAGCCCAGCTCTACTCAGCCCTTCTCTCTTTCCACGCACGCACTCATGGGGCTGCCACTCTCCTCCTGCGCTGCTCAGCCCAGCAAAGGCCTAGTGCCGCTTCTCCTCAGCGTAACACTGACAAGTGGGCCTGTCCCCGACCTCCGAGCGGAGTCGGCCTTCGCCCCGACTTCGATTCCGTGCACCGCCGTCGGGATCTTGCTAAATTGGTTGAGGGATTTTGGAGCCCTCGGTCTCCTCTTCCTTTTCCCCCAAGAATTGGAAGGTTGCTACCGTGTGGAGCTCGGACACGAGACTTTCCTTATACCGGCGAACCCCAGGTTTTCCCCACCATCACCAGTCATTTCTGGCTCGAACACTTCCTTCCCGAGCTATGTAAAGGACCCGGAGCCCTCCTCTTTCGATCTAAATCTAAACCAGAGCTCGTCGACACCTCTCGCTGTTTTGTCGGGAAGCCAAGTTCCACAGCCGCCGAAATCCTTTAGTCGCTCGCCATTGTTGTTTTCATTATTGCCAGACTTCACCGACATCATCAGCAGCTTCGCTAGGACCTGAAGCACCTCGGTTCACCATCGGAACGCCGTCGCCACCATCAACCGAAGAGAGCCACCGCTCAGAGGTCATTGCTGGTCGTTGTCCGTTGCCGTTCGTTGCCACGCAAGACACCTGAAGGTTCACCTCGCTCTCCTCACTCCGTTGGTGCCTTCCGTTTCCGCCGTCGCACCGCCATTCGCTGACAACCCTAGGTTCCTGTGCGCCGCCCCTTGCCAGCGAGCCATGTGTGATGTGGAAGTCTGCGCCAGCAGCCACCTCAGCTTCCTGTCTCACGTGGCGCCCACATGGCTGCCAGCATGTCCTCGGGTGGGATCTCATCGTCGGGTTTAATCTCAGCCTTTTGATCTAATCGGGTCAATCTCAGCCCTCCATCCAATCAGGTTTGATCTTGGCCGTTGGATCTTGTTCAATCCCGGTCAACCCAATCCTAGCCGTTGATTCCCATAGACCATCTTAGTGAACCCGGTCCACGGTGAACCCGAGCTTAATGACACAATAAATCTTCTTTTCCTATTAAAAAATAATTCCTTATTGCATCATATTTCGTTTTAATAGTTTTTGAATATGTTTTAAATTGGTTTAAACTTTTAAAATTATAACTAATTCATATGAACTCCATTTGGGGGTGATTCAACTTGCAAAATTCATCTAAAATTGAGATCTATCTAATAAAAATGTTTCCATGGTCTGATCATGTGTTCTTATGTACTGTTTTGCTCTCTTTTTTTATTTGCTATAGCTAACGACGTTCCAGAGGAATCGTTCTACATCAAGGAAATCGTGGGAGATAATACAGAGTAGCAAGGCAAGTCACATGGGTCCAAAATCCCTTGAGCATGTTGATCCTATGTTTTAAATTCTCTTTTTCATTCAACTCTTGCATTTATTTTTGAATGTCATCGGGTTGGTGAACCTATATTCCTTTGTTATGGCCCTTTTGCTATTGATACCCTGATCTTGATACCTTGGATAATTAATTTTACTAGCCATGATCTTAACTAATGGTTTGGCTAGATTAACTAGGTTTTGTTTAGCCGTGCTTAGAAAAATTAGTATCATTGAATGTGGGATGACATATACTCCACTTATAATTTAATCATGATTAATTGTTGGTAGCTTACGATGGTTGGTCGTGGTTGAATAATTAATATTTCCAACTAAAATTTGACTAATGGTGGGTTGTAAGCACATGGTTTGACTAGTTGTGCTCATGACAATTAAGGACCGGTTCGCGAGCTACCATTGTGAAGCATTTGCCATACTAACCACAAGCCAGAATGGGCAATGGCTTGACTTGTATTACATGATCCCATGTGGAACATCAAACTGTGAAGTGTGGTGATAAGTCCATAGGGGCACTAAGTGAGTCTATACCGAGTACAGGAGGACTGGGATCTCAATGGGTGAACCATGTTAGATTGCTTTATGCGATGGGTCTTGTCACGATTCCTTTCTAAGGTACCGTGGTGGTATTGAGGCACATGGTAACATGTGAGATTGTGTCTTGTGGGTAAATTTGTACACCTTTGATCAGAGTAAAACTATTCAAATAGCTGTACCCACGGTTAAGGATGAGCCTAATAATGTTTTTCATGATTAATCTCATACTTCTCATTAATGGTAATAATTTGGAATAATGTGGTTAACTTGGAATCTCCGGGTATGGAGAGAATGGGGCTGTTCAGCCGGGAGAGGTTGTTCATTGTTGATAATTACTTAATTGTTTTATGATTTCTCAAGTGTTTATTTAAATGTTGTTTATGCAAAATAGCCATATTATGCTTACCTTTGTTATACCCTATGCATACTTGCATTTTGCTGTATGACTTACAGAGTATTCCATATATTCACCTTGCTATAATCAACACCATCAGAGAAAGAGTACTTCAGTGATGAAGGCGATATGGAGGACTAAGCTGAAGCCTAGTCAAGTTGCTTGGGGAGTGGAATCACCTATGCTAGATGTTTACTTTTTCCACTGCTAGAGTTTAATTCAGTATTTAGAGGTTCTACCCACCTTTGTAATAATTGCACTCATTTATTTAATACTTAAGGTTGTGTACTCTGTTTATCAATAATATCATTTGTGTACCCCGACTGATTCCTTGATGGGGATTAAATACACATAAGCGTGCTGGATTTTGGATGGAAATTCTAGGCATGACACGCATGTAAATGAGCTCCTTGTCGCTCTTGCCTCTTTGAAGGAGGGCTTAACCGGCATCGGAGTAGCTTGTAGCTGAAAGCCCGTTGATGTCGCCTAGAGGGGGGGTCAATAGGCATTCCTGAAAAATCTCCAAATGCAGCGGTAAAATTCTAGTAGGAACCTCTAACCAAAATGGTAGGAGGCTTCGACCGGCTCTCTCGGGCTGGCTGAGAAGGCTGGCCGGAGGTTCTGGCCAAGAACGCCGGAGGTTCTAACCCTGGTGTTCTGACTCTACAAGACACTTCAATAATGGATAAATTTACAGACATCAAGTGTAGTGCAAGTAATAGGGTAGGAGATAAATTCAAGCAAGTAAAGAGACAAAATAAGGCAATAACGAGAAAGCACAACGGAGATACAAAGATTTTTTTCGAAATTCGGATCACAAAGATACTACGTCTCCGTTAAGGAGCTCCAAAGAGCCGAGTCTCAATCGACCCCTTGCCTCACCAAGCGACCACAAAGATCAACTTGGTATCCACTAGAATTTACCTCTTTTCCTTGCGGAGGCGAGGTTAAACTTCACAAACTTTTCCGGGACAATCCACAACTCGAGGAAGCTCGTGGGCGACGCCTAACCATCTAGGAGGTTTCCCTTCAAGAGAAATAAGCTCCAAGCAGCCAATCCGCGTCCTCCTCAAGTGCACAAGATCCTCCTAGGCTTCTCTCAATAAAAACCCACTCAATTTCCCACTAGATCCTCACAAGAATCACAAAAGAGGCACTAGAACTAGTTGAGAGAGCTCAAAAACCTTAGGAGAGGCTAGAAGACAGTGAAATAGGAGTGGAATCGTCAACCAACGGCTAGAAACAAAGTTTGGGCTTTATAGGCATTGGCATACGTCACTTAGTTGTTACTCATAAATTTTGGCCAAGAGGTTCCAACCCCAGGGGTAGAAACCTCTGGCCAACACTTAGTCTCTGGCTAAGAGAGCTGGTCAGAGCCTCCGATCCTAGGGGTAGGAACCTTCGACCCTGACACTGAAACAGCCCATCATAAGTGTATGTGTTGTGCCAAAGTGATCAACTCTCAGCTATTTGGATCTTAAGCACTTGAGTGGTCTTGGAACACTGTTTGCAACCCCTCTTAATAGTACGGTTTTCCTACGACTCAAAAGAAAATTCAAAAAAATTTAAAATAAACTCCGAGTCGCTTCGCCGTTTTGCGTCATGTTTTTGTGGGGGTCTCCATGCACCACACCAAGCAACCTGGGACTAATCTCTACACAATTCTCAATAAACTCATTAGTCCCTTAACCGCTTTGTCATTAATCCACTAAAACCCACTTAGGGGTTAGATGCACTTTCAGTAGCTTCTTCATTTGCCAAATCCATCCTCTGAAGGACCGGGTTCACTCGGTCTTCGAATATACTGGAGCTTGGGACCCCACCCGTGAGACGTCCGATGACTTCCCAATCGATGATCTTGATGAACGGGTAGGAAAACTCTTCATTGGCAGAGTTGGGAGCAATCCCAATGATTTCCCCAAATCATTGAACATCAGGAGGCTAGCTTCGAAGGTGATTATCCTACCTGACAACCTTAGTCCACGTTGTTTTATTTTCTTTACTTTAAATGCTGAATCTTGTTGCATCTAATTGCTGAAGGATCGCTCTGCTTTTGTATCGGAGCCTCTTGCCTCAACCCAATAGGTCAGATCCACAAGGAAGAGTCCTGCAGATTTCCTAGTTGAAGAACTAACTTCCAAGAAGACATGGAAAAACCCATGGAATCCTCACCCAAATAGCCTGCTAGCCAAGTGCCTCCAGTCGGTGGCCCAAAGGTTGGTGGTGTCCATGCTCCAAGCCAAGATCCACCAAAGTCGCCACCTACCAGACCATCCACCCCGACTGGAGGGAAAACAGTCGAACCCGACTGTCCTTCCAACTTGAATCAAGTGAAGCAGTCGCCCTCTAAGCCTACCTAGTTCGGACTGGGTATAAAGATAAAGACTTCGAACAGGTATGAAGATTGCTGCAGCCTCAACCTTTTCTTCATCAATTGCCAAACGTTGAACAATTGTCACATATAGGAAGCCATCAAATAATGTCCCTATTGAAGCCACTGCTTAGCCAATGCTTAGCGAATCCAAGCATAGTAGCTAATCAGCCGAGCCTACTTCAAGGTCCAGCTACCACTCCCCATCTAGCGTCACCAAGTCTTGCCGCCCCCCTCTTCCCATGAAGCTGCGGAGACCCCAAAGCAATCACGCCTAGATCCCACTCCAAGCGTTGAGGCTCCAGCTGAGGAAGAAGTAGAAGAAATCCCCCGTGCTCCTCAAATGTTATCAACCCCCAGCGGGACCCTCAAAGTAACATGGCTTAATGCTAAGGGGACCGTGGAGGGTTTTGATGACGAAAAAGACAGAGAGGAGTTCACGGCGTTGTATGAGGGCACCATCAAGGTGTCGCAGCTGATCTAGGTAACTGTTTTTAGGTGCACAAATGTGCACCTAACAGGTGTAGCCTCTGGCTTACTGCTAAGTAATTTAGTAACTTAGTAGAAAGGCAAATATAACTGTCTTCTTCTTCTATTCTCTTCATCTTGCATACCGTGACCAAAAAATCTGAAGATAAATCAGCTGTATTGAAGAAGCTCCTTCCTCAAGTTGCCTGACTGGATGAAATCAATGCCAAAGTTGCCGAAATCCAGTCGGATGCGCACCATAAGGAAAAGTTGGACGTAATCGGCACCCTCCATGGTATGATACCCTTCCGAGTGTCTTCTATCTCTAATTTTGTTGGTGATGCTTTCCTGAAGTCTTTCTTCCTTCCTGAATCAGCTTGGGATCATGCCCTTTTGGAGCAAACTAGGAAATTGGAAGAGCTCCAGACGCAAGTAGAAGCGTTGGAGGCCGCCAAGCTGAAAGCCAAGTGAGAACTTGAAGGTATATCCCAAGCTATATCAACCCCCTTTGTTTGTTGATATCTTTTCACAGCGTACTCTTTTGAGCAGACTGCAAAAATCATTGTTTATTGCCTTAACCTGTCACGTACTCTATTGAGTAGATTATAAGGTTAAAATGATGTCACAATTCGAAGCCTTCCAAAACCAAATCTGACATATGGAAGCGACTAGTGGAGCCATTGAACCGCTGCAAGTCCAATTGTCAACGCCTTGTTCCCAGAAGATGCAAAATCTAGCTCGAACCCAAGTGCCCAACTCATCAGCCGATTGAAAGCAGTGCCCGAGATGCTAAAAGGAAACCTCAAGGAGACTGCCACCTTGGGGTCTAGCCAATCTCTACCAACTGTTACTTGAAGCCTTCAGTGAATGGTTTGCTTGCACATACTCTCCGAAACAAGCACTTGACTTGATCAACAAAGTATATCTGACTGCAGCCACTCTGGCGGAAAACCTTGATCGATAATCATTAAAAACCTAGAGCAGCAATGCTGGAAACAAAAACATTTATTGTATATATGTGCGTTTATGTATATTTAAATACCTATTGTGTTTATCGTTTAAGTTATGTTCCTTCTCTCATCTTTATTGTTTTCAATGAGTGGTTTTTTGTGCCTTGTGTTATACAATCTGCCCGACTAGCCTGTGGGAGATCTTACATTTATGCGACAAGGCCCGACTAACCTAGAACTTACAATGCCCGATTAGCTTAGATCTTACATTTTTTGTGCCTTGTGTTATACAATCTGCCCCACTAGCCTGTGGAATATACAATTATATTCAGAGTTGAGGAAGACAATGGTCAATCTCCTCCGTTGGGGCTCGATTCTTGGGGCTTCCTTGGGCGTTTGGCTGCGGAGGTCGAGGAGAAGCTGGTGGCGCGAGGGCTTGGCCGGGACTTCTCTAAGGCAGCCGGAACAGCTACGTGAATCAGATGGTGGTCACCGGGGCCGAGAGCTCATGCGACAGCGGCGACGTGACTCCTTCGCTCTGCGCAACCTGGGATACGAAGTAGTGAAATGGATTAGGCACAGAGAGGGTATCACGTTGCCGTGCTCGAGCTGCCGTAAAGCTCACCCGAGTGGCGGCGATGGTGGTCGAACACTTGCCGGTGTCGGAGAAGACGACGCTGTTCCTGGTGAACCTGAGGTGAAATCCCATGGTTTCACTGTGGAACGCGATTAGGCCGGGAAGTAGATGCTAATGGTGAAGTGGCATCCTAAATGGTGGAGTTTGACATAGAGGTCGACAACCAAGGTAGAAGCAGTGGCATCGACGCGTGTAGGGCAGGTATCATGCATTCCTGAGTGGAGGGCGAGCTGGGGCGGTGTCTGAGACTGACTAGCAGGTCCAGGAAGTCTGTGGGTCCCACATGGCTGTGTAAAAATGAAGAAAATCTCTCCAAGACTAAGTGTGAGGACTGTGCTAACTAGCTGTCTTTTATTAACATTTTCACCGCTTTACAGAGAGTTTAAGGGGTTGTAAAACATTATGTGAGTAGATGGATATATGGTTTACTGATCTGCAAAGTCTCAAAGTTAGAAACCTTATTTTTTAATGTGGAAAAAAGATGAAATGGGCATTGCAACCCAGTTTTTCTGCAGTCAAATTATTTTCTAGAGTTTTGCACTTATCATTTCATGTGGTTTCTTTGAGAATTAAATTAGGCCAAATTTTCTAGTTGTGGAGTACATCTTGGTACACATTTTGGAAAAAGGGCACTGAAAGAATAGTTTTGATTTTTATTTGGTGAAAATAAGAAGTAAACAATTTATTTTAGCTAGTTTTCCTAGTTTTGTTGATTTGATAGATTTTATTGAAGTCCTTATTGAAGTGTTTATAATCACGAAAATTTATAGCAGATTAAATGAGTTCTGTAGTATCCATGAGAATATTTCCATGATTTTATGTTGTACTGATTAGTTTTGGAAATTCCCTAGCCTATATAAATGCACATATAACCTATTATGGAAATGCACTTTAAGAGCCAAAAACATTGAAGAAAGCTATGCACATGAAATGATGATGAATTTATTTATTACCACATTTTCATGTCATGACTTTTATTTATACACTTTTAGGCATATTACATTTTCTATTTTTGAAAATTATTTCTTAAAATTTCTTTGCAAGGAAATCTAAAGCATTTTTAACTCGATCAAAAATTCCTATGCAAAATTGGATGAATTATTTCCATTTTTATTTGGCCCAAAAGGTTTTTAAAGATTTGTATTATGGATTCCTAAGCCGTGTTTTGTATTCTTTCATATTTTCATATTTTTGACCTTGGGTGAGTTTTTAGCTTGAAAATTTTTTTGACATACCTTTTTTAATTTAACTCTAGTCAATTTACCTCTTATTTCAATTCCATGCAAAAAAAATATAGAATTTTACCTTCAAGGGCTTTTTATTAATTTATTATGGTTGAATTTCCGAAATTGGAAATTCGGGTGTATTACAGAGGGTTACAAAGTAAGAAATCCAGCCAGATACGGCATAGGATTCTGTTATCTATACATAGAGTATTCGGCTAGGATTCTATCACTTTCCTTATAGTACAAGGTAACATGATTACCAAGTTCTACTCTATCTCTAATTACATGGGCTGGCCTGTCACGCCTAGAAAATACCCAAGAATACTTTCCATGCGTAAGTGCATAAATCCTCGTCTCAGGAGACGAGGTACACAACAGAGTTGGTAAATAACATAGTTTACAATAGCGGAAGCGTAAATGAGTACTTTATTACAGGGCGACCAAAGGCCCAACATTCAAAGAGAAACAAATAAAACGTCTAAACAGGCTAGGGACCAAGCCCACAAGCACGTGATGGCAAGAACAAGCTAGTCTTCGAAGCCTTCATCTCCAAGAAACACCTCATCTAGTTTGGAGGAAGTGGAGCAAGATTGAGTACAACCACACTACTCAACAAATCATACCGACAAATGCAAATATAATGCAAGGGAGTCCAATGATTATTTATAAGGTTACAATTTGCAGGTAAACGGGTAGGTAGAAGTACTTTTCAATATTAAGGCAATTTAATAAAAAGGTGTCCTATTTCTATTACAAGATTTAAGAACAATGCTACGCACCTGCGGCAACATGCCTTTCCCTAAGCTACACCAAGAATCTAACCAGTTATGCCATTATGTAATCAGGAGAGGGAAAAACTCTAACTTGGGTACATTGCTAGGCTTGCCCATAATCAAGGGCACGGCTATTCGTATAGTTTATACTCTAGCCAGAGGTGTACACTTTGCCCACAATATATGCCTCACATACGTTATGATGCCATGCGCCGCCATGGTGCCTCGGAAGAGAACGTGACATAACTCTTCACTCAATCCACCCTAAACAACAGACTAACCTAGACCCTTGTCCCCCGCTAGGCGACCTGGGTTGAGAAGACATGGTCTATGCCCCCATGCATCTTTGCCATGCTGGCCTTCTCTTGCGGAGACATCGGACCCATACCGGGTGTCATTTGCCCCACCATGTCAAATTATTTAAAGCTGGACTAAGCTTACGGATTAAGCCTTACCCATTAGTCATGTGGTTGTACGGTTTATACTTTGCAATAAAGGCCCGAAGACTGGTCCTTATGACGGCCGAGGTACTACTAACAAAACCACGTACCCCGAGCCTAGCCAAAAACAAAGTTTGGGAATTTTGAATGGGAGTTCAACATGTCCTAGCCATACTACCAATATTCCAACGTTAAGCATGATTTTAGAGTTATTCCCAAAGTCTACCATTATAGAAAATTTGCTCAGTTGTCTCTAATTTGCATGGCTAAGCATAAACCTAAACATTCTAGTAAGGACCACATATAGAGCTCTCACTAGGCAATTTTGATGCTTAAGGTTGTCAAGGAAATTATACAACAATTATAAGGCCATAATAAGGAATATAGGAGAGGCTAAATAAAACAATATTTACGTGGGAAATTTAATAAAGTGAAATGCAATAATTTAAATAAACATAGATTTTCACAATAATAGGTACGCAACATGATCGAAGGGATGGTATGACTTTCCATGCTCACACACAGCGTCTTCATAATCAACCACGAGGAACTGCGGATCATTTGAGTCGGCAATGTCTACACGTCCAAACACAAACAAGGACCAAAAGATAAGAAAAACCATAAAAATAGTAGAAACAAAGTGCATAAATGGGTTCTTCACGATTTAAGGAAAATTTAGAGACTTGAATCGATCAATTCAGAGTTCAAACGACCAAGATACGACAGTTTGAATTTTAGGTGAAATTTAAATGAATATTCCTAATTTCTTGAATTATTTTTCGATTGAAAAACTGGTTTATGATGTCAGCGGTCGACAGAGAGAGGGGGGTGGCACCGACAGGTGGGCCCCATCTATCGGTCTCGGGTGAGGCTGATAGGCGGACCCCACGGGTGCACACAGGCGGGTGGCTATGCGGGCGACACACGGCCTGGGCAAGCCGATGTGGCCACGGCCACGCAGGACGGGCGAGGATGGCCGGTGTGGGTGCACGGGAGGCGGGGCTCGCTGGCGGCGAGGAGGTGCGGCGGAGCGGCGGGCTGGCAAAAAAGGAGAGCAGAGGGAGGTGAGGATCACCGGCGAAGGTACTGTGACGGAGGGCGTTGGGAGTGGCCAGGAATGAGGAAAATGTTGCGATAGGGTTCGGGTCGAAAGCAAGGACGGCTCTCCGGTGGTCATCGGGCTCCGAGAAGTTGATGCCGCGTGTAGATGGGGACGGTGAGGCTAGAGACGGGATCGCCGAGGGCTGGCGTGGTCGTGGTCGCTAACAAAGGGCGACTGGAGCTGAGGCGATGGCGGCAGAGCTCGGAGAAGCGGTGCGACGGCGTTAGCTATGATGGGGAGCTACAGCGGTGAGTGGAAAGGGGAGAGAAGGAACGAGGCTCTGTTTTATAGTCGATTAGAGAGGGGAAACAGTGCCAAGGAGGTCGGTGGTCGGAATCAATGTGGCGGGTTCTCCGAGGAGAAACGGCTGGCCATTAAGGGCGATTTAGAGCGAGATTCTCTAGGGTTTTTGAGGGGAAATGAAGAGGAGATGATGGGGAGTAAAACCCCTCAACCAATTTGAGAAATGGTCAGGCAGATTGATGGAATCGATCGGAGGAAGAGGAGTGGTTCTCGGCCGGGAGAGAGAGAGAGGGAGAGAGGAGCAGCGGGAGGTAGGGGACGACTGACAAGTGGAGCCCACTCGTCAGTGAGTAGGGGCGCGGGCGCGACCACGGGAAAGCTGGGCTGGGGGGAGAGGAGGCCGAGCAAGCGAGCGAGGCAGGCGGGCCGGCTAGGAAGGGGCATGGGCCGGACAAGCCTGAGGGGAGAGAGAGAGAGAGAGAGGGGGCAGGGGAGAGAAGAGGAGGCTGGGCCGAGGGGAAAACAGGCTGGCCCAACCTGAGGAAGAGGGAAAAGGCTGATTTATTTTATTTTTGGATTTATAAATACAATGACAAAGGTTTTTGTGAACTTAAAATTAGTTAGGATGCTCTGAAAATTCTAGTAAAATTTATTTAAGCATTTTGAGACGTGAGGAATTTAATAAAAATTCCCACTGGCCAAAATGAGTTTCAACTTGGTGATTTTAATGGTTGTAGGCTTATTTTGATTTTTAAAATTTCTAGAAATGCATTAAAAAGATATTTTAGACAGGGTGATTTTGGGGCGCGACATGGCCTACCTCCTTTCTGGGTGGCCGTATTCGTCTCTTCTAAGGGTACCTGGGACCCATGTCCTCCACAATAGCCCCTAAGACCTTTATAGCCGAGTCACAACTTGCCACCAAGTGCTCTTCCTCCACGGTGAAAAATTCCCTAGTGCTGTTGTCCCGAGTACTTGCTTCCCGTGTGTCTTTTTTCTCATACCCTGCTTTTGTTGGCTAGCAAAGAGGCTATGAAAGGCTTCATAAAAATAATAAATAGTGTGCGTCGACTAGGCGTACCTATTAGGTGTAGTCCCCCGACTCTATGCTTAGTTATGAAGCAACTAACCATAGCGTCAGAAACTTTAACCTTTAAGTCCTTCCCAAGTGATAATTACTCGGAAAATTAATTCTTCAATCAATTTCGACTGGAAATTTGCTCATGGCAATTAGGCCTGACTTGTAAGTCTTTTATCACTTTGGACTCAGGCCCAATTTGTGATGAGGTGTACTTGACTGATATCTGCATCCCAATTTTATTGGAGACCAGCTGTCGATTGTTTAAGAGATATATTCTCAATAGTTTAAAATAAATCATGACACCCGAGTGCATTGCACTCGGCTGTCGGCTTAACATGAAGTATATCTAATTATTTAATCGAAATCTTATCAAACAACACCTGCATCATGATTTTATCACAACCAGCGGGCGGCCCAATAAGGTATGCTATTTAAGAAACCTTTTATTTGCACGGCCCATGACCGGATGCACAAGCCTAAGCCCTTACACCCAGCACGGCTCTTTATATTTTGGAAAAAAGAAAAGTTATCCTCTTCTTCTTCCCAAGCTCTCGACGCGTCCGCCCCTTGGGTTTCTCCACGCCACCGCTTAGATTTGAATCCTGCTTCTCCTCTAAGGCCCTAGCTTCCTCCTCCACCCTCAAAGCCATCCATGCCATCTTCTGCAAACCCTAGATCTGGAAATGTTGGCCTCATCCTCCAAATCCATGCCGCTGCCTATCGGGGAGTGGCAAGCATCGATTTCTTTGGAGTATAGGTTTATGGAGTTGGTGGAGGAAGGAGTCCTGCCGCTAAAGGAGCTCATCTCATGCTATCGGTGAGCCTTTTCCCACACTGGAGATGGACGAGGTCATCATCTTCAAGTCATTATTTTGCCGTGGGTTTGCCCTCCCTTCCTGAAACCCCAGCCAAGCAAGCTAAGATCCCAAGTGGTCGGGGGTGCCAAGCTTCAGCTCGGCAATGAGTTGAAGAAGACTTATCTCAACCTCCCCCAAAAAACTACTCTCAAGAGGTGACATCAGGAGTGGTTCTATTGCTCCAACCCCTCTCCTTCTCTCCCCGTGTTCATTGGGCATGCCCCTAAGGTGATCGACAGCTGGACCGCCCTCCCCAACTCCGAGGAGATGAAGCGGGCGTGCTCTCTATTGAAGCACCTCGAGACTTTGAAGGGAGGACTGACCAGGGTCTGGGTCACCCGGAATTTCGTTGTCCGCAGATCCAGCCCCTCAAGGACCGCGTCCACCCAAACTACATGTACTCCGGGCAAGACGACCCCACCCCGGGAGTCTCAGGATGCAGTGTCATGCCACTACTCCTTCGACCGGGTCTTCAAATTCTTCACCGGCGGAGTGCAAATCAACTCCGACCCAAAGGAATTCCCGGTGCCGTTCAACATCAAGAACCTTCTGCCTAAGGTAATTTCTGCTATCCCCAACTTGCCAATTGTCTAGTTGAATTTGTAGAGAATTTTAGGATCATCATTCGACTGCAGAATTGGAAGGACTTCATCTCGCACCCCCTAGCCAGCTGGCTAGGGGTCCATAGAAACGTTTCGCCAACCCCTCCATTGACAAGCCAAGCTCAAAGAGGATGGAGAAATAACCAGCATAGGAGCCCTCTAAGAAGCTGGCACCAACTCAGTTGGCTAGAGGCCTCAAGATACAGGAGCCAAGTGAAACTCCGACTCCAGCACCGCCATTTGCGCCACCACATGCACTGCCACCAACTCGACCATCTTCACCGCCAACTGCATCGCCACCGACAGCTCTCCCTCCGACTTTGCCGCCGCCATGCAGCAATCCGCTGCGTGGTGCACAACCGACTGGCTCTGTACTGAGTGATGCCGCAAGCCAAGACGAGCCCCCGAGCTCGTCGCCTCATAGGTCTTCACGCTCCTGGCATGGATTCTACTTTAATACTTCCAACAGGTATGTCTTCATCGTCATCCACTCTTATCATCACGTGCACACATCTTCAATCGGTTGTATGCTTGCTATTGTTTCAGGAAGCCTTGTGGCAACGACCCCAAGAAATCATCGCCACAAGTCCCTCCATCAAGCGCTACCTCGACTAGGGGGGAGGCCGAAGCACAACCCAAAGACCCTAGACCGGCCTCTCTCCCAGTCGAGAACCAAAGAACCAGTTGGCCGAGCCACTCCATGATGGCCCACCGACCGATTCAAGTCCTTGATCGCTAGTTCTTCACTATTATTCAAAGATCGTCTTTGTCGGCTAGCGTAGACTCTTTGCATCCGATTTATAGATTGAGTTGACATACATACGTAGTATCTGAATAAGAAAAACCAGGACATGAAAGAAAGGCATTTCGTTACTGAAAACAATATAAGAGACATCATACAAATTGCTTTATGAAAGGCAAACAAGTTTACAACAGAACGAATAAAAAAATAGAACCACATACAAACAATGGCATGAATGGCAATTAGATAACATGCATTCTAAGAACATTACGCATGGTAGGAACATTTATTTTGGTAGGCAACCTAGCTGCTCACTCTCTTAGGCCAAAAAATCGAACCACAATGTACTGCATGCGCGAAGAACATCATCACACACAGGAGGCAAAACACAACGTGACGACATGAAGTGTGCAACACAACCAAAGGCAGATAGTGCAGCCCCAACAACTACCTTTGCTATTCTTCTATAGGCAAGCATCAACTGGAAATTATAGTCATGAACTACAAAACCGTATCGTTGTTGCAAATACTTAAAGGCTTGCTCTGCTACGGTCTCATGTGCCATCTGGAGAGGGTCTGTTGCTACTGACCAAAAAAATACCTCTTCCAGTTCACCTGAAGCAACGGTTGATGGTACACTAAGCTCAATCCTGGCTAGTAGTGTATCAGCTAAATCGTACTCTCATAGATTAGAAACTGCTGGAAGCATGCTATGGTGAATCGCAGCGAGATGTGCGAAACCTTCACTGTGAACATGCTGCTTGCAGAGGTGTGAAGGGTGAAAGGCAAAATAAGTCAGAAGGTAGAGGCGTAGAGGTAAAAGAAAAGAGGGAGAAAAGAAGGGGGACGAGCAAGGAGAAGCAATATAGGAGGAAAGAAGAAGGTCTTGTCTACTTGCAATGGCCAAGACAGTACACAAGAGCAATATGCATAACGGCAGAAAACTATATGTACCCAACGGCTAGCAGAAGGATAGGACTGACCATTACCCACGAAGTAAAAGTAGTGCCTCTACCCAACCATGAAACTTATGATAGAGCAACCATAACAACCATCACGTGTACATGCACACAAACAAACAAGGCACGTCATAAGACAAGAATGCAGGAATTATATTGTAAAGACAGCACGCATGGCAACAAAAAGGAAGAGCAGAAAAGGCATAGAATGGAAGCAAGTACCTTGGACGAAGCGAAGAGTAGAAACATGCTGATGCAGCGGACCTCGCAGGCAGAACCGAACCAAACTAGCAAAAAGAACAGCAACAATGCAAAAGAGGACAACCAGAAGCAAAGGGTGAAGGAAGAAGAGCAAGGGCTAGAAAAAACAAACAAAAAAACATACAGTGATAATCATGGAAACAAATGTAACGAAATATAGAGAAGAAAGAAAGAAACAAACCTGCTTAGATCTTGAAGCAACCCCGCAATGTAGTGTCATAAATAATCAAGAACCTTCAAAGCACCATATGACGGGTTGCAAAGCTTCTCCCCTTATAAACAAGAAGGATAATAAAATTTAGGAAACCCAGAAAAAAGAACATCCATTCGGTACAAACCATGGCACAGAAGCAAAGCGATACAAAAAAGAGAGAAAACAAGAAGGGACATCGAGCAAAATACCTCGCCATCGCAAACTGGTAGATTGCAATCATAGGATAAGCAGGTGGAGATAGATTGTCTGGAAGGAAACAATCCAAGCGAAATAAGCGAAGGGAGGAATAACCAATGGAAGAGCTGCAATCTTTAGGGATGAAAGGGGAGGATAGAGAAATTACAGGTGTACCAAGACAAGAACATACCCATGAACGGCAACACGGCTATGAGATGCTATCCCCACACATGGCCAACCCGTCAGTGAGAGGTAGGTAGAAGAGGCTGGTAGAAATAATAAGAAGAAACAAGGAGGATACGAGGCATGGAGAGAGAACCATAGACCAAAATGTGGAAAATGGAATAATGGCCCACCAGTCAGAGAGAAGTAGTCCATGGGCAAGGAGCACAATGGAAAGCGCATAGTATTTGTAACGCCTAGAAATTCACAACTAGAATTCTGAACATTTTTGTGTATTAAATCCCTGTTCAGGAAAGCCAGGGTATACAATACCAAGTTGCTATACAGAGTGCGTCTTACAAGCAGAATAAAAATTATCTTACATAAATACAGCGGAAAACGATAAAGAAAGCCTATAAACAACTAGCCCCACGGAGGCTTCCATTCCACAGGCAGCTTGATGGCAGATCCAGCCTATTCCTCCTTATGATCCTCGTCGGAGAGGTACTCCATCTCTGAGAGGGGGTAAGGGAGCAAGACTGAGTACCACCTACAGTACTCAACAAGTCACACCCGCAATTATGCACAATGCACGGGAGAAAAAGATATGCTCTGGGTTTATTTGCGTAAAAGCAGTTGCAGACAATAGTAGTCACAAACGGGTAAAAGGTTGATTAATTAAACAATATTAATCCTTCATCGATCAATGCTACACCACGTTGACCAGGCCCAACCATCCATCCTATCCTTACAACATATTTTAAGTCAATTTATTAAAGTTAGACTAATCATGGTGAGTCTTGACCAAACGCCCATAACCGTGGGCACGGCTATTTGAATAGATTTTAACTCTGGCCAGAGGTGTACAACTGTACCCCACAAAGACACAGCTCCACACATATTCCCGTGTGCCAGTGTGTCACCACGACACCCCGCGAGAGGCTGTGACAGGACCGTTCACGCAACTTCTCCCTAATCATCCACACCACGCTGAGGTTGCACCTGCCGACAAGACACACCTTATCAGCCAGGCTACCCCCCTTGTGCCACAATGGATCCGAAAGCCGATCAACCTGACCCCAAGCCGACCCAACTCCATCACGCCCATTCTCACCAATAGTGCCTAGGAGAGGGAGAAGCTACGTTACAAGCCTAGCCATTGCCCACACTGGCTTGTGGTATGTATGATTAACTGCTCAAGGGGCTCCCATGAACCGGTCCTTAATTGCCATGGGTGTGACCAGCAACACCATGCACCCACAGCCCACCAATGAGGTCATATTTTAGTTATATAAGTGTCCATGCCCAAAGCTCCATCCTCTGACATAAAGTCAAACAGTAACTGTAATAATGAGTATTTATTCCCAAGGTGAGCTAATTGATTCTAAGCATGGCTAAGCACCCTAGAAATATTCGCTAGTCATGTTATTACCCAAGTTACAAAGGAATGGGGTCACCAAATTAAGGTGTTCTTCTCAACATATAGGTTATATTCCCAGGCCACATGAATAATAAAATGCAAGGTTATTTAAATAAAACAGCAGCATTTGGCAAAAATTAGGTGCAAAATGATCAAGAACACGATGTAACTTGCCTTGCTCTGGCTCTGTAAACTCAGCAACGACCTTGTAGTACATGGGAGGGTCGGACACGTCGGTTTCTAAAGCAACCAAAGCACAAACAATTAAAAATAGTACATGTGACCACTGAAACATGAGCTAAAAGTATTTTTAATGGATTCTTGATATTTTTCTGGATTTAATAAAATTTGAATGGAATTAGTCAGAGCTTGTATGAATTCGTTATAAATTTTTAAAGTTTTACTATGTTTTACTATGTAGAAATAAACCCTAAATGAATTATTGTGAATTAATTAAGATTTATGGTGTCAGAGGACCTGGGAACCGGCACCGACAGGCGGGGTCCATGGGTCAGTGACCCATGGGTCGGTGGCGCATGGTGGACGCGGTCCACTGCGGCCCAGCACGACCACAACACATGGCTGCCGACGTGGCAGCCACGGTGGGACGGATAGACCGACGTGGCAGCCACGGCAGATGATAGGCCGACGCGGCGCTGAGGTGGCACCAACGTGCAACGAGGCGGGTGCCCGCCGACTACGCCACGCGGGACGGCCTGATCTGCCAAGGCAGATCGAACGGTCCCCTGGACGAACATGGCTCACCTCGCCGGCGGCGGACCGAGCCGCAGTGGGCAAGCTGCCCGATGGTTGCCGGTGGCGACCATCTGGCCCCCGGAGAGCAGCGATGAGTGGCGCAGGAGGAAGGGAATCGGATGAGCGCCTCATCGAGGGTCGGCAATGACGGGAAGGCGATGTACGGCGGTGAACTGAGGCAGGAAGCGACGCAGCAGTTCGGGAAGATGACGGCGAGGACGTTCCGACGGCGATCGACGACGACGGAAGGGCGGACGGGGCGGACGGGGTTCAAGACATCCTGGCGGAGATGTAGAAGAGGTTAGGGGAGGAAATGCTCGAGCGAAAAAGCAAAATTCTACGGTCGACGGCCAGTGGAGGCACTTACCGAAGAGGTTTGATGGCGAGAGAGGGGCTCCGGCAGCATTAGGGCCCACGGTGGTGGTGGCCTAGGTTCCCTAGCGCACGGCGATGCTAGAGGAGGCGAGAGCGCAGCCTAGCGGCGGCTACAGCGGCGACGACGAGCGGCTGGAGTTGGTGGAGCGCGGCAGTGGCTCAAGATCACATCGCGGGAGGGGTTTTCTAGCACGGGAAGCTCGGGCGTTTGAGGGAAAAGAGAGAGGAGGCGACGGGGAGCATTTATTTGGGCCTGGGCTGGATAGATCGTGGCTAAGATAGGGGAATTTCTCGAAATTGTGGATGGCGGCTGTGGTGGTGATGGGGTGAAAACCACCCGTGGACATGGGCGAGAGGGGCGGAGAAGGTGGGGTAATAGGTCGGGGACTCAGTCCGTGTGGTTTGAACCGAGGGCGAGGGTGCGCGGGCTCAGGGCGAGGCGCAAATCAGACGGCGGCAGGATTTTTCCCCTCCGGCCGATTCGCTCGGAGGTTAGGGATGAGCCTGACATGTGGGGCCCCAGTCCCACATGTTGGCGAGAGGAAGAGAGGGGCATGGGCGAGCGCACTAAAACGGGCGGGGCCCGATGGCAGCGAGAGGGAGAGGGATTGTCTAATTTAATATAACATGTTTTCTTTGAAAAATGACAGTCATAACTAGTTTCTGTCAACACTCGAACAGAAATACAGATTTTCTTAATTGAGGGAGCAAATAAAACATTATTCAGAATTAAATTGTAGCCACTAGGGAGACTAAGTGCTAGGTCTCCAACGGCCTTCACTTCGATCTCCGCTCCATCAGCTACTCTTAGGATTCATTCCCCTCTTGCTACCGCCTGGACAGTAGTCAATCCCTTTCTTAGCTAGCCACTCTCGGAAGCGTGGACAATCCCTCTGCCAATGTCCATCTTTACTGCAAAACTTGCAATATGGACTTGTAGTGGTGGAGGCAGCTAAAGCCTTTGAGACTGAGGGGAAAAAAAAATGCGGCTTTGCTTGAGTAGTGTTACTCCCTCCAAACTTATGAGGGTGATATGGCTTCTTTCTGCCATTACCCGAGCTTTGGCCTTGATTTGTCTTCTGTCGATGTTTTTACAACCGGCAATAAATATATGGGGCTACTCGGCGGATGGAAACTCGGTGGATTGCAAAGGAACACAGGGAGATTTTATACTGGTTCAAGCCCTCGATGTGAGGTAATACCCTACGTCCAGTTTATATGTATTCCTTTGAGGAATTATTGTGGCGATTCTGATGAACCGTATGGCCGTTTGAGCTTATGAGTGCTCTCCTGCCCTCATGGGGCGCCCTGCCTCCCCTTATATACTGGGGGACAGGGTTACAAGGTAGGAGTCCCCATCGGATTACGACTAGGAGATCTCCCCTTAGAGATATAACGCACCCGACTAGGACTGTATATTCCTTTCTATACAAGGCGAAGTCTGCCGAATCTAGCTATATCTCTAATTACAAGGCTAGGCCCATCCTCTATCCGAGTGGCCCAAATGCTTGTCAAGAGGTACCCGGGGCCCATGGCACCCACAGTAGCCCCCGAGACCTTCATAGTTGAGTCATAGCTGATGCCGAGTGCTCATCCTCCACGGTGAAGTCTTCCCGAGTGCATTGCTCCCGAGTACACTTTGTCTGAGTGCTGCTTCTCTCGAGTCCTGCTTCATGTCAGCTGGCAGCGAGGCTATGAAGGGCTCCATGTAGATGTAGGAATAGTGTGCGCCGAATAGGCGCACCTATTAGGTGTAGCCCCCGACTTTGTGCTTAATTGTGAAGACAATTAAACATAAAGTCAAAGATCTTTAACCTTGTAGTCTTTCCCGAGTAGGGAACTACTCGTATGTAGAACTCTTCGACTTCATGTCAGTCGGAATGTGTGTTTATAGTCTTGCCGAGTAGGATACTACTCGTATATGGGACCCTTCAGCGTCATGTCAGCTGGAAAGAAGAGGTTTATAGTCTTTTCCGAGTGGCGTCCCACCCAAAAGTTAGACTCCTCCGCATCATGTCAGCGGGAATGAGAAATTTATAGTCTCTCCCGAGTAGTGCACTACTCGAAAGTTAGACTCTTCCGCATCATGTCAGCGGGTAAAATGTTGCTCATGGCAACCGATGGCCACGCATGTAGGCCGAGTACCACTTTATGAAAATAAATCCACGGCGTGGTCAGGTGTACCCGAGAAAGATACCTGCATCCCCAATTTTAATGAAGACCAGCTTGTGATCCTTGTAAGGATATATCCTTGAGACCTAGTGGATAAAACAGATACCCAAACATATATGTTTAGCAATAAGGCTCTCATGGAGCATATCTGTTTACCTCATCGGCTCCTGTTGGTAGCACCAGTGCTATAATTTCAACTCAGCCTGTGGGCGGCCCACATGGAGCATGCTACTGTAGGAACTCATATCTTGGTGGCTGCTATCAAATAAGCCGGCCTGAGCTGACCTATCCGGCATAGCTTTATAGAAGTATCATCTCTCACATGTCAGGATGAGTTTTTTGGTGTCGATAACCGCAATCAGCCAGAGAAATCCTTATTTGCAAGCCTTTCCGACTTACGTTCTGGATGCAACCTGGTTGCCACATAAGCCTGAGTAGGTATATTGCAGGATCTGCTTACCCTCCTCAGGTGTGACGCAGTGCATGAGAACTCCGGATGCGCTTTGACAATGTGAGTCTTCTCTGACTTCAGGAGAGCCGAGCAGGGTACCCGAACCTTGCATTAGCATAGGATTCAGCTAGCGACCCTCATGGGGCATACCCTACCCAACAGAGTTATAGTCAAGCGAGGTACCCAAACCTTGCATTAGCATAGGATTCGGCTAGTGACCCTCATGGGGCGTACCTCACCCAGCCGAGTGATATACGACCCCCGACTAGTGCCGAAAGTCGGTTGTCAGCTCACATGGAGCGTAGCCAGGGAAGATGACGTCCCGACTGGCGCAAGTACTCGGTAAGTAGCCCTCATGGAGCATCCCGAGTGTATTTTGGCAGACTTGTCCAGCCCCTGAGCGTAGGAGATAGGCTCGCAGCCCTGAGTTCCTGTCACGCGTATCCGGAGCTGGGCCTGCAATATAAAGATATCGGATAAGTAGCATCTGATGATGAAAACAATCATCCGAATAAAATGTATTTTACAATATATGTAAATTCATGTTCTTCCTCTTATTGATATTAATTTCCCCAAGTAGTTGACCCCTTACGTTTAAGCACTCTGCCCGACTAGTCATAGCCCCCTAGCGTCGGGAGTTGGCTCATGGCTCTTTCCCAGACACGCGTTTTGGGTGACTTGAGTTCGTCTTTCATGGAGCAAAGTTTCATGGATCAGGATTTATGCTACTTGAGTACTTTTGCAATCATTTAACGAGCAAAAACAGAGAAGAGTGCAGCTTGTGCACCTATTAGGTGTAAGCGGCATTGGCAAGGCCGAGTGAAGAAATATTTATCAGGAAGCGACTTAGCTGTTCGGTATTTTGGAGTGGGGATGCCATCCTTGCGTTTGAGCTTGTGAGCCCCCGAGCATGTCACTTGTTGTTCTGATAATCTTCAGTTGTTGGAAGTCGAAGACGATTGTGACTGACTGCCACAATGAAGCCGTCTGACTTGCGTTTGCGATTCTCGGCTTTACTCGGGACCGCGTCGTTGGTGCCCTCCCGCTTCTTCTGTCAGGATGCCTTTTTATCTTCAAGGGCCTCAGCAACAGCTTGGGCTGAGTCGGCGTATTTGTTCACCATGTTGAATAGAGCCTTGACAGAGTTGGGAAGCTTTCGAGTGAATTTGTCGATGAACGAGGTGTCTTTTACTCCTTTTCAAAAGGCGGTGATGACGACCTCGTCCTTGATGTTCGGGATTGAATTTTTCTTCTCAAAGAACCTCTTGATGAAGTCACGAAGAGACTCGTTCTTCCTTTGATGCAACTGATATAAGTCGTACTCGGAAGATGATCTCTCGTAAGTTCCCTGGAAGTTGGCGATGAAGCGTTCTCGGGGTTCTGCCCATGAGCCGATTGATTGCTTGGGAAGTCCTGTTAGCCATGTCCTCGCTGAGTCGGCTAAAGCGACTGGGAGGTAGTTAGCCATGACTTTGTGATTTCCTCTAGCTGCTCGGATTGCCATAGTATAGACCGTGAGCCAAGACTCGGGATTGGTCTTGCCGTCGTATTTTTCGACTCCTGTAGGCTTGAAACCTGATGGCCAGTCGGCCTGTTTTAGCTCCAGGGTGAAGGCCGGTACTCCTTCATCTTCATGAGGACTCCGACCCCGACTACAGCGGCGAAACCGCTCGTGGTGGAGGCCGAAACGCTCGTTCTCGTCTTCCGGTTGGCATTGCTCATCATCTTCTCGTTCGCGGTGTCGAGCGTTGATGTCCTGCCGAAGATCACGTCGTTGTCGGCCTCGAAGGTCCTGATCATCCCGACGGTTGCTTTGACGTCACCGGTTGTCGTTGGGGCTGCCGAGTGACGCCTGACGTGCCTCCGTATGCAGCTGACTGGAGCCAGCCGCTCGGCGTCGCTTTGAGGTAAATGAGACTGCCGTTGGGAATGTCGACCGGTTGGTCGGTATGAGGGTATCACTCGACTGTTGGTGCTGCTGACATGCAGCAGCGGTAAGCAGAGCTTTTATCCTTGCGATCGTCGGGGTGGCCTGGTGATCAGGCCCAAGTTGGACCGTGTCCAGTAGGGTCGCGGCGGCCACGAAGTTCTGTTGTGGCGTGACGAAGACGTCGTGGTCGCCGACTTTTGTTTGGAGGGTCTGTTGCTGAGCGGTTCGCCAAGCCCTGCGTAGGCCGTCGTTGTGGGCGTGCAGGTGTCTTGCTTCTTCCTCCTGTTGTTCTCGCAGTTGGCAAGCCTCCTCCTCTTGTTGTTCGTGTAGTCGGCGTGATTCCTGAGTAGGAGTAGAGCCTTTGGATGCCATGAAGATTTCTCGTGGCGGGAAGAAGCTTGCCGAACTGCTGTCCGACTTAGAGTCGGAATCCGACTGGGAGTCGTAGTCCGACTGAGAGTCGTAGTCGGAATAGCTGATGGGGGTGATTACAACTCCGACCTCCCTAGATCCGATCTCGAGCGGCTCGGGGCCGTATCCGAGTCGAACTCCAGAGGATCGGGTTTGCCGCGTCGGATGTAGATTGTAGATATCCGCGGCGTCGCCGAGTCCGAACGGGAAATTGACGATCTCTTCCTTTTTTGGCCCGATCTCGGCCGTCTCAAAACCGAGTCCGAGTCGAACACCGAAAGAAAGAGTTGTCCCTGGACTCGGGCATATCGGAGATCGCCGCAGCATGTCGTGAAAGATTGCTGCAGCATCGTGTAGGCGACTGGCGCGAGTCAGCTGGTTCCCTGGCAGATGGATCGAGTCGAGTCGGCCAAGGTGAGATTGCGATCTGGTCGGCGATGAAGTCGAGGCTTCTGAATGCGATTGTATCTCCGGGGGAGAGTTTGCCGCCGTCGACTTTGGTTGCTGGCCATCGAGCTTAAATGTAGATCGCGCCGAAGCCCTACCTGGCGCGCCAACTATCGATGTTTTACACCGGCAATAAATATATGGGGCTACTCGGCGGATGGAAACTCGGTGGATTGCAAAGAACACAGGAGATTTATACTGTTCAGGCTCTCGATGTGAGGTAATACCTACGTCCAGTTTATATGTATTCCTTTGAGAATTATGTGGCAATTCTGATGAACCGTATGGCAATTTGAGCTTATGAGTGCTCTCCTGCCCTTATGGGCGCCTGCCTCCCCTTATATACTGGGGGGACAGGGTTACAAGTAAGAGTCCTCATCGGATACAACTAGGAGATCTCCCTTAGAGATATAACGCACCCGACTAGGACTGTATATTCCTTTCTATACAAGGCGAAGTCTGCCGAATCTAGCTATATCTCTAATTACAAGACTAGGCCCATCCTCTATCCGAGTGCCCAAATGCTTGTCATGAGGTACCAGGCCCATGGCACCCACATTCCTCTGCCTTTAGTATGGATGAGGTTGAGCTGATCTTTAAGTTTCTGCTTATCAGCCTTTTGTCGCTCTTCCTCTTCCACTGAGTGGGAGATCAATTCTGCTATGGTCCACTTCTCTTTCTGAGTATTATAATTAATCTTGAAGGGACTATAGTCAGGACCAAGAGAGTTCAATATGAAATGCACTAAGAAACCTTCAGACAATTCCATGTCCATGGTTTTTAGTGTATGTGCCATATGAGTCATCTCAAGGATGTGCTTTCTTACACCACCTTTGTCATCATACTGGCTGGTGATCAGCTTACTTATTAAGACTAGCATGGCTTTAGATGAGTCTTAAAATTCTCCTCAATGTTTCCAAGTACGTCTTAACATCGTTTGAGTTCGTAAACCCTCCAATAATTCCTGGAGCGATAGTACTCTTGATGTACATGAGAGACATTCTGTTGGACTTTTCCCAAGAGGCCACTTTTTCTTCGTAACTCCACTTGGTATTATCATAAACTTCCTGACTCATTTCGTCAGTGTACATGGCTCCTTAGGGGAGTCTCTCTTAGTGCTAAGTCATAGTCAACATGCAAGATTCAGTAGCACATCGTTCTTCCACTCAGCGAAATTGTCCATCAAGGGTGTAATAATTTTAAGCTACCCCAATGCTGAAAATAACCAATGGAAAAATATTAGCAAAAATATTGCATATGATTACATGCGATGATAGGCTCCTTTTCTAAATTTAATCACCGTTGGGCAAAAAAATTTAGAAAAATATATGAAAAAAACAAAAAAATCCTCAATTACATCACCGTTGGGCAGAAAATAATTAAGGAAGCAATATTCTTAATTTATTTGACATGAAATTATAATTAACGTTGGTCAAAAAATGATTTCACATCATAAATACTTTCTAGCAAAACTTCCCGTTGGTTCCATTTAGCTAGAAATAATTTTCTGAGTCATCAAAATAATTTTCCATAATTTTTCCGTATTTTTAATGGCCAAGAAAGCATATAAATGGATTTCTATAAATAATAAATGAATAAAATAGTGGAAATTGATTTAATTCAATTTGGGCCCAGTCGGCCCAGCCTGCTGTGGCGCACACGGCCCAGAAGGCCCATCGGCTCAGCGGCAGTGCGGCGCTAATGTCGGCCGTTCGATCTAGATCGAACGGCCATCGTCATCCCCGCGTCTAATTTTGCCATCGTCGTCCGATGAGTATCCGACGGCTGAAGTTATTTTTATCGGATTGAAAACATCGGCGGTGATGGCCGAATCCCTAACCCTAGCTTATTCCTGATCCCCTTTTTCTCCTCGTCTTCTTCCCGACGCGCTCAACGAGCAAGTGGCGGCGGTGACAGCGGCCATGGTTCGCACGTCTTTCCTCTTCCCTCTCCCACCCCAGTTCTCCTCCCCGTGCGCAACAGCAACACCGAGGCAGCCTCGTGTCGCGCGGCGAGCGACGCATGAAACCGGTCTGGGGCGCGGGGTGGCTTGCGGCGCGTGCCGAGCGGAGCAGTGGCGGCGATCGTCCGCGGAGCAACACTTGCACCGAGGTGACGCGCACGGTTCGATGTGCTAGGGCAGTGACGGAGAAGGGCTTTCCCAAGCGCGAACGCGGCGAATCATAACACGCCGGCGACGCGGCTACCCGACGGCGACGGCGATGAAGAAAAGTCGTGCAAGCCAATCGGTGGCGAAGACGACGAAAACGGTAAGCTAATCCCGATTTCATTAAAACAAATTGATTTTGTGTTTTATTCAAATTAGGGTTCCTCGGATTTGGGAATTTTTGGGGATTTAGGGTTTCTGTTTAATTGGAATTTGGGGATTTTGATTTTTTGCCGAGTTAAATTGATAATGGCTTCACTTAGGGATGATGACTTGGGATTGATTTCTAAGGGGCTAGGCTCTGATACCACAATGTTAGAGAATTAAAATTACAGTGTTGAATAAAATTGATTCACTGAGTTTAATCCCCTTAGAAGTTCAATCACCTATGCGGAAAATTTAATTCTAATCACTGACCTGCTTGTGAAGCCATCTCAATTTGATTTCTTCTTCTCTGTTTCCTCTTCTTCTTGATGCTCCTCTGTGCCGATGCTTGATTGATTGATCTTGCGGTGTTTAGATGAATGAGGGCCTCACGAACCCCTTCTAGTGCGTTTGTGGATCGGGCACAGTAGTTAGGGTTTTAGTCAGAGAGCGAGCGGCGTCCCATCCTTCTCCAATTTCTCTTTTATATGTGCACTAGTGGGGCTCGGGGGTTTCCTTCGGTTTAGGAGATTCGGTTGAATTCACCGATCACGGATTCAACCAAACCTTATCTCTTAAGCCGATAAAACAACCAACATAACCATATTCATAAAATTCATGTGCACTTGCCAATCAATCCCTAAGAATCTCCAACATTGTTGTGCGAATTGACAAGTGAAGAAAGGTGTACAACATCCTCAAGGACTGCATCATTACATAGCACACATTCTGGCCCTCCTTGCACAGTATAATGTCTTTCTATCCATAAGCAACAACCAGAGAAAACCTTTAAATTCATTGTACATTTACTAGACCATATCCTCTTTAGAGGAAGACGAGGATCGATGTGCATATAAAAGAGATCATAAACTTTCTTGGCTGTATATTGCCCATTGTGTCCAAACTAAGCCCAAGTGTCATCATCATCTGAGAAAGTCATGAGTCGAATGATTTCTTCCATCTGTTGCATTTCTTGTAAAGCTTGTGCTGATAATATTCAGACAAGTATTCAGTCGATTTGTTTTGTCTAATTTCACTTGCACATAGATAGATCCATGATGGTTATCGCATCTGCAGTCCATGTAAGTTTTTCATCGATTTGTATAGTCTGACTAATCACTATGTGCTCTAACTTCGTTATTATTCTAACTTATTTATCGATATTACTACCATTTTCAGTTTTTTGGGAATAATTTCCTAAAAAAATTTGTTAGAGTTTTTTTTAAAATCACAAATATTTCCATCTTATTGGTCCCACCAAAATGTTTTTGATTTTTCACAATTTTGGATGGGTTTCAATTCAACAAAATTTGTTTAAGTTCAGAAAAAAATATTTGAATTTCAATCTTTTGTCTGATTTTCTGCTTTGAAATTTCATAAATTTTCATCCTACTGACCATTCTCGAAATATTTTTGATTTATGCAATTTGGGATGAAAATATAACGGGTTGAGCGTTCAACTTGGCAGGGGGTAAAATCATCTTTTCCAAAAAAATTTCTCTCCCATTAAGCCAAAGGAATATGAAAGTAATGGTCATATTGTATTTGAGTAAATTGTTACAGAACCAGAGTGTTCTACTACAAAGACATGTTTGTAGAGTGTGCTATATGTCTTTGTAGAGTGTGCTATAGAAAACCACAAATTTATGATGTCCTACAGAAATGTTGCCTAATTACTATTAAGCCATTATTATTTGGTTAAAGTTTTCAAATTTAATTTCTAAATTGTGTTGAGACCTTCTTCAACTGTCTGTATAGTGTTTAATTGAGTAAGAAAAAAGGATTTGATATACATCAGCATTCTTTTTTTATAATGATGCATGCGTAGATTTAGTGGAGTATATATTTTACACCAGCTTTGATTTGCATGTATGCATGCATGCCAAAAGATAGTAAATGGTTCAGTTTACTTATTGCCAAAAGACCTTCCTCTGTTAGCATGGACGCAAATAGGTAAACATGGCTCAACTTTTTACCTCTTGCCTCTTCGAACCAATTAGGGTGTACGCCGTATGGTGTCATCCTCACTGATTGGCAGCATGCTTCGTCCAAATTGAGTTGAACAATTTATGTTAAATGCATGATTGCCCTAACAAATATAATTTAGCAATCTAATTTGAAGCTCCCTTTTTTTACCAAAGTTGAGGAATAAACACGACTACTAGGTTGTTATGTGTAATGTCAACAATAATATATTAGGAGTTCATGTTAAGTAAAACATGCCATTGAAAATATCACCAACTATTTAGTTTTATTTTTCTAAGAGTAAGTAATTACTAAACCAATAATTAATAGGGATTAATAAACATTATGGTGAATCCGTCATGGAGTCTCCATTAAGTATTCTATTGATTTAATTCCAAAATTAGGAATTAACAATTAGCAAGTGTAATAACCAATTAATATGGACTCTTTTTAATCTAAACCACTGTGATTGAAAAGCGGCCACATATTCAGCATATAACTAAAAATTTCTAATATTTATGACATTTATCAATAATAACCCGTGCAGCATTTCAGATTGTTGACTAGTAACTATAAGCGGTCACACAAGAGGAATCATAAACCAAGACCCTTAACGGCAAGTGAAGCTTCAAGAATCATCGGGTCCCAACCATCCGAGGCACTGAGAGTTGGTGCTTTTGTCTCCCCGTCCCCCCCACCCCCTTCCTCCCTCTATGTTAGCACCAATCCTACGTGACAATGTTATAGGCTAGCTTATTTACGCTGTTGTGTGTGCTCTTAATCTAGGGGCATCCAGATACACTGAAAGCATACATTATTATTTTTACTTGTGCACCAAACAATTTTGAGAACACATGTCCATGCCTACCAAGTAAAAAAAGGTGGTCAGTACATATCTTCTGTAATTTAGTTTCTTCATGTTTATGTGTGTTTTCTATTCATCTCTTGAATGTCTGGCTGTGGAGTTTTTTTGGAATCCTCTACATGTCCAACCTATTATTTAGGGATGTGCTGAAAAATTGGCTTATCTTGTGATTTATGAACTTGGTATTGGAAAGTATGATAAGCGTGTATATGACTGACGTGGGTCAGATTGTAAATATATGTGTCCGAAAACGGTATGTTTGGTCTATTTGTGTGTAGGTACTTAGGGTCAATCTTGGTCAACGACGGGGATCGGGACTAAACTCAGGGAGTAGTTTAGATCCAGAACGGTCAAGGATGCTGGGTGATAAGGTGGGACACAAGGTAACACACGGTGGGCAAAAACCGTATGGGAAGATCTTTGAAACGGGCTTCACAAGATTACGTGCAAGCGCTAGAAATTCACGAAAAAATTATGAAAAATTGAATAGAAAGTCGCGATGAAGAAAAGAATTAAAAAAGAAAAAGAATGAGCGCTACAGTATATGGAGTACTGTAGCAGCATGCATATACATGGTCAGCAAGTTGGGCTGGCAGAAGACAGGCTGAAAGCTAGCAGGATGGTGTGGCAGGCCGAGCCTGGAGGCCCACGAAGACGTTATAAATAATGACTTCCTGTTAATTTTTGGTGTGATTTTTAGGAAATTTTAGAGAGCAAATTTATTTTTAAATTAGAGTTATAATCTAGAGTTTTGGTGATTTCGTGGAGAAATCTTTTGGATATTTTAGACAAACATCTTGTAAGCACAATCTTAGCAATAAAGATAAAGTTTATGAAAGATTAGTGCGGTAATTAATCCCTCTTTCTTGTTCATCTTTGTGCATGCCTAGCGATCGATTTTAGATTGATTTGTTTTTCTCTAAGATTTGGGTCGGTTTCTTTGATCTAAAGTCTAGCTAGGGTTCTTTTTTAGTGTTCCGAAAAGTTTGGTTGGTTAATTATTTTTGGATCTTGTTTGATCAATTAATTAGGGCTTAATTAATTTCCGTCAACCTTCTGTTCAGTAATTTTGTTTCGTTAATATCTCGAGATCTAGAAGTCTGATTGACGTGATTCCAGTTACAGATCTATGGCTACAATCTGTTTGGTGACGGAACGGTGTTCTGTCCAGATTCTGAAAGCGCGGTTTTTCAGGTTTTGTGATTAGGGGAAAGTGTTAAATTTTATTTTTGACTTATGCAATCATTCACCCCCTCTGATTGCTTATCTTAGTATAAGTCGATCCTACAAATGGTATCAGAGCGAGGTTATTAATTTTATTATCTTTTCTAATTGATCTTAATCGGCGATTAGAAAATATGTCGACGGATAGGTATTCCACAAAACCTTGTGTTTTCGATGGTGTTGATTTTCAGTATTGAAAGGCTAAGATGGAGGCATACATTCAAGTTCAAGGCTTTGCGATATGGGAGAAGATCTACAAACCATATCAAGTTTCCGAAAAGGATACAGTGACAGCAGCAAACATGCCACAGGTGGAGGCTAACAACAAGACGAGGAATTTGATTATTCAAGGGCTAGAAAGAAGCGACTTTGACCATGTGGTGCATCTCAGGTCAGCACATGAGGTACGGAAAGTACTTTGTGATTATCACGAAGGGTCAAACACGGTAAAAGAGGTACGTCGGGACATGTATAAAAAGGAATACATGCATTTTGAGATAAACCTGGTGAATCTCTTGATGATTTCTTTGCTTGCTTTAATAAGATTCTTAGCAACTTGCGATCTGTTAATGTTATATATTGTGAGGCTAAAAATTCTCGTCAATTGCTAGGAGCTTTAGATATGTCTATATGGGAGATGAAGGTAACATCAATTAGAGAATCTACTACCATGAGTACACATACATTAGATGTGCTTTATTCTAAATTAAAAACTCATGAGCTAGATGTTTTTGCTAAAAAAAATATGGCTAATAAATCAATGGCTTTAGCTTCACAAACTAACAACTCTATTGGTGATAACTCTTCATCTAGCTATGTTTTGTCCTCTTTGTCTTTACTAACTGATGAACAGCTAGAACAACTTCTTGAAGATGATTTGGCTCTCCTCTCCACTTGCTTCACAAAAGCTTTGCAAAATGTTTGATCCAGAAAGAGAACAAATGGTGGAGAACCTCAGAGATTTTTTTAATATGGCTCGCTTAATCACTTTCGTCTTAAATGTCCAAAATTTCTAGCAAGAATTTCTAGGGATGAAGATGAGGAGGAAGACAAGGTAGAGAGTGACAAGAAGGGAACACTCAAGAGCACTAAGAAGGGGTATTTGAACAAGAAGGTAGTGCACTGTGTTCTTTCTGCTCTTGAACAGGTAAATCTAAGTGATGTGGACACCGAGAGTGATGATGATGCTACTTCCAAAGGCAAGAAAAGCTTGATTGATCTATGTATGATGGCAAGTAGCAGAAGCGTCACTAATAGTGACATCGACAACGACAGCAACAATGAGGTAGAATCTTCTTATGATGATTTAGCTTATGCTGTTGAAAAGCTTGGTACTTTATTAGAGAAGAGAGATAAAAAGATTAAGAAACAAGATGCTTTGGTTGAACAGTTAAATGCTGAAATTACAAGGCTTAAAACTTTGACCCCTATAGATGATTCTTGTAAATTATGTGATGTAGTCTATGCTGAATTTAATTCTCTAAGGGATATGCATGCTTCTATACTAAAGGAACTTAGGCTAGAAAAGAAGAAAAATGAACAACATGTTTGTCAAATTGATGAACCTGTCTCTTGTGATAAATGCAATGTTCTTAAGTTGAAGTTAGAAGATGCTGATATTAAAATTGCACAACTAAAAGAAGATCTTACTTTGAAGATAAAAGATGCTGATGTTAAAATTGCACAACTAAAATAAGATCTTGCTACCCAAAGGGTTCTTTCATGCTCTAATTATAGTAAAAATGATAGATTTCAGCATGTATCTTGTAAGAATTGTGCCACTCTTTTGAAGCGTATTGATTATTTGCAAGGAAAGATAGAAACTAAAAGTTTGAATCAAATTTTGAATCAAAAGACTAGTTTAAAAAATTTAAAACTGGTTTGGGTTTTGATCCTTATGATTATTCTAAGACCCATGTTCCAAAAGTTGTTAAATCCCTTGGTAGTGGTATAATTGAGACAGTCAATGAACCTAAAAAGATGATTTTTAAATCTGCTGGTATTATGTCATCTTCTAGCACAACAAATGCAAAGGTAGCCTCTACTTCTCAAGCTAAATACAAAGTTAAGTACACTTGCACTCACTGTGGTAGAGATGGACATAAAGTAGAATTTTGTTTTAGACTTGTTAAGCAACAAATGAGAGAAAAGGCTAAGGAATGGTCTAATTTGAGAAAGACATGCCCTTTTAGTTCTACTTACATGAGTAATGATAGATCTAAACCATTGCATAAAAATACTTATGTTATGTCTACTGGTGTGCGTCATGTGTCTCAGTACTGGATTTCTAAATGCTATATTACTAACTCCGGTACTGAGACCTCGACACTGTTTTCTTCTATGTAGGCACTTCACGCGAGAAAGGAGAACATTTGGCTAGTGGATTCCGGATGCTCACGCCACATGTTTGGTGACAAGAATTGGTTCTCCTATCTCACAGAAACATCGCATGTTGAAAAGGTAACTTTTCCGTTTCACAAATGATTGATGAAGATCTTAAGTGTGCTTTAAGAAAGGTAGATGTAGAGTATTAGATGCTTCAGGAGATCTTGTCTTTAATATTACACATTTTGGGAGAGTGTTTAAAGCTGATTTTGATGTGTCATTTTCTGTTAAGCATAGGTGTCTAGTTGCCAATGACTTTAAACTTATACTTTTGGTATCGTAGACTTGGCTAAGTTGGTTTTGATCATTTAATATCTGTTAGTGGTTTGGATCTTATACATGGTCTACCTAAGCTTAAGGGTAATAGCGATATAGTATGCTCTTCTTGTAGACATGGTAAGATGCATGCAGGTTCACATTCACCTCTTACTATGGTGATGACAAACGCACCAAGGTAACTTCTACACCTTGATACCGTTGGACCATCACGAGTTCAATCTTTTGGAGGTAAGTGGTACGTGCTGGTAATAGTTAATGATTTTTCTAGATACTCTTGGGTTTATTTTATGGCATCTAAAGATGAGTCTTTTAGTCTTTTTAGAAGTCTTGCTCTTAAATTATCTGTTGATCACCCAGGAGCTCTTAGAGCAATTAGAAGTGATAATGGATCTGAATTTAAAAATTCTTCTTTTGATCAATTTTGTGCTGAAAAAGGTCTTGATCATCAATTCTCTTTACCTAGAGTACCACAACAAAATGGTGTAGTTGAAAGAAAAAACGGAACCTTAGTTGAGATGGCTAGGACTATGCTAGATGAATTTTTTACTCCTAGAAAATTTTGGACTGAAGCCATATTTACTGCATGCTATGTTTCAAATCGTGTATTTTTTAGATCAAAGCTTGGTAAAACTTCTTATGAGCTGCAGTTTAATCATAGGCCTAGTGTTTCTCACTTTCGTGTGTTTGAATGCAAATGATTTGTGCTGAAATCTGGAAACTTAGATAAATTTGAGGCTAAATCAGTTGATGGCATATTTCTTGGTTACTCTACTCATTCTCGTGCCTATTGTGTTCTAGTTTTAGAGACTAACAAAATAATAGAAACCTGTGAAGTTACTTTTGATGAGACTAGCCTAGGTACTAGTCCAAGCTTTGTAAGTACAGGTGTATATATTCAGGGGGAGGATATTTTTGTTGATGAAGAAGATGATGATGATGATGTAGCTGAAGCTTTAACTCCTCCCACACAATCAATTGCAACAGATCCGGCACCTACTATAACTTCACTTACAACTGAGCATTCTCAAATTTCCATATCATCTATGCATGTAGAAGATTAAATAGAAGAAAGTAAAGTTTTTGAAGCAACAGCTCCCTTGCACATTCAAAGAAAACATCCACCTCAACAAATGATTGGTAATCTTCATGAAAGAGTGACACGCTCCAGGTTTAACGATCCAAACTCTCATGCTCATTCAGCGTTTGTTGCCTCTTTTGAACCTAAAGATATATCACATGCATTAACTGACAAATCTTGGATCAATATCATGCATGAAGAATTAGAGAACTTTGAACGTAACAAGGTTTGGAAACTAGTGCCACCACCTCCTAATCATTCTGTTATTGGAACTAAATGGGTGTTTAAAAATAAACAAAGTGAGGACGGTGTAGTTGTTAGAAACAAAGGTAGGTTGGTTGCTCAAGGTTTTACACAGATAAAAGGTTTAGATTTTGATGAAATCTTTGCTTCTATTGCTAGATTTGAAACCATTAGAATCTTGTTAGCCTTTGCTGCTTCTAAAGGTTTTAAACTTTATCAAATAGATGTAAAAAGTGCTTTTCTAAATGGGTTTATCAACGAAGAAGTATATGTTAAGCAACCACCTAGTTTTGAAAATTTCAAATATCCAAATCATGTTTTAAAACTATCTAAGGCCTTGTATGGTTTAAAACAAGCACCTAGAGCATGGTATGATAGGTTGAAAAACTTCCTACTTGAAAAGGGCTTTTCCATGGAAAAGGTAGACAAAACGCTTTTTGTTCTTAAGCAAGGCAATGATCAATTATTCGTTCAGATTTATGTGGATGATATCATCTTTGGTTGTTTATCTCATGCTTTGGTGTCCTAGTTTTCAGAAACTACGAGTAGTGAATTTGAGATGAGTATGATGGACAAATTGACTTACTTTTTGGGATTGTAAATCAAACAAACAAAAGAAGGTATATTTGTGCATCAAAGTAAGTATACGAAGGATCTTCTATGTCGCTTTGGAATGGAGAATTGTAAACCCATCATGACACCCATGGGAGCTACATCTACACTTGATTCTGATGAGGAAGGTGAGCTAGTTGATCAAAAGGAGTATAGGAGTATGATTGGTTCACTTTTGTATCTTGCTGCTTTAAGACCGGATATACAATTTGCTGTATGTTTATATGCACGGTTTCAAGCTTCCCCACGTGCTTTACATCTTTAAGCAATTAAGCGAATTCTCAGGTATGTTCATGGCACTAAAAACTTTGGTATATAGTTATCAGCATCATCATGTTTTAGCTTAAGAGTTTTTTCTTATGCTAATTTTGGAGGATGCAGACTTGATAGAAAAAGTACTTCTGGTGCTTGTTTCTTTTTGGATAATTCTCTTGTTGCTTGGTCATCTAGAAAACAATCCTCTGTTACTCTATCCACTGCTGAATCTGAATATGTGGCTGCTACTAGTTGTTGTTCTCAAATTCTTTGGATTGTAGCTACACTTCAGGATTATGGAGTTATTTTGGAGAATGTTCCACTTTTCTGTGATAATACTAGTGCAATTTGTATTGCTAAGAACCCAGTGCAACATTCTAGAACAAAACATATTGATATTAGATTTCACTTTCTTAGAAATCATGTTGAAAAAGGAAATATGGTACTTTAGTATGTGGATACTGAACATTAATTGTCAGATATTTTCACAAAACTTTTGGATTCTTCTCGTTTTGCTTATCTTAGGGGAGAACTTGGTATTATTCATCCCATGGGGTTGTTTTGAGAGGAGCTTTAACTCTTTGTAACATATTTTATTATTGGTATGTTTTTATTTGAAGTTTAAAAAAAATAAAAAATTGCTGATAAACTAATGAGCACTACATATGATTCATATGTGTCTTTTGAAGCCATGTTCGTGCCATAAAGATAGAGTTCCTTCATGCCTGTACATATGTAGTGTAGGTCTTTGCATGACTATCTAAATAAAATGACAACTTGAATTAAATATTGGCATGATTGAACTTTCTCATCTATTTTGATCTTGTTTTACATGTAGTAATGTGCTATGAAAAATAATATGAGAAAAATTAAAAGTATGTGCTATGGAAAAATATGACAAAGATTAAGGAAATATGCATTGTCACACTTCTTTTTAACGAGACTGCTTACCTTTGCACTTTGGTATGAACTTGGAAAAAGTTGTGTATGACCGAAACCTTGTTCTTAAGCCTGTAATTGTCAAAAGACATAGGCTTGACTGGGTTAAAAAGTAAGGCTGACGGTGCATATAATTCATTGCAATTGATATCTTGTTGCAACTAATTAATCAAGTTTCAGCTCTTTTAAACACCAACAAATTCAAGTATTAAAATAATTAAGGAAGGAATATCATGTCATGTAATAAATTGTTAATTGCACTTAATTTTTTAGTTGTGATAGAGTTACATTGCAGGTGTATGGATGTGAGAGTACAAATTACTTTTAGTATGACATGAGTGAGCATTTGATACATATTTTGATGATTGGTGGTGCTCATTATTAAAAAAAAGGAGGATAAAAAAAAACATTTCTCTTTTGTGGTCTTGAGGAACTTATTGTCAAAAAGGGGGAGAGTTTTATATACAGTTTTTGATGATCTTTTCACGATCTTTTTATTTTGCTTTTCGTTTTTCTTTAAAAAGGACTTTTGAGATGGTAAATGCCAATGTTCAGTGTTTATATATGTTGTTGTCAATGTTTTCGTCAAGGGGGAGATTATAAAATCATGTGCTGAAAATTGGCTTATCTTGTGATTTATGAACTTAGTATTGAAAAGTGTGATAAGCGTGTGTACGACTGACGTGAGTCAGATTGCGAATATCTGTGTCCGAAAACGGTATGTTTGATCTATTTGTGTGTAGGTACTTGGGGTCAACCTTGGTCAACGGCGGGAATCGGGACTAAACTCGGGGAGTAGTTTAGGTCCAGAACGGTCAAGAATGCCGGGTGATAAGGTGGGACACAAGGTGACACACGGTGGGTGAAAACCATGTAGGAAGATCATTGAAACGGGCTTCACAAAGTTACGTGCAAGCGCTAGAGATTCACGGAAAAATTGTTGTCGGCGAAACGGGACTGGGGGTATCCACAGTCGCCGGGGACGCGTGGGTCTTCGGCCACGTCAGTTCCCCGGGGCCACGTCCTGCACGACTGGCGGCCGACCGAGAGGCCGTGTCTCCCGCGTGTCGCCCGTGCCCGGACGCGCCGCCTCCGGCCCGCCGTGTGTCGCCCGGGAGCGGCCCCCCGGGCCCGGACGCGCCGCCTCCGGCCCCGGGCGCGTGTCGCCCGTGCCCTGACGCGCCGCCTCCGGGCGTGTGTTGCCCGGGTCAGGCGACCAGACCAGCCGCCCGCAGCACCCGACAGGGGCTCCTCCAGGCGTGGCGCAACAGGCGGCTGCGGGCATACGCGCGCTCCAGTCGCCCATGGCAGCAACGGCTCCGGCATGGGCGTCGTAGGCAGACGTGTGCACAGGAGAGCTCACCGGAAGGCTCTCTCTCCGCATTCTGGCACTGTGGACTCCCCTCGCCTATAAAGGAGGATCCATGCCTCTCTCTCGGCAGACGGGGTTCCAGCCTCAGGCCACCCAGGCCAGCTCTTGCTCTCGGCTCTCTCTCTCTCTCTCTCTCTCAGAATCTCAGTCCCCGGGCTAGCTTCCGAGCTCCCCGCAGGGTCCATTTGTAACCGCAATCCCACATTCATCTACCACAGATAGCAAACCACACACACAGGAGTAGGGTATTACGCTCCGGCGGCCCGAACCTGTATAAATCCTCGTGTCCCCCTTGCGCGCGCTGTTCATCGTCTTCCCCACGTGATCTCCACAGTTCGGACGGTCCGGACCGTGTTCGGACGGTCCGGACCCCTATCTTCCAGCTCGGGCCCCTCCGTTTCTGCCCCGAGCGCTGATCTCTCTTCTTCTGCTTGACGCCAGCTTCACCTGAGAACCACTCCCCTGGCCGAATCTCAAAGGGGGGTCTCCTGACTTCCCGCCGTCGAGGTTTCATCCTCCGACAGCTGGCGCGCCAGGTAGGGGGAGTTTCCTTTTCAGGTGGTACGCCGGCAGCACCGGCGCGCTCCATGGCGACCGGCCATCATCATCAGCAGGATTCCGACGACGAGTCCGGCGGCTTCACCCCGCCGGACAATGCTAGCCCTCTGGCTAGCTCACCGCGTTCCCCCACGTCTTCCTGGGGGCGCGCGGTGCGCGCTGCACGGGCCGACTTCACCCAGTGGCGGCCCGGCCGAGTGGCCTCGGCACCTCCCTCCGCGGAGGGAGCCGGTAAGTGCCCGGCTGGGTCCGCCACGGCCTCATTCGTGAGGCGCGAACAGGCGCGCCGCTCCACGGCGCGCCACCATCAAGACATCCAGCCGGCGACGCCGCAGGAAGCCCTCCTGGCGGTGAAGGCTCTCCTGCGCCACCCCCCGGCTTCCACCGGGGGCAACGGCCGGGAAAGGCGGTGGCTCGGTGAAGTCGCCAACCTCGTAGGTACGGCCCATCGCCTGATCACCGCCGGCAATCATGCAGGAGCCGGCGAGTCCTCGCGTTCCGCCTCGCGCCGGGACAGGAGGAAGCGCCAGAAAGCCAAGGCGGCCGCTGAGAGCTCCGCCTTGGCCGCTACGGCCAGCCCCCGGGGCGACATCGCCCACGAGGACGACGACGGCGGCGGTAAGCGGCAAAGGGCCGCACGTGCGCCGCCGCCGCCGAAAATGGCCCGGGGATGGTGCGCCTTCCACCAGACGGACCGGCACGACCTGACGGAGTGCCGCGCCGTCGAACGCTTGGCCAAACACCTCGAGGAGCGGCAGTAGGCCGAGCCCGGTCGAAGCCCTTGGCTCCCGGGCGCGCATATTAAGCCCCGGTCGAAGCCCTTGGCTCTCGGGTGCGTATCTAGCCCCGGTCGGAGCCTGGCTCCCGGGAAGCGTCGACTGTACCGGTCCTGGTTCTTGTTTGGCTTTTGGTTTAAAATCTCTGCTCTCCTCCTTTATTAGAGGAACCGACTCAATCCGGGGCCTCCGGGCCCGGACGCGCATAGGGTACAACTACCCGGACTCCATCGGACGCGATGGCGAGCCCGGGCGGTTCGTCCCGACCCAGTCCGGGGCCTCCGGGTCCCGGTGTGATAGTCCGGACCACGCCGCCATGTCGAGCGCAGGTCCGGGCAGGCCGCTCCCGGTTGAGGATCTTCTCCCGGTGTCAAGAGCTCGCACCCTCGCAAGGGAAGCTGAGCCCGAACACGGCCCCTAACAGGCCAGAACCAAAGAGCATCCTCGCTGCCCTCGGTAGCGGGGCTCGTGCCCGCTCCTCGCGCCATGGCCTCAGGTCATGACACGTGAATTGACGGTTGGGCACATACCAATCATATTCCGCAGGCAGCAATCGTGGCGTGCGTCGCAGAGCGCCCCTCGCCGGCAAACGTACGGCCTGGGACTTACCTCCCGGGCACGACTCTGAGGAGCCCGACCCAGGGCGGCATCGCCAAGGCGAGTGCGCGCCTAGGAACGTGGCACCCGGAATGACCAACACAGGGCGCGAGTATCCGGACAGCATCGCCTCGGCAGGGGCGGGTCCGGGGAAGTCGTCCCGACGCGGTCCATGTCCTTACCCAGGCCTCCGTGCCCGGGCACATGGCAACAATACATATCAAGTCGCATTTCAGTCCGGGGCTCCCTGGGTCCCGGGCACATATTTGAGCCGAGGCACGGATTCCCGAATCCGTGCCCCGGGTCCGACACCGAGGAGCCGAACCAGGGCGGCATCGCCAAGGCGAGTGCAGGCCTAGGAACGCGACACCCGGAATAGGGCGCGAAGCTCGGACAGCACCGCCCCGGCGAGAATGCGTCCGAAAGGTCGTCTCACATCCCATATTCAAGCCCGGGCCCCCGGAACCCGGCTTATATCAAAAACATATTCCAGTCCGGGGCCCCCGGGTCCCGGACACATACCTTCAGCGCTTGCCGGGGCCCCCGGGTCCCGAGCGCATGCTTCTCCCTAGTCTCGGGACTCGCGAGGGAAGCGAGTCCGAGGTCCATCCCTAGTAAGCACATCAAATATCTTCTCAAATCCGTCTGTATAAACATCCGGTAAGTTGGGTAATCCCGGGCCAGCGCTGGACTCCTCCGGAAACTCAGCGCTAGCCCGGGCCCCAAGTATATACGCTTTACATAAGCAATATTTTTAATGTCCTTCCCGGTCTCGTTCCCTTCGTCGTTTTCCATGTCTTGCGTAGCATGGGATGGACAAGGGAACGAACCGGATGCTCTCACAGTTCACCATGTGTAGAGTAGATCTTTCCCCGGCGGTCCGGGGGACGATTCATATCACCCCAAGCCGGGCGCCCGGGGAGACATAGTTTCTTCCTGGTGTGCCGGGCCGAAGCCATTCTGTCGCCAGATCTTCTTCGGCTCTCGGGCACAGCCCTACATCGACAAACATCAACCACGACAAATATGCAGCTCGGTAGCCTCGACTTCCTCGAGGAACGAAGGTGGCGCGTTCCGCTCCGCGTCGCTCGCAGGGCCTCAAGCGCTATCCTTGGCGTCAGGTTCGGGCCCGATCGCTTCAGGTTTGGGGTTCGAATCTCCGCCGTATCTTCTTACGGGTCGGAATGAAATCTTCCCCCCGTGGGAAGGCCCCTCCCTGGTGATCGGAACTTCCCAACCGGGCTCGGTAAGCCTAGAAGCATCATCACAAATACTACCTGAAAACACATCCTGTAAGTGCCTCTAAACCTCAGCACTGGTCGAGGCCGATGCGCATTCGCTTTCCATAGTAATACTTTTATTATCGTTCCCGGGCTCGTGCCCTTATCCTTTCTTTGCGTCGCGATCATGGCGATCTCCCCCCGGGGGCATAATCGGGTCGCGCCCGTGTGGTGGCTGGGTTTTGCGCCTAAGCATCTATTCCCTACCAGCGAGCTACCGTATCCCATCTGCTAAACCCCGGACATCGTCTAAGCCCCGGCTTGCGGTGCCCCGCTCTGGTTGGCTTCGGGCTCGGTTTTTTCCGCTGCTAGGGGGTAGATTCCTTATGCGCAATCCTTTCCACCGCTCGGTCGCGACCACGAAGAGGCCCCTAGGAGGTGGTAGACGCAACAGCTCGCAGCATGGAATGGACAGGGGAACGAGCCAAGTGCTCTCACGGTTCATCATGCAGAGCCTGTTGTCGCGGCATCGCTGTGCCCCCTAGGCCAACGGTGCCCGGGGGCACGAAGGACCCCCGGATCCCGAAGACGGACAGGGGCCGAACCTGCGGGCCTTGCCGCTCCACAAGACTCGCGCCCCGGGGAACCGGGTCCCGGGGCGGGCGACCGTCACGTTCGCTGCCCCCGAGGACCGAGTTCCCGGGGCAGGCGGCGGTGCCAGGGCCCGGACAGGGGCCATAGGCCCGACGGCTACTCACAGCTGCTGGATCTCGCTGTCGGACGACGCCCGGCACTCGGCGTTCCCGGACACGAGGCTCCGAACACCAGCGACCTCCGAACAACACAATAAACCAAGGTACACAAATATATGCATGATCATATACATATGCAAATACCTCTCTTTGTACAAGACAGGCAAAATCGGAGCGCAAGCACGAGCAAGACCCGGGTCGCACGGGTCACGGTCACCGGTGTACTTCTGACCGGACCCCGGGCGACGTCAGAAGGGGAGCACTCGGGGGCATGGAGGGCTCCCGAGCCCCGAAGGCGGCCGCGCATGGCGTCAGAAGGAGACCGGTGCCTTCCTCAACCTCTTCGCCAAGCATCAGCTCTACGAGATGATCGCCGCGGTCGAAGAACCCTGCCTCCGGGGCAGCGGGCTCGACCACGGCCTCCCGCGCTTTCCTCGCGAACTACCGCGACGTCCTCGCGAACTACCGCGACTCCCGCGCAAGCTGCCGCCACTTCCTCGCGAAATCCCGCGATTTCCCCGCGACTTCCTCGCGCGCGGCGAACTCACACCCCCGAGTCGCGAGCCCGGCCTCTTGGGCCCGAGCGCTTTCTTCTCGGGAAAATATTTCCTTCTCCCGCGCCTCTATCTCGGACCAGGCGCAGGAGGACTCGTCGGCGGCAGATCCGGTGGCGACTCCCATCGGACGACGCACCCCTCTGCCGCCGCGATCTCAGGCCAGCGGATTGCCGCGAAGAAGTCGATGGCAACGCCCCGGTCCCGGGCACATATAAATCAGCAAGTCTTCAAGCTACACTAGACCAAGGCGAACCAGGTTCACCCTGCGTCCCCTCTTTTCTTTAAGACGTGGCCCTGTTCCTGCCCGGGGCTAATCCCGGCCGAGCAACAGGGCCAGGGGCCACTGTCGGCGAAACGGGACTGGGGGTATCCACAGTCGCCGGGGACGCGTGGGTCTTCGGCCACGTCAGTTCCCCAGGGCCACGTCCTGCACGACTGGCGGCCGACCGAGAGGCCGTGTCTCCCGCGTGTCGCCCGTGCCCGGACGCGCCGCCTCCGACCCGCCGTGTGTCGCCCGGGAGCGGCCCCCCGGCCCCGGACGCGCCGCCTCCGGCCCCGGGCGCGTGTCGCCCGTGCCCTGACGCGCCGCCTCCGGGCGTGTGTTGCCCGGGTCAGGCGACCAGACCAGCCGCCCGCAGCACCCGACAGGGGCTCCTCCAGGCGTGGCGCAACAGGCGGCTGCGGGCATACGCGCGCTCCAGTCGCCCATGGCAGCAACGGCTCCGGCATGGGCGTCGTAGGCAGACGTGTGCACAGGAGAGCTCACCGGAAGGCTCTCTCTCCGCATTCTGGCACTGTGGACTCCCCTCGCCTATAAAGGAGGATCCATGCCTCTCTCTCGGCAGACGGGGTTCCAGCCTCAGGCCACCCAGGCCAGCTCTTGCTCTCGGCTCTCTCTCTCTCTCTCTCTCTCAGAATCTCAGTCCCCGGGCTAGCTTCCGAGCTCCCCGCAGGGTCCATTTGTAACCGCAATCCCACATTCATCTACCACAGATAGCAAACCACACACACAGGAGTAGGGTATTACGCTCCGGCGGCCCGAACCTGTATAAATCCTCGTGTCCCCCTTGCGCGCGCTGTTCATCGTCTTCCCCACGTGATCTCCACAGTTCGGACGGTCCGGACCGTGTTCGGACGGTCCGGACCCCTATCTTCCAGCTCGGGCCCCTCCGTTTCTGCCCCGAGCGCTGATCTCTCTTCTTCCGCTTGACGCCGGCTTCACCTGAGAACCACTCCCCTGGCCGAATCTCAAAGGGGGGTCTCCTGACTTCCCGCCGTCGAGGTTTCATCCTCCGACAATTGTGAAGAAATTGAATAGAAAGTCGCGATGAAGAAAAGAATTAAAAAAGAAAAAGAATGAGTGCTACAGTACATGGAGTACTGTAGCATCATGCATATACGTGGTCAGCGAGTTGGGCTGGCAGAAGACAGGCTGAAAGCTAGTAGACTGGCGTGGCAAGCTGAGCCTGGAGGCCCATGAAGACGATATAAATAGTGACTCTATTAATTTTTGGTGTGATTTTTTTAGGGATTTTTAGAGAGCGAATTTGTTTTTAGATTAGAGTTATAATCTAGAGTTTTGGTGATTTTGTAGAGAAATCTTTTGGATATTTTGGAGAAACATCTTGTAAGCACAATCTTGATAATAAAGGTAAAGTTTATGAAAGATTAGTGCGGTAATTAATCCCTCTTTCTCGTTCATCTTTGTGTATGCCTAGCGATCGATTTTAGATTGATTTATTTTTCTCTAAGATTTGGGTTAGTTTCTTTGATCTAAAGTCTAGCTAGGGTGTTTTTCTAGTGTTCTGAAAAGTTTGGTTGGTTAATTATTTTCGGATCTTGTTTGATCAATTAATTAGGGCTTAATTAATTTCCATCAACCTTCTGTTCAGTAATTTTGTTTTGTTAATATCTCGAGATCCAGAAGTCCGATTGACGTGATTCTAGTTGGGTTTGTTTGAAAATTTTGTCTAGTTTACTCTGTCAAAATTCCAGGTCGATCTGAGTTACGGATCTATGGCTACAATCTGTTTGGTGACGGAACGGTGTTCTGTCCAGATTCTGAAAACGCGGTTTTTTAGGTTTTGTGATTAGGGGAAGTGTTAAATTTTATTTTTGACTTATGCAATCATTCACCCCTCTCTGATTGCCTATCTTAGTATGAGACGATCCTACATTTCCCCACTTACCACCATTCTAAATAATTTTTTTTCTAAATTTTGTACTAGCATGTAAAAAATAAACTATTAAGCGGGTTTTTATGTAGATAGCGAGATTGACCACTTGCATCCCTAGTATCATTCACTACTTAACTATGTTTCCCTTGCCCTAGCTCATAACTCTAGAGAGCTTACTGGGGAATATATCATGAACAAACTTCCGAGGGTTAGAAATTTCTACATTCACAAAATCTTCAAAATTTAACAGAACATTTGAATTTTCAATGAATTTCAATCAAATATAATGAAAGCATCAAAATATGTATCTTCTCTGAATTAGTACCAGTAATCTCCATGAAATTGGCAAGCTGAAAAATGTTAAATTTAATTTTGCTGAAATTAGTCTAGAAATTTATATTTGGTTACGTCTTTTTAAATTATGGTGTCATTTTTCTCTCACTCCCCAAATCTTTTTCATATAACAAACAAAAAAACCCTGGTGGTGTTTTGATCTTGTTAGGGTTAGATGCTTCTCAATTAGGTAGCGAGGGAGACTATACGGTTATTTTTAGAAAAAAAGAAAAGTAGACTAACAATCAAGCTACTAGAAGTATCTATGGAATCAAAAAAAAAACTTAGTGCTATGTAGGTGTGGAGACTATGGGTGCCGGGTACCTCAAGGAAGATAAATACGGCTACTCGGACAGAGGGTGGACTGTCTCTTACAATTAGGAATAAAGTAGGACTCAACTTTATGTAACCTTACACGACAAGAAAAGGGATATAATCCTAGTCGGATACTCTATGTTCTGATAAAGAAAACCCTTTGTCGTATCTGATTGGTTTTCCTACCTTGTAATCCTTACCTCTCCGGTATATAAGGAGAGGTGGGAAGTCCCCTAAGGCTTCAACATCTAGTATAACAAATCTCACCAGAGAATACAGTGAAAGCAATATACCACAACTAGAGTGTGGTATTACCTCACATTGAGGGGCTGAACCAGTATAAACCTTCGTGTTCTTTCGAATCCATCGAGTTTAGGTCCGATGAATAGCCATGTATTAAATACAACCGATATAAAACATCGATAATAGGGAAGGAAGCAAAACTTAGAGCCACAAAAGGGGTGGGATGAAAACTCAGAGAATACGGAACAAAATTTTCTCTTCTTTTATGGAGTGATTCATATGTACTGATTATTACAAAACCATCTTGGTTTGGACTGAGACCATCTTCATTAGGACTAGACTCAGATAATATTCACGCAAGAACTCATTCGTGATTCGTCCAAATTAAAGAACATGCTATATGTCTTCTTTTGAAAACTCAAGGTAGCCCCTCCATCCCAAAATATAATAACTTCTAGAGTTCAAACTTTGTCCAAAATATAATAATCTAGTATTGGTAAAAGATGATTCCAGGAATAGACACTTTTCTCGGTGCCAGATTTATTGGCGCTGAGGTCTAACGTCTCGGCGCCAATGACGCTGGCGCCAGCACCCTCGCCCCATGGAAGCACTGGTCGCTGACGTGAAGGGGACCCTTCTGAGGGACACAAAGCCATGGATTGTAAATAGTATTTACATTTTGACCCTTCTGAGGGCCTATTTATAAAATAAGTTATTTATAAGTAGGTCCTCATCGCCAGTCTCTTTGGTGATGACCCATCCATATCAGCTGGCGTGGCTCGGCTGCCAAGGTGGTGAGGGTGTTAGCGCCATCGTCGTTGGCACCGAGACGTTGGACCTCGACGCCAATTACCCTATCACCGAGAAAAGGGTCCATTCCTGAAATAAGTTTCTCCAAAAGTCTATTTATAGAATAAGTTTTTAAAAAAAGCCAAAATTTTAAAAATCCAGACACATACTACCCCTTACCTTTATTGTCACTCCAACTAGTCTAGATTCACACCTCACCTACACCGATGAGACAAACAAGTCTTTTCACCCCTCTTCTTAGTAGCCATGCCAAGGGCTAAAACTTGCTATATTTTTGGATGAAGGGAGTAGAACTCAAGAACATCCCCATACCTATAAACTCAATTACTAAAAAGTTAAAGTTAAGAAACCAATTAGGACTCATTGACCCCATGCACACCGAAGGAAACATGAGAGAAACTCGAAGGGGACTCGGACTTGTTATGGCGGTCCGACCGCCCGCATACCGCTGGACTGCCGGTGCCCAACGGGCAATTGGACTGGTCTCATAGAGTAGGCTTGGGTCCTCTTTTCAAATTTGGCTTCTACTTTTTATATATTTCCTTTAGTGTCAAATTCAGGTGTTAACACGTACCTGTAAACTCAATTAGTAAAAAGTTAAGAGCAAGATTAAATTTTTTAGATTACTAAATTGGCATGTACATATGTAGAGACTAGCTATCTTGTTAGTTATAATTAAAAGGAATATCAAAATCTTTATTCAATATAAACAATGGGCATACCAACATGCAGCCAAAAGTGCTTTTTAAAGAAAATTAACCTTACCTTGGAATTGATCATCACAGTTGGTCAGATGCCACCCAAACAAGAAGGAACAAATGCTACCGAACCTTTACACAGGGACCAGCATATATATGCCAGTAGAATTAAGATCCGTAGCATCGATCTGTGGGACGCAAAGCCATGGATCGACATGGCACGTGGTGACTCAGACACCTGCACGCTGAAAATCAAAAGACAGATAAGAAAAGTTCGCAAGAGCTCCCTCGTGCAGAAAAAGGTTGCTTCCATTCCTTTCTTCAGCATGTAGGTTTTCTTCGTTTCGTTGTGTTCGATCCGGCCACATGCACATGCAACCTAAAAGCTATCAACCCCATAGGTAAGATTCCCCAGAAGAATCATGTGCACGCGCCTATCTCCTTCCATTGTGTATGTGTGTGTAACAGTGTGAACATTGAGTAGACATGATTGATTGTCCTAAGCACCAAGGGCATCGTCAGCTGCCTGCAAAACCAAGCTCTATAAGACTTCTATTAACTGTACCATAAAAATTTCATTCGAATTAACTGAGGTTCTTTGCAGTAATTTTTAATGAAGTTGCCGTGCATTACTTTTTTTTTAGAAAAAGGGGTGTCGTAGAATAGTGTACGAATTTTTTATGGCGGTTTAGATTTTAAGGAAGTAATCATATTTTCCAAACAAAAGAATTGCAAACTTTTAGAACATCTTAGTACCTCCATCAGACACTACAACAGAAAACACCATTTGTACCGGTTTAAAATAAGCATCAATACCGGTTATTGAATCGACACTACCAAAGGAGCACTAATAAGATAGTCATCAGTGTCGGTTTTAAACAAGCACCGACACTAATGGGGCCTTATTAGTGTCGGTTTTAGCCATGAACCGGCACTGATATTAGGATTCAAATTCAAAATTAGATCCAAAAAAACAAAAAATATATATTTTCGTATACTACTACCGTCTATGACCGTATATATACGAGCCCAACTACTTATAAATATTTTTTTCAAGTGGAAATATAATTTTTCATGGTGGATTCAAACTCTAGACCTCTCTCTCATGTGGTACTATCCTTACCAACTCACCCACATGTAATTCTATTTGGTAAAAAAAATTTTCCTTTTGACCATTCCTATCCAAGATTTGAAACTTATATTTGAGCAGTTAAGTCACATCAAACGAAAAAGTTATCAACTATAAAATTGTAGATCTCATCTAGAGCAACAATTTTTATATAAAGTTTATTTCCATCCGAGTTCATATGAAAATGTTAGATTATGTCAATGTTTTGTATCGGCAATAATTATATGGGGCTATTCGTTGGATCTAAACTCGATGGATTTGAAAGGACACCGAGATTTATACTGGTTCAGGCCCTCGGTGTGAGATAATACCCTACTTCCAGTTGTGGTGTATTGCTTTCGTAGTATTCTCTAGTGAGATTACGATCTACCCCAGGGGGCTCCCTAACCCTCCTTATATACGGAAGGATGAAGATTACAAGGTAGAAAACCCAGTCGGATATGACCAAGGGCTTTCCTTATATGTATATAGAGTATCCCGCTAGGACTATATTCATTTCCTTGTCATGCAAGGTACTAGGAAGCCGAATCCTACTCTATCTCCAATTGTAGGGACCGGCCTACCCTCTGTCCAAGTGACCGTAATTGCCCTCCTTGAGGTACCCGGGGCCCATGGCCTCCACAGTAGCCCCTGAGACCTTTATAGTTGAGTCACAGCTGATACCGAGTACTCATCCTCCATGGTGAAGAGATTCCCGAGTGCTTTGCTCCCAAGTACTCATTGTCCGAGTGCTTCTTTTTCTGAGTTCTGTTTCATGTCAGCTGGTAACGAGGCTATGAAGGGCTTCATGGAAATAGATGAATAGTATGCGCCGAATAGGCACACCTATTAGGTGTAGCCCTCGACTTTGTACTTAATTGAAAGACAATTAAACATAAAGTTAAAAATCTTTAATCTTTAAGTCTTTCCCGATGATATGTTTCTTAGAATTTGGACTCTTCAGCTATATATTAGCTGGAAATGTTGCTCAAGGCAATTTGGCTAAGCATGTAAACCGAGTATCACTATGGAGTAAATCCAATGTGTGATGAGGTGTACTTGAGAGATACCTACATAACCAATTTTAATGGAGACCAGCTATTGATCCTTATAAGGTATATCCTCAATACCTTAAAATAATCAAGATACCCGAATGTATGCACCCGGTTGTAAGCTTAGCATGAAGCGTAAGTTCTTATAAAATAGTACCTGCATCGTGATTTTAACGCGACCAGCGGGCGACCCAATAGGGCATGTTATTTAAGCACTCATATCTTCGGCCTACTACCGAATAAGCCGGCCCAAACTGACCTACGCAGCGCAGCCCTATAAAATCTGGAGATTTTGATCATTGCTCAACCTGCCCATTGCTTTGGGGTGTGCCACAAAAACGTAGCAGATTTTGATGCCGAAATCGTTGTAGAAATTTGTGAATATGCCGCTCATGAACTGAGCGCGTTGCTCGTAGTGATACGATTGGGGACTCCATATCTCTAGATTATACTCAATATGAAGTCTTTTTCCCAGACCATAGTAATGGTAGTAACAGGTCTGGCCTCAATCCACTTTGTGAACTTGTTCACCACGACGAAAAGATGTGTAAACCTTACTGGCGCTTTCTTGAATGTCCCGACCATGTCGAGCCCCTAGACTGCAAAGAGCCACAAAATTGGGATAGTCTGCAACTCTTGTGCTGATAGGTAAGTTTGCCGAGCGAAAAATAGACATCCCTTGCATGACAGGACGAGTGCTTCAGCATCGGTAACCACAATCGGCCAAAGAAATCCTTGTCTGCAAGCCTTTCCGACTTACGTTCTGGATGCAATATGGTTGCCACAGATGCCCGAGTGGATAGATTGCAGGATCTGCTTGCCCTCCTCAGGTGTGAGGCAGGGCATGAGAACTCCAGATGTGCGTTGACAATAGGTCTTCTCCGACTATGATAAAGCTTTTGCTCTGTCGCTTGACTTACTTAGCTTCGCTGCGATCTTTAGGAAGTTCGTCTTCCAGTAGGAATCGAATGATTGGGGTCTTCCAGCCTTTAATAATGATGAGCACCTCTGTAGATTTCGGGTTTGGTGCAGCCTCCGATTATACTAGTTCTGGCTTCTTTTTGACTGAGAGCTTCAGTAATGGTCTCTTTCCTTGTTTTGACCAAATAGGTACCTAAACGTTGCGCTAGTGTAGGATTCGGCTAGCGACCCTTATGGGGCGTACCCAACCTGGCAAAATTGTGGCAAAATAAGGTACTCGAATCTCACATTAGCATAGGATTCGGCTGGCGGCCCTCATGGGGCGTACCCCTACCCAACAGAGTTGTGGCCAAATAAGGTACCCGAACCTCGCATTAGCATAGCATTGGGCTGGCGACTCTCATGGGGCGAACCCTACCCAGCAGTGTGATATCCGAACCCCGACTGGTGCCGAAGGTCGGTTATTGGCCCATATGGAGCGTACCAAGGTAAAGGCGACATCCATAACTCGACTAGCGTGAGTACTTGGTCAGTAACCCTCGTGGAGCATTCTGAGTGATTCTTGAAGCGACACACTCCAAGTGTATCTTAGCAGACTGGTCCAACCCCTGAGCGTAGGAAATCGGCTCGTAGCCATGAGTTTCTATTACTCGTATCTGCAACTGGGCCCTACATTATAAACATATCGGATGAGTAGCATCTGATATAGAGAACAATCCCCGAAGAAAATATAAATATTTTACAATGTATGTAAATATGTGTTCCTCATCTTATTGATTTTAATTTTTCCGAGTAGTTGACTCCTTACGTTTAAACACTCTGCCCGACTAGTCATAGCCCTTGTCCGCCGGGAGTCGGCTCATGGCTCTTTCCCAGACATGCATTTTGGGTGACTTGACTTTGCCTTTCATGGAGCTTCACGGATCGGAATTTATGCTACTCGAGTACTTTTGTAATCATTAAGAGCAAAAACAGAGAATGCACAGTATGTACACCTATTAGGTATAAGCGGCTGCAGCATTGGCGAGGCCGAGTGAGGAATTGACGATCTTATCCCCATAGATCTGATCCCGACTGGCACTAAGCCGTATCCGAGTCAAACCATAGGTAAGTGAGTTGCCTTCTGGCCCATTTAGATAATAATATCATATAAAGGAGAAAATATTTATCAGAAAGCAACTTAGCTATTTGGTATTGCACGAGTTGGGAGTGGGGATGCCATCCTTGCATTTGAGTTTTTGAGCCCCCGAGCATGTCACTTATCATTCTGATAATCTTCGGTTCTAGGAGGTCGAGGACGGTTGCGATCGACTGCCGCAATGAGGTCATTCGACTTGCGTTTGCGGTTCCTAGCCTTAGTTGGGGCCGCGTCGTGGGTGTTCTTCCGCTCCTTCTGTCGGGGTGCCTTTTCGTCATCGAGCGCCTCGGCGACAACATCGGCCAAGTTAGCGTATTTGTTTGCCATATCGAATAAAGTCTTGACAGAGCTTGGTGGCTTCCGAGTGAACTTAGCGATGAATGGGGTATCTTTTACTCCATTGCGGAAGGCAGCAATGATGACCTCGTCCTTGATTTTAGATATTGAGTTCCTCTTCTCGAAGAACCGTTTGATGAAGTCACAAAGGGACTTGTTCTTTCTTTAGTGGCACTGGTACAGATCGTACTCGAAGGATGGCCTTTCGTAAGTTCCTTGGAAGTTCGCAACAAAGTATTCTCGGAGTTCCCCCCAGGAGCTAATTGACCGCCTGGAAAGCGTTGTCGACCATGTTTTTGCCGATCCTACCAGGGCGACTGGCAGGTAGTTAGCCATGGCCTTGTGATCGCCTCCGGCCGCGCGAATTGCCAAAGTATACACGGTGAGCCAGGACTCCGGGTTGGTCTTGCCATTGTAGTTCTCTATACCAGCCGGCTTGAAATCGGATAGCCAGTCGATTTGTTGCAGGTCATGGGTGAACGTCGGAACTCCATCATCCAGGTGAGGGCTTCGACTCCAACTGCGGCGATGGAACCGCTCATGGTGGAGGCCGAAACGTTCATGCTCGTCTTCAAGTCGGCGACGTTCATCTTCCTTGCGCTCCCAACGTCGAGCATTGATGTCGTGGCGGAGATCCCATCGTAGTCGTCCCCGAGCGTCCTGGTCATCCCGGTGCTCATTGTGATGGTACCACTGTCGGTCGTCGTTGCAGTGGCCAAGTGACATGTGATGGGACTCCGAGTGGTGTCGACCGGACTCGGCTGCTCGGCGTCGCGCTGAAGTGGATGAAGTTGCAGCGCCCGAAGCTGTTTTGTTAGACGGTATAAACGTATCTCCAGATCACTGTTGCTATTGACAGGCTGCAGTGGTTATCATTGCTTTGATTTTTGCGATCGTCGGGGTAGCCTGGTGGTCGAACCTGAATTGCAAGGTGTCTAATAGCGTGGCAGCGGCCACGACGTTCTGTTGTGGGGTCACGAAGACGTCGTGGTCACCTACTCGGGTTTGGAAGATCTCTTGTTGAGCAGTTCATCTAGCCTTGTGCAAGTTGTCATTGCGAGCGTCGCACTCGGCTTGCAGGCATCGCTTGTCCTCCTCCTACTGCTCACGCAATCGGCGAGCCTCCTCCTCCTACTGATCGCGTAGTTGGCATGCATCTTGTGTTGAAGTTGATCCCTTTGATGCCATGAAGACCTTGCGTGGTGGAGAAATGCTTCCCGAGCTGCTGCCCGACTAGGAGTTGGATTTGGAGTAGTTTAGCGGTGTGATGATGACCCCAACCTCCCTGGACCCGATCTCGAGCGTCTCTAGGCTGTATCCGAGTTGAATTCTAAAGGATTGAGTCTGCCGCATCGGATTGGAATTGAAGATTGTTGCGGCATTGTCGAGTCTGAGCGGGAAATTGATGATCTCGTCTCCCCTAGACCCGATCTTGATTGGCACGGAGCCAAATCCGAGTCGAATAACAGGAAAGAGAGTTGTCCCAAAACTCGTAGATCTTGGGTGTTGCCGAAGTAGGATATTGAAAACTACTGCGGCGTTGAGTAAGCCAACCGGCGCTGAGTTGGCTTGTCCCTAGCCGATCGGGTTGAAACCGAGTCGGACAAGGTGAGATTGCCGAGATTGTCGGCGATGAAGTCGAGACTCCCGAATCTGATGGCTTGTCCGAGAGAGAAATTGATGCTGTCGACTCCTGTGGTTGGATCCATTGGGCTTAATGAGGATGATCTCGACGAAACCCCTACCTGGCGCGCCAATTATCGATGTTTTGTGTCGGTAATAATTATATGGGGCTATTCATCGAACTTAAACTCGATGGATTCGAAAGGACACATGAAATTTATACTGGTTGAGGCCCTCGGTGTAAGGTAATACCCTATTTCCAGTTGTGGTGTATTACTTTCGTGGCATTCTCTGGTGAGATTATGATCTGCCCCAGGGGGCTCCCTACCCCTCCATATATACTGGAGGGATGAGGATTACAGGGTAGTAAATCCAGTCGGATACGACCAATGGCTTTCCTTTTCAATACATAGAGTATCCGGTTAGGACTATATCCATTTCCTTGTCATGCAAGGTAATATGAAGCCGAGTTCTACTCTATCTCCAATTGTAGGGACCGGCCTATCCTCTGTTTGAGTGGCCGTAGTTTCCCTCCTTGAGATCCTGGGGCCCATGGCCTTCATAGATTAATATTCAAAATTAGTACTAATATGGTCGTTTCTAGCTACGAACTGGCATTGATGACCTCGACCAAAAATTGAAAATTTTATCGCCAAAAATTCTTATCAGTGCCAGTTCGTATCTCCATCCGGCATTGATGAGACACTCAGCAATATCAGTTCTTGCTGCGAACTAGCATTGATAAGATCTATCACATCAGTGCCGGTTCGAGAGGGCGCGAACCGGGTGGATGGGAAGTAAACCCCTATCAATGCTGGTTTCTTCCTAATTGGTACTGGTAGGGTGGTATGAACATGCTGTTTTGTAGTAGTGAGAATTTTTAAAAGAGAGAACAAATTCCTTGCCAACGCCCTTTTCTTCATAATAAAAAAAACACCACTGCTTTGGACCATTCGCTATACTACACCATGGAGTTTGTCATATGCTTAACCATCGGCACCGACCATTAGCGCTCCAGAAAACGTGAAACAGCCTCAAGGTGAAGGAAGCGAAAAATCTCCATATATCACTGAGTAAAGTGACCTATTCGATTTGGGGTCACTCCAAAACTAGAACTTCTCATCTCCAAACTTGAAAGTTAGGGTAAAAAAGGTCCACTCATCGTTCTTCAACTCTTGCCTCGATTAGATTTTTATCCGTGAACTCTAAAACCCCTGAAAAATCTTGCCCATCAACTCTCAAAACCAATTAAAACTTGTCTGACCACTTGTTTGTAAGTGGTTTTGATATATTTTTGCATCCTTGTGGGGGTTCAAGGTGGCACTACGTCCCTTTGTCATGGAGAGGTTTTGGTGCATATGAGGTGTTCTCATAAGATCTAGGATGGCGACGATGGGGCCTACGTGTCTATTTATCACATTCTCTCTCCCACTGTATAATTAATATAGAGCCCCTTTACGGCGCAAAATACTAGTAATAGGAAGGTAGTAGTATAGAAGCAATCCATTCATTCGTTTGAATGGGTATTTTAGTAAATGACTTGTTAATTATACAAATTACACATATTGCCACTGAGGGTATTTTTGTTAAGAAAAAATATTTTCTCTAACGTAGATCCAACACCGACGCCAGCGACGCCAATGCCCAACCAACGCCATCGACGCGGCGACGACGACGCCTGCCCTCCAGCGCCATCGACGCCCGCCCCCGACCAGCAGCAGCGATGATGCCGCCTACCCGCCCAGCGCCATCGATGCCTGCCCGGCCAGCGATGACGACGCCCGGCCGCCCTGCACGTCTAGTGACGACGACGATCGCCTGCCCTGCACGCCTAGCGATGAGGATGACCGCCCACCCAGCGATGAGGATGACCGCCCACCCAGCGATGAGGACAACCGCCCAGCGATGAGGACACCCGGCCGTCCAGCAGCAACGTCGAGCCGACGCCGATGCCAACGCATCTCTCCCATTCCAGGCCGTCCTCACGCGGTCAGGACGACAAATACATAGACCGGACGGTCCGGACCTAGCGTGGACGGTTCGGACCATTGACACGATGAGTATCATGAAACACGGTCCGGACTATCCGAAAGTTCTTCGGACGGTCTGGACCGTTGAACCACGTGAACTATTGTCTAATTTTTAAAATTTTTGAAACACCAAAGAGTCTATAGTATATTGTTTAATTTAAAATATTTTTTGGATAAGATAACTAGTTATATCTCTTGTTGATTTTAGAAGCACGGTCATGTCCATTGAACCACTGTTATTGTTACCTAGCCGAACTCGCTATTCCAATATTTTTATTTTAGAAACATGGTACGGCCTACACTGCTATAATAACATGTTATAGATACTAGTTCCAAACCATCAATTTTATTTTCAACGTTGAGGAATACACGTTTAGTATGCTACTGTAAATATTATTTGCATTGTTCAAATGTCCAGACTGTCCGACCGTAGACATAGCAAATGATGGGAATTACTCGTCCCGAACCGTCTTCACGCGGTCAGGACGACAAATACACGGACCGGACGGTCTTGACCGTTGACACGATAAGTATCGTGAAACACGGTCCGGATCGTTCGAAAGTTCTTTGGATGGTCCAGACCGTTGAACCATGCGAACTATTGTCTAATTTTTAAAATTTTTGAAACACCAAAGAGTCTAGAGTATATTGTTTAATTTAAAATATTTTTTGGATAAGATAACTAGTTATATCTCTGGTTGATTTTAGAAGCACGGTCATATCCATTGAACTACTGTTATTGTTACCTAGCCGAACTCGCTATTCTAATATTTTTATTTTAGAAACATGGTACAGCCTACACTGCTATAATAACATGTTATAGATACTAGTTCCAAACCATCAATTTTATTTTCAACGTTGAGGAATACACGTTTAGTATGCTACTATAAATATTATTTGCATTGTTCAAATGTCCGGACCGTCCGACTGTAGACATAGCAAATGACGGGAATTACTCGTCCCGAACTGTCTTCACACAGTCAGGACGACAAATACACGGACCGGACGGTCCGGACCGTTGACACGATAAGTATCGTGAAACACGGTCCGGATCGTTCGAAAGTTCTTCGGACGGTCCAGACCGTTGAACCACGTGAACTATTGTCTAATTTTTAAAATTTTTGAAACACCAAAGAGTCTATAGTATATTGTTTAATTTAAAATATTTTTTGGATAAAATAACTAGTTATATCTCTTGTTGATTTTAGAAGCACGGTCATGTCCATTGAACCACTGTTATTGTTACCTAGCCGAACTCGCTATTCCAATATTTTTATTTTAGAAAGATGGTACGGCCTACACTTCTATAATAACATGTTATAGATACTAGTCCAAACCATCAATTTATTTTCAACATTGAGGAATACACATTTAGTATGCTACTGTAAATATTATTTGCGTTGTTCAATTGACCGGACCATCTGCTCATTTGCTTACGTATGACATATGGTTAGGATGGCCCGCTCTTCTTACCTATCAAGAACTGAAAAATTGAGAAAATTAATAAATTTTGAAAATAAATAAATATAAAACAACAGTGGTTCAACGGACAGGACCGTGCTTCTAAAAATCAACAAGAGATATAACTAGTTATTTTATCCAAAAAATATATAAAACTAAACAATATGCTACTGTAAATACTATAGAATCTTTAGTGTTTTAAAAATTCTAAAAAATTAGATAGTAGTTTGCAAGGTTCAATGGTCCAGACCATCCTCACTAATTTCGGACGGTCCGGACCTTGTTTACCGATACTTTTTGTGTCTATTGTCCAGACCGTCGTCACACATTTAGGACGGTTCGCACCGTGTATTTCCCGTGACTAGCTATTTCAACGGTCTGGACCATCCTGGTTGGGTTTGGACGGTCCGGAATGTATATTTCCAGTTACCTGTTGTGTCTCCCGTTACTTGCTGGATTTAGCCTACAAGTTTAGAATTCATATGTATAGCATATCAAAGAAAAATTGGATAATAGTTTGGTTTGTAGAACTTGAACCAAAATATATGGGGTTTTATGATATTTACTCTAAAATTAATAGATGATCGGATGTTCAACGTTTATTTCCCATCTTACCCATCACGAACTAAAACATTGAGGAAATAAATAAACTTTGGAAATGAAAAATAACAGTGGTTCAATGGATAGGACTGTGCTTCTAAAATCAACAAGAGATATAACTAGTTATTTTATCGAAAAAATATATTAAATTAAACAATATGCTACTGTAAGTACTATAGACTCTTTAGTGTTTAAAAATTATTAAAAAATTAGACCATAGTTCACTTGGTTCAACTGTCCGGACCGTCCTCACTCCCATCGGACGGTCCGGACCGTGTTTCACGATACTTGCGGTGTCAAAGGTCCGGACCGTCCTCACTCGATTCGGACAGTCCGGACCTTGTAAATGACTTGTTAATTATAGAAATTACCCACATTGCCATTGAGGGTATTTTAGTTAAGAAAAAAATATTTCTCTGAGATCAGACATGGACGCCCACGCCCGACCAGCGACGACGACGCCCACCCGACCGCGGCCACCGCCTCGAACGCTAGGATCCCGAGCACCACCTCCTCCTTGGCGCCGCCGCCACCGCCGAACCACGCACGCAGGTGCCCGCCCAGAGACGATGATGCCCGCCCACCCAGTAGTGACGCCGACGCTAACGCATCTCTCCCGTCCCACCGCGTGCCGCAGCTCCACGTCGATGCCGACGCCAATGCCATCTCTATCGTCTGTCACCGCACATCACGCCGCCGCCCATCCCACATGTCGCGAGTAGGGCTGGTCTTCCTGTCCTGTCGCCAGGAGCACGCGGCTACCGTGCCCTAGCTGTCCCTCCTGCATCACGAGGAGGGCTGGCCTTCCCGTCCTCTTGCTAGGAGCACGCAGCTGCTGCGCCCTAGCCATCCCTTCAGCAGGAGCACAATCCGACGTCCTTGCCATTGAGAGTGTCATCGTCTAGGTATGTACAGAGGACTGGACATTTGTGTGTGGTCACGTTCGTGGTTTTTTGGTTGTGTGATGAAGCAAAAAATCGTTATAAATAGAAGCAACCTCCAGAATTAAGTATTTTGAATAATTTATTTGTTTGTAGGAGAGTACGTCCGTTAATTGTTCAAGATGATCAAATAGTAGGTTAACCTAGGTCATAAAGCCGGCATATAACAGTCTCTTGGTTAAACTCAGGCTACTTTGCAAATAGAAAAATCTTCTGATATATTGCAAATAGGAAGTAAGTCCACTAGTGATATTAAAATATTCTACGATGCTTATGGTATCTGATGTGTTCGGTACTGTATCTAGTATATTTTCGCATTCGTTTTGTAGCGTTTCGGTAGTACTTCTGTCACTAAAATATTTTTAGTTACTAATAGAATCGATGGGCATAGTTGTGTTGTTTTTACAATTTATGTTAGCAATGGGGTAATTGAGACACAATATTTTCCAATTTCAGTTGAGCATCATGGCTGACGACAAGTATGTTAGCTTGGAGAAACTGGAGGAGTATAATGTCGTTGTAAATTAGACGTTTATGAGCGAGGAGGAATTCTATGAGTTCTACAATAATTATGCATACGAAAAAGGATTCAGCGTGAGGAGGAGCAACGTGAGATAAAAGCTAGGCAGCAAATAGGTGATATGCAGGAGATTCGTCTGCTCATGTGAATGGTACAGAACAGCGAATAACTTTGGAAGGGCCAATAAACAAAGGAAGCCATGGGCACTGACCAGATGTGGATGTATGGCATGTCTCGATGTCCAGAAGAGTGAAAACAACGGCATATGGTATGTGAAGGATTTTGTGGATGTCCACGAACATGCGCTTGCAAAACCGAAGCATGTATTTGTTCTACGTTCGCACTGTGGACTTAATGATCCACAGAAAGCTGAGGCAGTCGAGCTGGGACTGGGTGGGCTCTGTCCTTGCCAGATAATGGACGTTATGGAGAAGAACCATAGTGGTCTTGAGGGGACTGGATTTCTTATGCAGGACCTGTATAACTTTTTCTCGAGGTACAAGAAAAAAAGAATCGAAGATAGCAATGCCGAGTATGTTTTGAATCATATGGTAGCGATGAAACAACAGGATTTGTAGTTCTTTTTCAAATACAATACAGATGGAGAAGGGTGGCTACAGAATATATTTTGGTCAGATGCACAATCACAGATGGACTATGGTGCTTTGGGTGAGGTCGTCATTTTTGATAGCACGTACCGCGTGAACAAGTACAATCTTCCATTTGTCCCTTTTATAGGGATTAACCATCATCGTATTACAGTTATCTTTGGATGTAGTGTTATTTCTGACGAGACTGTTCCATCATATGTGTGGCCACTAGAAGCGTTTTTGGAGGCTATGCACCAGAAGCATCCAAACTCACTAATCACGAATGGGGACGTGGTGATGGCGAGAGCGATTGAGATTGTTATGCCTATGGCGGATCACCGATTCTGCAGTTGGCACATAGAGCAGAACATGGTCAAATGCTTCCGCAGTCAGAAGCTCAGTGATTTCAGATTGCTCATCTACCAGGCGATGGAGGTTGATGAATTTGAAAGACGTTGGGTGGAGTTTGAGGTGACTTATAACATCACAGAGGATAACCTATGGATGTGTAGAATGTATGAACTTAGAACGAAGTGGGCTGCAGCATACATAGTTGGGAGACATTTTTTGGGCATGAAGAGCAATCAATGCAGCGAGAGCCTGAACTCAAGGCTTCATAAGCGTCTAGACCGAATGTTGACACTGTTTGATTTAGTGGCGCACTATGAGTTTTGCTTGTCGTGCATCTACATGAGAGAGGTTGAGCTTGATGCGAAAGCCTTGGCTTCTGTTCCATTCACTGATTTAGCAGCCGATATTCTTGAGAAAAGAGCTACACGTATTTTCACACTAAAGATGTTCCGGAAGGTGAAGTACCAGATTAGGAGACTATCTAAATGGTCCGTGATGGAGGTGACGTTCCATGATGCTTCTTGGAGGTATGAAGTAGCATGTATTGCTGATAGCAAAAGTTTGTTTCATGTGACATGTACTTTTGATGTGTCTTCATTGGTGCATGCTAGCTGCCAATGTCGAATGATGGAGTGCTACGGCTTTCCATGTGCACATATTTTTAGTATTCTCAAGTATAACAATATAGGCACCATCCCTCCGTGCTGTGTTTCTGCTAGATGGACAATGAATGCCAAAAGTGCATACCCAATAAATGTGGTTGCGAACACGTAGGTGTGGACTGCACAGATGCAACGTTTTCATGCCCTCCGTAGCTTGGCTAGTTGTGCCTTGTTCAAAGCTTCATGGAGCATGGAGGAAACAAAGATGGCTATACAGTTCTTTTATGGTATTATAAACAAAGAAATGGAGAACCATGAAGGCAAACATGAGACGTCCTTTGGCTGCGCACTTTTCAGGGGCCAATCGTCCTTTCGCGGGCAAAGTACTTGATCCAAGAAAAATTATTACTAAGGGTGCTCCTCGTTCAGATTCGAGGTGGAAGGAAACCCATGAATCGTGAAGCTCGAAATAAGTATAATATTTTAGGTACCTCCAATAGCTTTCTGTTTTTTTCTTATGGTTGATCCAACATATGTATAGTTGGCTTACCCTTGTACTGATATCAGCTTGGTTTACACTTTTGTAGGGAAATGACATTGTCGAAAGTGATTGTGATGGGTAGGTATACAAGCCTTGAAGTGTGTTTCCTAGATCTATTTGTTTTGAGATTGTCGGACTTGTTCTTGCTGGTTGTGCATCCCTATGAAATTCATACATAATCAAGTTTTGTCAACCTGCAGGAACTGAAGATTGCAAGCTTCAACGCCATTTGCCATAATCCATGCAAGAAGAGTAGTTTCAATAAAGTCAGTACTTGGTCAGGCTATATTCAGAAGGGTTCTCGGTGTTTTTTCCCATCATAGCCTATAGAATAGTCTAGAGAACATATGTGCGACATCTGAATTATTATATTGTGTTTTTATTGTAGCCACAATAATTTACTAACTTTAGTGAGAAATTGATATTTTATTAGTTTCAGTGAGAAATTATGCTTTTATTTGTTTCGGTCTTCTTTCCATATACCCTCCAAAATAACATACTAAAATAAATAATATTCTACTGTAAACACTATAGACTCTTAACTTTTCCAAAACTTTTAAATACTTAAACAGTACTCCGCGTGGTTCAACAGTCCGGACCATCCTCACCTTATCCGGACGGTCCAGACCATGTATATTCCCTAGGCATGGTTCAACAGTTAGAACTGTCCTGACCTTATCCGGACCGTCCTGACTGAGGTTAGACAGTCCGCATTTTGACCTAATTTTTTTACATAGCCCAACTCATTTATCAATTTTTTTTTATTTTTGAAACATGTCACATATCTATAGAAGCATGTTGTACATACTAGTTCCCAACCATGAAGTTCTACCTAAACGTTGAGGACCGTCCGCTCCAACGCCTAGAATGACACGTGGGGCTGACTTGATATCGTGTCGCTCTGTCGGTCTTCTTGCCATCTACTCTCTAGAATAATATATTATAGTAAATAATATGCTACTGCAAACACTATAGACTCTTTAGTTTTCCAAAAATTTTAAAAACTTAGACAGTTCTCCATGTGGTTCAATGGTTCGGAATGTCCTTACATTGTCTGGACGGTCCGGACCGTGTATATCCCCTAGGTATGGTTCAACGGTCAGGACCGTCCTGACAGAAGTTGGACGGTCCGTACCTTGACCTAATTTTTTTACATAGCCCAACTCGTTTGTCAATTTTTTTTAATTTTCGAAACATGTCACGTATCTATAGAAATAAGTTATACATACTAGTTCCCAACTATAAAGTTCTACCTAAATGTTGAGGACTGTCTGCTCGAATGCTTGGGATGACACGTGGGGCCGACTTGATATCGCGTCGCTCTATCGGTTTTCTTGCTATCTACCCTCCAGAACAACATATTATAATACTGCAAACACTATAGAATCTTTAGTTTTCCAAAAATTTTAAAAACATAGATAGTTCTCCGCGTGGTTCAACGGTCCGAACCGTCCTCACCTTGCCCGGACGGTCCAGAACATGTATATCCCCTAGGCGTGGTTCAATGGTCAGGACCATCCTGACCGAGGTTGGACGGTCTACACCTTGACCTAATTTTTTTACATAGCCCAACTCGTTTGTTAATTTTTTTTAATTTTTGAAACATGTCACGTATCTATAGAAACATGTTATACATACTTGTTCCCAACCATAAAGTTCTACCTAAACGTTGAGGACCGTCCGCTCTAACGCCTGGGATCACACGTGAGGCCGACTTGATATCGCGTCGCTCTATCAGTCTTCTTGCCATCTACACTCTAGAATAATATATTATAATACTGCAAACACTATAGACTCTTTAGTTTTCCATAAATTTTAAAAACTTAGATAGTTCTCCGCGTTGTTCAACGGTCCGGACCGTCCTCACCTTTTCTGGGCGGCCTACACTGCTATAATAACATGTTATAGATACTAGTTACAAACCATCAATTTTATTTTCAACGATGAGGAATACTCGTTTAGTATGCTATTATAAATATTATTTGCGTTGTTCAACAGTCCAGACCGTCCGGTTCAAGTATGGATGGTCCGGACAGTAGACATAGCAAATGATGGGAGTTACTCATCCCGGACCGTCCTCACGTGGTCAGGACGGCGAATACATGGACCAGACGGTCCGGACTGGGCATGGACGGTCCGGACCGTTGAAACCATAAGTATCGTGAAACACGGTCCGGACCGTTGAACCACACGAATTATTGTCTAATTTTTATAATTTTTGAAACATCAAAGAGTCTATAGTACATACAGTAATATATTATTTAATTTAAAATATTTTTTGGATAAAATAACTAGTTATATCTCTTGTTGATTTTAGAAGCACGGTCATGTCCATTGAACCACTGTTATTGTTACCTAGCCGAACACGCTATTCCAATATTTTTATTTTAGAAACATGGTACAGCCTACAGTGCTATAATAACATGTTATAGATACTAGTTCTAAACCATCAATTTTATTTTCAAAGTTGAGGAATACACGTTTAGTATGCTACTGTAAATATTATTTGCGTGTTCAACTGTCCGGACCGTCTGAAAGTGTACGGACGGTCCGGACCATAGACAACAAACGGCGGGAGTTACTCGTCCCAGACCGTCCTCACGCGGTCAGGACGGTCCGGACTCTTTGTCTCCCATTCCTAAAAATAACCCTATACGGACGTTCCGAACTATGTGCTTCCCGTTAATGGCTGGTAATACGGTCAGGATCGTCCGGACCGAGGTCAAACGGTAAATCCTACCTTTGTCCGCATGGAGAAGTATGGACCCTGACATATGACGCACGGTCCTTATGCCAATCCATTTTACAAAACAAACACAGTAAGGTGCACTGCTAAACCTTTAAATAGATAAAAAGTTTTAGTAAGGTTTATCAATCCATTTCCTCCCATAACAACATTTTTCTTACAAGATGAATGAACACTAGGGAAGGTAATTCCTTCAGCCTTGACCAATCAAAAGGGTATATTGGTTTCCACTTATAAACTGATGCAAGACATGAAAAATGAAAGCAATAGTCGGCATTTCGTCTCAGCCCATCATATACTACACATCATATGTATAGTTCTCGACGATGTCACTTGACTTGTAACCTGGACTTCCTTCCTCTTGGTTCCTGTAACGCCTAGAAATTCGTAACATGAATTCTGAACATTCCTGTGTATTAAATCCCTATCCAAGCAAGCCAGGGTACAGAGTACCAAGTTGCCATACAGAGTGCGTTTTACAAACAGGATAAAATTGTCTTACATAAATACAGCGGTAAAGATAAATAAAGCATATATACAGCTAGCCAAGCGGAGGCTTCCATTCCACAGGTATCTTGACGGCAGAGCCAGGCTAGTCCTCCTGATGATCCTCGTCGGACATATACTCCACCATTGAGAGGGGAAAGGGAGCAAGACTGAGTATCACCCATAGTACTCAACAAATCACACCCACAAATATGCACAATGCACGGAAGACAAAGATAGGCTCAGGTTTCATTTGCGTAAAAGCAGTTGCAAACAATGATAGTTCGCAAACGGTAAAAAGGTTGATTAATTGAGCAATATTAATCCTCCGCTGATCAACGCTATACCATGTTAACCAGGCCTAGCCATCCATCCTATCACTATATCAAGTTTTAAGTCAATTTATTAAAGTGAGACTAATTACGGTGAGTGTTGACCAAGATGCCCATAACCGTGGGCGCGGCTATTCGAATAGATTTACTCTGATCAGAGGTGTACAACTATACCCACCAGACACAGCCCCACACACGTTCCCGTGTGCCGGGCGTGTCACGACGACACCCCGCGAGAGGCTGTGACAGGACTGTCCACGTAACCTCTCCCTAACCATCCACACCATGCTGAGGTTGCACCTGCCAACCGGACACCCCATATCAGCCAGGCTACCCTCCTTGCGCCACAATGGATTCGGAAGCCGATCAACCCTACCCCGAGCCGACCCAACTCCATCACGCCCATTCTCACCAACGGTGCCCAGGAGAGGGAGAAGAGACGCTACAAGCCCAGCCGTTCCCACGCAGGCTTAATTGCCCAGGGGGTCCCGTGAACCAGTCCTTAACTGCCATGGGTGCGACCAACAAAACCATGCACCCACAGCCCACCATTTAGGTCAAATTTTAGTAATTTAACATCAATATATCCAAAGTTCCATTTTCTGACATTTAGTCGGACCATAAATGTAAATTAAAGTATTTAAATCCCCATGTGAGCTAAAGGTTTGTAAGCAGGGCTAAGCATCCTAACAATAGCTTCTAGTCTTATTATTACCCAGCTACAAAGGTGTACAGGTGGAATAAAGTCAGAGCAATTAAAATTGCATTTATATAGGTCACCCTCCCCATATGAAATGTTGAAATAATGCATGTTTATTAATTTAAAACCAATAATTTGCAATAAATAGGTACAAAATGATCGAGAAAACAGTGCGACTTGCCATGCTCCGGCTCGGCGAATTTGGCAATGACTCCGTAGTAAACCGGAGGATCGACAGCGTTGGTTTCTATAGCAAACAACGCACAAACAATTAAAAATAGTACTTGTGGACATTGAAACAAGGGCTGAAAGTATTTTTAATAGATTCTTGGCATTTTTCTAGATTTAATGAAATTTGGATGAGATTAATCGGAGCTCGTATGAATTAGTTATGAATTTTAGAAGTTTTACTGTGATTTCACTATACAAATTAATTATTACTTGATTTATTGCACAATTAAAAGGGATTACTGTGCCAGTGGACCATGGGGAACTGGCGCTAACAAGCGGGGCCCATGGGTCAATGGTGCGGGAGGACGGCGCACAGTGGACTTGGTCCATCACGCGAGAGCAGCACGGGGGCACGCAAACGGCCATGATCTGCCAGGCAGATCGGACGGCCGAGGATGAAAGGGACTTGCCCCCGCCGGCACGGCCGTACTGCGGTGGGGCGAGTGGCCTGATGGTTGCCGCCGGCGACCATTCGGCCTCCCAGAGAGCGGTGGTGAGCAGCGGAGGAGGTGAGGAATGCGACCGAGTACTCACCGAGGTGTGGTGACCAACGGAGAGCGGCGGATGACCGCGATCAGAGGGGTTGGGCGGTGGCGAGGTTTGGGTAGCCGACGGCGATGGCATTCCGGTGGTGCAAAGCAACGACGGAGGTGCGGACAGGGTTTAGGAGAACCTAGTGAAGGTGTAGAACGGGTTAGGAGAGAAAAAGACCGAGTGGGTTGACGGAAATCCGTGGCCAACTGCCAGCGGAGAGGCTTACCGAAAGGGGCGACGGAGAGGATGGAGTTTTGGCGGGAATCCGAGGCGACCGGTGGTGGAATAGGACGCAGCGGGGTGCGGTGAAGCTAGCGAGCACGAGCGCGGTAGTCGGCGATGGCTGTAGCGATGGTGACGTGCGACTGGGGTCGGCCGAGCGCGGCGGCGGTTCGGGAACTAGGCAGGGAGGGGGTTAGGGTACTCGGCAGATGTGGGCAACTGAGGGGAAAGTGAGGACGGAGCACAAGGAAGGTTTATATGTACTCGGCTGCGGGAGTTCTTGGCCGAGTTGGCCGAATTTCACGGGGACATGGGGCGACGGCGACAGCGGGATCGGCGAAATTCGCCCGTGGGCGTGCGCGAAGAAGGCGGAGAAGTGGGGGAGTGGCGCGGGGACGCAGTCCACGGCGTTTGAATCAAGGGCCGAGGCGTGAGGAGGCGGCAAAGGGCGCGGATCGGACTAGCAAGGCGGCTTGTTCTTTCTCGGCCGATTTAGCCAGAGGTTGGGGACGAAGCTGACATGTGGGGCCTTGGTCCCACATGTCAGCGGAAGTGGTGAGGGAAACAGTGTGGGCGAGCGGATGCTGGCTGATGTGCGGGGCCCGCAGGGAGGGGCGTGCGCGCGCGGGCTGCGGCAGGCCAAGTCATAATACTGGGTCGGCGTCCCAGCGGGAAGAAAGGAAAAGAAAAGAAAAGAAAAGAAAATGCGATTTCCAGAAGGATTTTAATTCTGATAATTTATTTTGATTTATTAAAAATACTTCCAGTGCTCTAAAAATTCCAGTAAAATTCCTGTTAGTGTATTTTGGCTAGGAGAATATAGGAAAAATATTCTCAACCATGATATTTTACTATTTTGCATTTTACTCAATTAATTAATTCCCCTAGCCTTTTTAAAATAATTTCTTTGAGGCTTTTTCTTTAATATATTTTGTGTGGCTCTATTTAAGGGGAAACTCAGGGTGTGACAGTTCCATGGATAGTTTACCAATTTGATGGCTTGTTTGAGCCTAAAATTGATCATATCCTTCAGCACAGTAGCGAGAAAACGTTTGCTAGGGGAAATTGAACATATTTCATGGGTTTCTATATGAATTCTTCACAAGTAGGGAAGCATATTACCTGTGTAAAGAATGGATTTATTCTATTTCCTGTCCAATATTCAGTGTACTTCAACGTGAATAGGCCAAATGAACACCCGTCATGCTGCATTTTATTCTTGATGCATTCTTGAATAGGCCATTCTGTAACATTGCCGTCCTTCCACTTCTCAGATTTGAACCAATTTTTCTTTCATAGATGGTTGAAACGATTCTGCAATCCTAGCAACTGTTTACGATAATTATTAGCAATAAGGTCAAACATTGTTAAATGCAATAATATCCCACCATTTTTTTAAGCTCAGGGCGGTGGGAGGTAGGACCCGTCGAGTCCAGTACTTGTATCGCATGTTTACGGGCGTTGACAACCACTAGGTACCAGTGTTTGTTTGTAATATTAATGGGATAGAAGACCTAAACAGAGCGATTCATAAGGTGATGTCATATCCATAAACCTTAAATCATAAGAACTAATGCAAACCGTACCATATCATGCTCCAGATAACTTCTCGTCTATCTCACTCGGAAGTTGTTTTCATCTCTGTCCTGTACAAAATCCTTGGCATCTGCACCTATCATTTCAGTCATGTATGTTGTCTCTAGGTAGGCAGCTCCATCTTCCTCGTATTGTATACTTGGTGTAGCCCTTAGTATACGGATGTATGCATTCATGACCTATACTTGCAAGTTATAATCAACCAGATTAGATGTTCATGCTAAAACGGGCTATTTCAAATATATGGACATACCTCGCCATCCAAGAAACCTTTAGGATTGAGCAGGCAATCCAAATTATGTTTTGTTGCAACGTAAAAGCTGATACGAACTAACGTTTTATCCTCGAGCATGGAACTGATGTACTCTATAGTTGGCATTCCTTCATTGTTGCAATATCACACCCTGATTTTAGCCACACAAATTAATACCTGAGAAAAATACCCAAGAAAAAGTAAATTTAAAAATGGCAAAAGGAATTAAATAAATATGTGAAATACAAAATAATAAGCTACTGTGCCTGGGAACATTTTTCCTATGTTCCCCTTGCCAAAATACATAAACTAGATTTTTAGTGGAATTTTTAGAGCATAGGAACTATTTTTAATAAATCAAAAATGGTTACTAAAATTAAAATCCCTCTGGAAAACCTTTTCTCTTTTTCTTTCTCTTTTCTTCCCCTGGGCCGCCGGCCCGCTCCTGTGCCGGCCCCTTCGCGTGCCCGCAGGCCTGCTCCCCCCTGGCCTCTTCCTCCTTGCGCTGGGCCGGCCCATCCCACGCGCGCCTGCCTCCTGTCCCGACCCCATATGCCAGCCGCCTACGCTGCCCCCTCCCGCTTTCTATCTCTGCACTCAGGGCCCGCTCGTCAGGCCGCGTCGCCCATGTGCCCGCGCGCCACCACGCTGACAGGCCAGGCCCGCCTGTCAGTACCATCTTCCTCCTCCGTCCGAATCGGGCGGAGGGGAAAAATACCCTCTGCCGTCCGATCCAGCCCGCCTCTTGCCTCCGTGCCCGCTCGCACCCGGTTCAAACGAGCGCGGACCGAGTCCGAACCCACTCCCCCACGTCCTCCGGCATCCTTGTCCCCTCTCTCTCACAAATCCTACGCACGACCCCATCGCCGCCGCCCTCAATCTGGAGCACGATTGAGCCGTTACGGCCTCGATCCCGCTCGGCCGAGTGCATAAAAGCGCTCGCCGTTCTCTCCTCCGTCTTTTCCCCCACATCTTGACTCCTTTCGAGCATCATAGCACCCCGCGCCGTGCAAACCAGAGCCACTGCCGCGCTCCGCCATCCCCGGTCGCTCACCGCCGCCGCTGTAGCTGCCGCCAGACCACGAGAATGCCACCGCTAGCTTCGCCGCACCCGTGCGAAGCCCGGCCACTACATCCGCGAGCCCCTACGCCGCCAGAAGCCCGATCCCACCGTTGCGCCCCTCGGTAAGTCCTTCCGCTGGACGACAGCCACATTTTCTCGTCCATCTCTTCGGCCATTTCGGCCCTAACTGCTTCCCACATCTTCGCCAGGACCTCCTCAGCCCCGTCCACGTCTCTGTCGTTGGAAATCCTCGCCGGGACACCGTCTTCGCCACCATCCCGTACCTCCCCCGCCGCTAACCGCCTCTCTCCACCGTTGTTCGCCGCCTTCCGGCCTCTGTGACCCCTCGGTGAGCTCTCCATCGCCTTCCTCTCGTTCTTCCGCCGCTCGCTCTCGTCTTTTGGGGGCCAGATGGTCGCCGGCGGCGACCATTGGGCCGCTCGCCCCGCCGCGGTGCGGCGGGGGCGAGACCCGTTCGTCCTGGGCCATCCGATCTGCCTAGGGGCAGATCTGGATCGGCTGTGTGGCGTCCCTGCACGGAAGCCGCTCCCCTGCCACGTTGGCGCCACTCGGGCACCGCGTCAGCTTCTCGGCCGCCGTGGCAGCCACGTGGCCACTCTCCCGCCAGGCCGCGGTGGACTCGTCCACCGTGTGCCAGCCTCCCGTGCACCGCTGACCGGTGGGGCCGGCCTGTCGGCGCAGGCCTCTCGGTCCAGTGACGCCATAAATGGATTAATTGCACAATAAATTGATTACTAATTAGTTTTATATTGGACAACACAGTAAAACTTCAATAATTCATAAGTAATTCATACGAACTCCGATTAAGCCCATTCAAATTTCATTAAATCCAGAAAAATGCCAAGAAGGCATTAAAAATACTTTTAGCCCCTGTTTGATTGCCCACATGTACTGTTTTTAATTATTTGTGCATTGTTTGTAATAGAATCTGATGTCGGTGACCCTCCGGTGTATTACGAGGTCATAGCTGAGTACATCGAGCCGGAGCAAGGCAAGTCGCACTGTTACCTTGATCACTTTGTACCTGTTTTTCGCTAAATTGCTTTGTTTACTTAAATAAACTGCATTATTTCAATATTTCATGTGGATGGGTAAAACCTATACATTGTCAGGACTTTGCCTTAGTTTTGAAACCTGAATTCTTGTCGCCTAGGTAATAATATGATTAGATTACAATATTTAGGATGGTTAGCCATGCTTAGCAACATAGCTCACATGGGAATTAAATTTTATCTTTTCTTATGATTCGATTCAATGTCGGAAAAATGGAAATATGGATAGGATGATGTTAAATTATTAAAATTGGAACTAAATGGTGGGCTGTGGGTGTATGGTTTTGCTTGTCACACCCATGGCAATTAAGGACCGGTTTGCGGGAACCACTTGGGTAACTACCCGAACTTTCCACAAGCCAGCGTGGGCAAAGGCTAGGCTTGAAGCATCTCTTCTCCCTCTCCTAGGCACCGAAGATGAGGGTGGACGTGATGGAGTTGGGTCGGCCCGGGGTAGGGTTGATCGGCTTCCGGATTCACCGTGGTGCAAGGGGGGTAGCCTGGCCAATATGGCGTGCCCTGTCAGCAGGTGCAACCTCAGCGTGGTGTGGATAGTTAGGGAGAGGATTCGTGAACGGTCCTGTCACAGCCTCTCACGGGGCATCGTGGTGATGCACTGGCACACGGGAACATGTGTGGGGCTGTGTCTTGTGGGTACAGTTGTACACCTCTAATCAGAGTAAATCTATTAGAATAGCCGCGCCCGCGGTTATGGGCACATTGGTCAAGACTCATCATGATTAGTCTCACCTTTAGATAATTAATCTGGCTTTCTCAAACTAGTGTGGTGGAAGATGTGGAGTCTAGTCAACGTGGTTGAGTTGATCGGGGGTGGCCGGTTAGCGTGGTGTAACGCTAATTGGTGGAGACTGGTGAGCGTGGTGTAACGCTCATTAGTGACGCTTGGTGGACGTGGTGTAACGTTCATCAGCGCGGCCTGGTCAACGTGGTGCAACATTGATTTGGAAAACTGGTCAACGTGGTGTAACGTTGTTTAGTGGAGACTGGTTAACATGGTGTAACGTTAATTAGTGGAGTCCGGTTAACGTGGTGTAACGATAACCGGAGGAGTCTGGTGAACGTGGTGTAGCGTTCATCAGTGGAGACTGGGTGACGTGGTGTAACGTTAATCAGTTGGGAATGGTTGGGCCTGGTTAACGTGGCGTAACGTTAATCGGTGGAGAATTAATATTGTTAAATTAATCAACTTTTTACTGTTTGCGAACTACTACCGTTTGCAACTGCATTTACGCAAGCAAACCCTAGCTCATCTTTGTACCCTGTGCATAAGCATAATTGTGGGTGTGATTTGTTGAGTATTGTGGGTGGTACTCAGCCTTGCTCCATTTTCCCCCCTCTCAGTGTTGGAGAACACGTCTGACGAGGATCGTCCCGTGGAATAGGCTAGCTCCGCCGTCAAGGTGCTTATGGGATAGAAGCTGCCGACGGGCCCGCTGTCTATAGACTTTGTTTTACCTTTTCCACTGCATTTATGTAATATAATTTTACTCTGTTTGCAAGACACTCTGTATGGCAACTTGGATTTGTGTACCCTGTCTTTTCCTGGGCAGGGATTTAATACACATGAATGTTCAGAATTTCGGTGGCGAATTTCTGGGCGTTACAAGTTGGTATCAGAGCCGAGCTTGACCGTAGGACCAGCCAAATGGAAACCCTAAGAGCCCTCTGAAATTCTCACTTGCATATGCTTCTCACATTTGGAGTTATTTTGGGAAAAGTGGGGATTCGTTCTTGGAATGGGATAAAGTCTCGGTCGTTTATTCGATGGAAAATTTTGAGTCAAGTTAAAACTGGAGTTAAAAATTTTATTCATGGGTTAGCATAGGTGTCTAAATTTTGGGAAAACACTGGTTGATCTAGGGGAAGGTATGATTTATGGCATGCATAAAATATTTTTATTTGCTTTGCAATTGTTATGTGAGTTTTAATTGGTATTATTTGGTCTCGCAATGGTATTTCGTTGGTCTCAAGTTTACTTACAAAAGTAATTTCTGCATAAAATCGTTGTTATTTTCAAATTATTTACTGTTCACTTATTTGGATCTGAGCATACATTGATTCCCCCTCCTTGCCTTCTATAGATGGACAACCTCCCCAACCAGCGTGAAACAGACATGGGTGGCTTTGTGGAAGAGCTTCGGATGATGAGCTTCACTTTGGGGTATAGCCATGCCCTAGAGTACTCTGCAGTGGAGCCCATGGAGGGTGAGCTCCCACACCGGGTTCACTTGGAGCTACCAGGCGAGATGTACTTCCTACCTGCTATGGAGGTCGAGGTTGGCAGGCGCACCTTCAGCCACGCTTGCTAGGAGGCCGCTTTTCGCCCGATTGGAGAGCTACGACAAAAGCATCACGCTACCCTCCGCACCACCGCCTACCGCTACCTCCCCTGCTGGGCGCACTACCAGACCTACAGTGCATTTCAGCTGGCCGACAATGAGAATAACACCACCATCGTCCACATGAGACGGGTGATGTTGGCCATGGACTACATGCACGCCAACTGGGTGCGTGTAGCTCACGACCGGGAGGACACCAGCAGAATAACCATCATTGGTCTACAGAACGAGATCGACCGCCAGAAGAAGGAGGTCGTGGAACTGAAGGGACAGCCACCACCCGGTGGGGCCAGGATCCAGCTGACTCCAAGGAAGAGGACCCTTCCTCCTATGCGTGTTCAGTTGGCCCCTAGGAACGGGCCACATGCACCACCACCACCAGCACCAGCTCCAGCCCCAGTGCCAGCACAGACGGGTGGATGGATCAGCGTGTTGTCAGGCGACGATGGCTCTCAGGGTGGCACCAGCATCCACGGGGGCTTCACCTCCACCGACGACAGCAGCTCCTTCAGCAGGTCCCGCACCCGCAGTGAGGCCAGTTCTTCGGCCCACGGTAGTGTGGACTACGTGGGCGGATCCAGGAGCTGCACCGACGACGAGGTGGGCGACGAGCAGGAGCCGGAGTACAACTCGGATGACCGCCGAAGCCGCTCGGAGCATTAGACGCGCCACCCTTAGCTTTACCGTTTTTCTTAGTTTGATTTCATGTTTAGTTGTAATGTTAGGAATGTTTGTTTTGTTTGGGGTTAGTTGGTGGCATACCGTCTGTTGTGGTATGTCCGCCGTAATTAGGAGTTGAACTGATTTCCCTATGTTTCCAACTACAAATTTTAGTTAATTTAATTCAGCCACTTAATTATCACTCCTGTTCTAAGCCACCTGTTTTTCTCCTTCTCTTCCACTACTCTCCCCTTCAGATGGTGAACACAAGGAGCGGTACCCGTGCTGCCAGCAATGCCAGCGCTACCAACCAGCCGGAGGGAGCACCTCAGAACCATGGAGCACCCAACCACGTGCCACCGCCGCTATCGGAGAACCCGACCTTGGCACAGGTTCTGGCCAACCAGAACCAGATGATGGCTTTGATGATGCAGCAGATGCAGCAGAACAATTTGCAGCAGCAACACCAGCAACCACACAACCCGGCCGTTGCCCCTCAGTCCAAGCTGCCTGAGTTCCTGAGGGTCAGGCCGCCAACTTTCTCCAGCACCACCAACCTGATAGATGCCAACGACTGGTTGTTGGCAATTGAGAAGAAGCTCAACCTCCTCCAGTGTAACGATCAAGAGAAGGTCGCATTCGCCACACACCAGCTCTAAGGTCCTGCATCAGCCTGGTGGGACAACTTCCTGGTGACCCACACCGCTACCACGGAAGTCACTTGGGCAGAATTCTGCCACAACTTCTGGAAGTCCCAAATTCCGGCAGGAATTGTGGCACAGAAGAAAAGGGAGTTCAGGGACTTGGTCCAAGGAAACAAGACGGTCACAGAATACCTCCACGAATTCAACCGTTTGGTGCGCTACACGCCTGAGGATGTCCGCACCAACGCGGAGAGACAAGAGAGGTTCGTGGACGGATTGAACGACGAGCTGACCAATCAGCTCCTCTCAAGCGATTACCCAGACTTCGAGAAGCTGGTGGATAAAGCGATCCACCAGGAAAGCTAGCACAACAAGGTGGACCACAAGAGGAAGGTTGCCCAGTTCCGAACTCACCAAGGACAGCATCAAAGGCCGTGGATGATGTTGGGCCAGCAAGGAGGACCGGCCACCATGATTGTTCGTCAACAGCGCCCGTTCCACCTGGGGCACTCCGGAGGCAGTAGCAGCAACAGCGGGCAGTACAACCGTCAGTCCGCTCCACGCCCACCAATGGCGCCAGTGCAGCAGGGCTAGACACGGAGAGACGGTGGGGGCAAGATGATGAGGATATCACTCCTTTGGATTCACCCACTGATCCTCCAACCGTTATGCAAGGTCCAATGACCCGAGCTCGAATGCAACAATTAAATCTAGAGGTGAGCTCGTTCTTAAGCGATCCTTTTCATAGTTTTGAGAATAGATTGCTACCTAATGATATTATCTTAGTTAGGAACATTGGAGAGGATCATGAAGGACTTGGAGAGAGGTGTGGAGGCGGAGAAGACCAGCAAGGACACCCAAGACAAGCCGGAGGCCTAGTCCAACGTGAGTTCGAGTCTGCCTCGGCCTTCAGGACTAGCCTGCAGTAAAACGGACACCCAGGACGCATACGGACTCCGTTTTCGACGATCCACATATGCATGGAAAGATAATTTCATAAGCTAACCAATGGCTTTGGTTTGACATCTAAATTCCACCGGAGTCAATGGAAATCATCGAAACAATTCAGCGTCCAGAATCTGCCAGGGTGCTATGTCATCGTCTTTTGGTCCGTTGGGCCGTGTAGCGTCTTAGAGCCCGTTAGAGGGCGCGTCCAGGGTGTGTGATGACCCTTAGACTATATATTCCGTAGCCGCCGCCCACGTTAGGTTTCGGGTTTTGCTTTAGATCAATCTGTCTTCGAACAGTCACCATCATCGACTGTGAAACCCCAATTTCGAGTGCTTAATCATTCATCTACAATTGTCACTTCAATTGAGTTGTGTACTTTCGAGTTCTTGCTTGTGTTCTTCGTTTCGCAGGCAGGGATTAGCCTTCTTGGTGAGGTCAACCGGATTTGTGACACGGTTGATAACCAGAGGAGTCGTGGTGCTAACGTTACAGGGATTGGGTCTTTTGATCTAAAGCCGGATCGGTGTGTCGCGTTCCACCAAAACGATAGTTATCTCTACCTGACGGAAGATCGGGAACCCCGTCCCCATCACAAGACGTACGTCTTCTACAACTGCAATGAACCAGGTCACTTCGCCGACAAATGTCCGAAACCAAGGCAAATGGGATCTAGGCCTACAGCTCCCTAGCACCCCAACGCCAATCAGTAGGTGATAAAGGAGCGCGTCAACCATGTCTCTGCAGAAGAGGTGCAGACTGCACCGGAGGTGGTATTGGGTACGTTTCTTGTGAACTCAATACCTGCAACTGTACTTTTTGATTCTGGTGCAACACATTCTTTTATATCCAAGAAATTTGTGAGGGCACATGGGATAAAAGTAGTGGAACTTAAAATCCCCATGAGGGTTCATACACCTGGGAACCGCATGGTAACCGCTCACTATAGCCCTTCAGTGAGCCTAGAAATCCAAAGATCACCTTTTCTAGCCAATCTTATCCTCTTGGAATCCAAAGACCTAGATGTCACCCTAGGAATGGATTGGTTGACCCGACACAAAGGAGTGATCAACTGTGCGGAACACACCGTAACAGTGACCAGTTCAGAAGGAAAGGTGGTTATCTTCAAGTCACCTGTGCCGCTACATAAGGAAGCAAGCTTGAATCAGGTTGCTGCAGAGCAACTGTCGGAGGTGGGACGAAGCCAGAAAGGAAGATAGAGGACATTCCAATAGTAAAGGAATACTAGGATGTGTTCCCGGAAGACCTACCAGGGATGCCACCAGAAAGGGAGATTGAAGGATGTGTTCCCAGAAGACCTACCAGGGATGCCACCAGAAAGAAAGATTGAGTTTAGGATTGATTTACCACCCGGGAAAGGCCAATGTCATGGCAGACCCCTTGAGCAGGAAAAGTTACTGTAACACCACTCAAGTAGAGGCATTATGCAAGGAAATGCAGCAAGAATTTGAACGCTTGAATCTGGGCACTGTCGAACATGGATTCGTGGCAGCCCTAGAGGCTCAGCCCATGCTTTTTGATCAAGTTCGCGAGGCACAAGCGAATGATCTAGAAATTAAAGAACTTAAGAAGAACATGAGAGTCGGAAAGGCTCAGGGTTTTATGGAAGATGAAAACGGGACAGTATGGATGGGGGACCATTTGTGCGTTCTAGAGAATAAAGAACTCAAGGACCTAATACTCCGGGAAGCCCATGAGACGTAGTACTCCATTCACCCCGGAAGCACAAAGATGTACCAAGGTCTTAAGTCAAAGTTTTGGTGGGCCAGCATGAGAAGGGAAATAGCCGAATTCGTGGCACTTTGTGATGTGTGCCACCGAGTCAAAGCAGAACACGAATGGCCTGCTGGATTGTTAAAGCCGCTCAAGGTCCGAGAGTGGAAGTGGGAAGAGATTAGAATGGATTTTTTCACCGGGTTGCCCCGCACATCGTCGGGGTATGACTCAATCTGGGTGATCGTCGACCGACTCACCAAAGTTGCACATTTCATCCCAGTGCATACAACGTATTCAGGTAAGAAACTAGCTGAACTGTATATGGCTCATATAATGTGTCTACACGGAGTACCCAAGAGGATCGTCTCCGATCGTGGTAGCCAGTTCACTTCCAAGTTTTGGCAGAAGTTACAAGCAGAATTGGGAACCCTATTGAACTTCAGCACAGCATATCATCCACAAACAGATGGCTAGACTGAAAGAGTCAATCAGATATTGGAGGACATGCTGAGGGCTTGCGCACTGGACTTCGGAGGAACATGGGATAAGAGTCTACCTTACGCGGAGTTCTCGTATAACAACAGTTACCAAGCCAACTTGCAGATGGCACCGTTCGAAGCTCTGTAGGGCAAGAAGTGTCGTACACCGCTTTTCTAGGATCAGACGGGCGAACGCCAGGTATTCGGAACCGACGCACTCAAAGAGGCAGAAGAGAAGGTGGCCATAATACGGGAGCGCTTAAGGATGGCTCAATCCAGACAGAAGAGTTATGCCGACAACCGTCGACGAGACCTAAGCTTCGAGGAAGGGGACTACGTGTATCTTCGTGTCACACCACTCCGCGGGGTACACAGGTTCCAAACCAAAGGGAAGCTAGCACCTCGCTTCGTGGGAACCTATCAAGTGCTAGCCCATAAAGGTGAAGTGGCATATCAGTTGAGCCTTCCAGCTTCAATGACCGGTATACACAATGTGTTCCACGTGTCACAACTGAAGAAGTGTCTGAGGGTACCAGCAGAACAGGCAGCTCCGGAACAGATCGAGATCCAGGAAGATCTCACCTATGTGGAGAAGCCAATTTGGATCCTGGAGATCAGTGAAAGCAACACCAGAAGCCGGGTAATCAGATTCTGCAAGGTACAGTGGAGCCATCACTCAGAAGAAGAAGCCACCTGGGAGCGAGTCCGCCTATCCCCACCTCTTCACCATCACTTCCGAATCTCGGGGACGAGATTCCATTTAAGGGGGGTAGGTTTGTCACACCCTGATTTTAGCCACACAAATTACTACCTGAGAAAAATACCCAAGAAAAAGTAAATTTAAAAATGGCAAAAGGAATTAAATAAATATGTGAAATACAAAATAATAAGCTACTGTAGCTGGGAACATTTTTCCTATGTTCCCCTTGCCAAAATACACTAACCAGATTTTTAGTGGAATTTTCAGAGCACAGGAACTATTTTTAATAAATCAAAAATGGTTACTGAAATTAAAATCGCTCTGGAAAAAACTTTTCTCTTTTTCTTTCTCTTTTCTTCCCCTGGGCCGCCAGCCCGCTCCTGCGCCGGCCCCTCCACGCGCCTGCAGGCCTAATCCCCCCTGGCCTCTTCCTCCCTGCGCTGGGCCAGCCCATCCCACGCGCGCCTGCCTCCCACACTGACCCCACATGCCAGCCGCCTATGCCACCCCCTCCCGCTTTCTCTCTTTGCTCTCGGGGCCCGCTCGTCAGGCCGCGTCGCCCGCGCACCACCCCGCTGACAGGGCAGGCCCACTTGTTAGCACCGTCTTCCTCCTCCGTCCGAATCAGGCGGAGGGCAAAAATCCCCTCCGCTGTCCGATCCAGCCCGCCTCCGCGCCCGCTCGCACCCGGTTCAAACGAGCGCGGACCGAGTCTGTGCCCACTCCCCCACGTCCTCCGGCGTCCTCATCCCCTCTCTCGCGAATCCCGCACACGACCCTATCGCCGCCGCCCTCAATCCCAAGCACGATTGAGCCGTTATGGCCTCGATCCCGCCCGACTGAGTGCATAAAAGCGCTTGTCGTTCTCTCCTCCGTCTTTTCCCCCACATCTCGACTCCTTCCGAGCATCCTAGCACCTCGCACCGCACAAACCAGAGCCGCCGCCACGCTCTACCATCCCCGGTCGCTCGCCACCGCCGCTGTAGCCGCCGCCAGACCACGAGAATGCCACCGCTAGCTTCGCCGCACCCGTGCGAAGCCCAGCCACCGCATCCGCAAGCCCCTACGCCATCGGAAGCCCGATCCCGCCGTTGCGCCCCTCGGTAAGTCCTTCCGCCGGACGACAGCCGCGTTTTCTCGTCCATCTCTTCGGCCATTTCGGCCCTAACCGCTTCCCACATCTTCGCCAGGACCTCCTCAGCCCCGTCCATATCTCCATCGTTGGAAATCCTTGCCGGGACACCGTCTTCGCCGCCATCCCATACCTCCCCCGCTGCCAACCGCCTTTGTCCGCCGTTGTTCGCCACCTTCTGGCCTCTGTGACCCCTCGGTGAGCTCTCCTTCGCCTTCCTCTCATTCTTCCGCCGCTCGCCGTTGTCTTTTGGGGGCCGGAAGGTCACCGGCGGCGACCATCAGGCCGCTCGCCCCGCCACGGCACGGCAGGGGCGAGCCCTGTTTGTCTTGGGCCATCCGATCTGCCCGGGGGCAGATCCGGACCAGCCGCGTGGCGTCCCCGCGCAGAAGCCGCTCCCCTGCCACGTAGGCACCACTCGGGCGCCGCGTCAGCTTCTCGGCCGCCATGGCTGCCACGTGGCCACTCTCCCGCCAGGCCGTGGTGGACTCGGTCCATCGTGCGCCAGCCTCCCGTGCACCGCTGACCGGTGGGGCCCACCTGTCGGCGCCAGGCTCTCGGTCCAGTGACGCCATAAATGGATTAATTGTGCAATAAATCGATTAGTAATTAGTTTTATATTGGAAAACACAGTAAAACTTCAGTAATTCATAACTAATTCATACGAACTCCGATTAAGCCCATTCAAATTTCATTAAATCCAGAAAAATGCCAAGAATGCATTAAAAATACTTTCAGCCCCTATTTGATTGCCCACATGTACTGTTTTTCATTATTTGTGCATTGTTTGTTATAGAATTCGACGTCGGTGACCCTCCGGTGTATTACGAGGTCGTAGCTGAGTACATCGAGCCGGAGCAAGGCAAGTCACACTGTTACCTTGATCACTTTGTACCCGTTTTTCTCTAAATTGCTTTGTTTACTTAAATAAACTGCATTATTTCAATATTTCATGTGGATGGGTATAACCTATACATTGTCAGGACTTTGCCTTAGTTTTGAAACATGAATCCTTGTCACCTAGGTAATAATATGATTAGATTACAATTTTTAGGATGGTTAGCCATGCTTAGCAACATAGCTCACATGGGAATTAAATTTTATCTTTTCTTATGATTCGATTCAATGTTGGAAAAATGGAAATATGGATAGGCTGATGTTAAATTATTAAAATTGGAACTAAATGGTGGGCTGTGGGTGTATGGTTTTGCTTGTCACACCCATGACAATTAAGGACCAGTTCGCGGGAACCACTTGGGTAACTACCCATACTTTCCACAAGCCAGCGTGGGCAAAGGCTGGGCTTGAAGCATCTCTTCTCCCTCTCCTAGGCACCGAAGATGAGGGTGGACGTGATGGAGTTGGGTTGGCCCGGGGTAGGGTTGATCGGCTTCTGGATTCACCGTGGTGCAAGGGGGGTAGCCTGGCCAATATGGCGTGCCCTGTCAACAGGTGCAACCTCAGCGTGGTGTGGATAGTTAGGGAGAGGGTTCGTGAACGGTCCTGTCACAGCCTCTCACAGGGCATCGTGGTGATGCACTGGCACACGGGAACATGTGTGGGGCTGTGTCTTGTGGGTACAGTTGTACACATCTAATCAGAGTAAATCTATTCGAATAGCCGTGCCCGCGGTTATGGGCACATTGGTCAAGACTCACCGTGATTAGTCTGACCTTTAGATAATTAATCTGGCTTTCTGAAACTGGTGTGGTGGAAGGTGTGGAGTCCAGTCAACGTGGTTGAGTTGATCGGGGGTGGCCGGTTAGCGTGGTGTAACGCTAATTGGTGGAGACTGGTGAGTGTGGTGTAACGCTCATTAGTGACACCTGGTGGACGTGGTGTAACGTTGATCAGGAAAAACTGGTCAACGTGGTGTAACGTTGTTTAGTGGAGACTGGTTAACGTGGTGTAACGTTAATCAGTGGAGCCCGGTTAACGTGGTGTAATGGTAACCGGAGGAGTCTGGTGAATGTGGTGTAGCGTTCATCAGTGGAGATTGGGTGACGTGGTGTAACGTCAATAAGTTGGGAATGGTTGGGCCTGGTTAACGTGGCGTAATGTTAGTCGGTGGAGAATTAATATTGTTAAATTAATCAACTTTTTACTGTTTGCGAACTACTACCGTTTGCAACTGCATTTACGCAAGCAAACTCTAGCTCATCTTTGTACCCTGTGCATATGCATAATTATGGGTGTGATTTGTTGAGTACTGTGGGTGGTACTCAGCCTTGCTCCATTTTCCCCCCTCTCAGTGTTGGAGAACGCATCTGACGAGGACCGTCCCGTGGAATAGGCTGGCTCCGCCGTCAAGGTGCTTGTGGGATGGAAGTTGCCGACGGACCCGCTGTCTATATAGACTTTGTTATACCTTTTCCGCTGCATTTATGTAATATAATTTTACTCTATTTGTAAGACACTCTGTATGGCAACTTCGATTTGTGTACCCTGGCTTTTCCTCGGTAGGGATTTAATACACATGAATGTTCAGAATTTCAGTGGCGAATTTCTGGGCGTTACAAAACTTTTGTAAGAAATCTGAGAGGAAAATGCCCATAGAGCCAAGGAGTACCTGTACTGGTTATTTCCGTTGGTTCTCATTCCTTTGGTACGTCAATAATCTAGACACCATCTGTTTTTTTGACCTCCTTTGTCATTTATGCTTCTTAGACTTTCCAAACCTACAGAGTTTCATGATTATTATCGCAATAATTGTTTTGAGTTGTTGTCTCATATTTCAGGATACAATCTACGTACCTGTAAAAGAGCTTGACTAACTGTAAGATTAGTCGCACCTACCACATTGAACTCCCTTATTTTTCCAACCAAATCATTTAGAACAAGGCTAGACCAGTTGAGGTTCTTCATATTGTCAACATCCACGATGAGTCCGAGATATTCGGACTTGACATATGGCTGCAAGGTCGGGCACAAATAAAAGCCAATCGAGTAGAGAACAAAGACGCGGACAAAGTCGTCGTCGTAGCTGTCGGTAGTGCTTAAAAACTCTTTCAATACAAAGGAACGAATTGTTGTGGCATCCTTCCATTTGTATTTTTGAAACAAACCCGGGACATGTATCTTTGGTGGTGCCTTTATTTCATCACCTTTCGAGGACAACCCAAGGATATATGCTACATCATCGATGCAAATTTTTAGCTTCTTTCCTCGGATGTTGAATTCTTCGGTATGAATGTCAAAGGTTTTTGCTATATCCTTGCATAAATCCTGATGCATATTCATATATAGCTTAAGTAGAGATCTGAAGCCAACTGTCTCAATAGCATTCTTCTGTTCTTTGCTAAAATTACTGATGATATTCACTAGAATGTTCTACAAGCATCTTAACGTTCCCTGATGTACAACAAATTATAGCAAGTTAGCATGGACATGTTAGTAATAGAAGGTTACATTTACAAAAAGAAGAAGTCAGCCTAGACATAATTTGCCTCTTTGGAGCATAACATCCTCGATCCACGTTGCAGCGGCGGCGACGGCGATGTGGCTGTAGAGTGCAGGTACAGCGGCGGTGACGGTGGCACGGCTGTAGAGTGAAGGTGCAGCGACGGTGGCGGGGCTGCAGAGTGCAGGTGCGGCGACGGTGGCGGGGCTGCAGAGTGCAGCTACAGTGACATGGCGACGGCAGCAAAGTGCAGGTGTGGCGACGGCGGTGTGGCGGAAGAGTGCAGTTGCGGGCAAAAAATCCCTGCAAACAATCCCGGCAGATCACAGCTGAGGCATGGACAGAATGATGACATGGGCCTCCAGGGTCTTCTCCGTGGCTGCTCTATCTTCGGCAAACAATCCCTGCAAAAGTGAATTCCGTTTTCATTGCTATTCAAAGGTCCGGACCGTCCTCATACTGTATGGATGGTCCAGACCGTATATCTCCGGTGACTGGCTATGTCAACTGTCCGGACCGTCCTCAACAAGTCTAGACAGTCCGAACGTTTTATTCCTGTCAGTTGCTCGGCTAAATGTCCGGACCATCCTCAACACTTCCCAATGGTCCACATTGTTTATTTCCCGTGACTTGCGGTTTCAACGGTCCGGATGACATCCTAAGATGGCACATGGGGCCCACTTTCTATCGCGTCGCTCTCTTGGTTTGCCTGCCATCTACCCTCCATAGCCAATGTTAGGTTCATAAGGGCGGCCTACAGAGAGTAGTGGATGAAGTCCTGGGATGACACATGGGACCCACTTTCTATCGTGTCTCTCTCTCAGTCTTCTTGCCATCTACCCTGAAATTAAACAATATATTAAATTAAACAATAATCTACTGTAAATACTATAGACTGTTTATTTTTTCAAACATTTTAAGAAATAGACAACTTTTCTCGCGGTTGCATGAATCGGACCGTCCGTAAAGTGTTCAGACGGTCCGTAACTTGTATTTAGCGTTCATCACTTGTTCAATGTTCCGGACCGTTCTAATCAGTTCCGGATGGTCCTAACCTTGTATCTCAACTTAGCTGCTTGGCTAACGGTACAAACCATCCACAGAATGTCCGAACGGTTCGGTGGGTTTATTACCGTGAGTTGCTTGGCTAACTGTCCGGACCGTCCTCAACACTTCCGGAAGGTCCGGACGGTTTATTCCCGTGAGTTGCTTGGCTAGATGTCCGGACCGTCTTCAAAACTTCCGGACGGTCCGCATTGTTTATTTCCCATGACTTGCAGTTTCAATGGTCCGGATGACGTTCTGGGATGACACGTGGGGCCCACATTCTATCACGTCGCTCTCTCGGTTCGCCTGCCATCTACCCTCCACAGCCGATGTTAGGTTCATGAGGGCGGCCTATAGAGACTAGAGGATGACGTCCTAGGATGACACATGGGGCCCACTTTCTATCGCGTCTCTCTCGCGGTTCGCCATCTACCCTCCACAGCCAATGTTTGGTTCATGAGGGCGGCCTAGAGTGACTAGTGGATGATGTCCTGGATGACATGTGGGGCCCACTTTCTATCGCGTTTCTCTCTCGGTTAGCCTGCTCTCGGTTGGCCTGCCATCTACCCTCCATAGCCGATGTTAGGTTCATGAGGGCGGCCTATAGAGACGTCCTGGGATGACACGTGGGGCCTATTTTCTATCGCGTCTCTCTCTTGGTTTGCCTGCCATCTACCCTCCACAGCCGATGTTAGGTTCATGAGGGTAGCCTATAGAGACGTCCTGGGATGACGAGTGGGGCCTACTGTTATCACATCTCTCTCTTGGTTTGCCTGCCATCTACCCTCCACAACCGATATTACGTTCATGAGGGCAGCCTATAGAGACTAGCGGATGACATCCTGGGATAACACGTAGGGCCCACTTCGCTCTATCGGTTTTCTTGCCATCTACCCTACAATTAAACAATATATTAAATTAAACAATAATCTACTGTAAATACTATAGACTATTTATTTTTACAAACATTTTAATAAATTAGACAGCTTTTCTCGTGGTTGCATAGACCGGACTGTCCTTACACATTTCAGACGGTCTAGACACCGTTTCCTCGATACTTGCCGTGTCTCCGTTTCCTAATACTCACCGAGTCAACGGTCTGGACTGTCCTCACCGTGTCCGAACAGTCCGGACCTTGTATTTCCCCTTAGTAGCTCTCTGCGGTCTGGACCGTCCTCACCTAGTCTGGAAGGTCCGGACCATGTATTTCCCATGGATATCTCGTGCCAGCTTTTGCCGTCGCCGCCGCCTGCTTGGCCCCCTCCCTATCCCAGCGCCTCCGTTCGCTTGCGGCAGCGTTCGATTCAGACAGCAGGCGACTTGGTGCAGCGGTCGATGAGCAGGGCACGGGCGCATCGGTATGACAAGGCTGCACGACACACGAATCCCTAACCTAGTATGCTTGCGCCTCCAATTTCTATTCCTACACAGACACACGACGAGGCCGCACGACACAAGCACGAGGCCGCCGACAACTCCTTTTATACAAACTCGTCCCGAGACTAGCCACACAACATGATCAGTACAACGCGTGGTTAGGGTTCGAGCTCTAGGGTTCACGGGAGGTCACCAAGATGTCGCGAAACCACACATTCGCAGGCCTAGGCGATTTGACCTCAACTCCTGGAAGTAATCCATCATTGACATCAACTCCGGCAACTCCAGCAAGCACAACAACACATGTGGGTCCAAAACCAACAGAGTTGCCGCTCAGAGATGATGAGCACACTCCACTCGTAAGTTGTTTCTGAAAGTTTGAATTAACATTTGGGCACATAACTGAAAGTCATGAATTAGTAGTTTGAAGTCATCTGTCAATCTATTAGGGCTATATTACTGCATATTCATAGTTTCATCTTTGACACCTTTTCTGCTTCATAAAATTTTTCTGTAATGCAGGATGCTACACAGAGGGTAGAGATACCATATGAAGAAATCCCATCAGACAACAGTAGTGAAGATGTAAATGACCCAACTATCGAGGTCAATATACAACCTTTTTGCTATCCACCAGAGATTGAGAAAATGCCAGTAAGTCAATATACAACCTTTTTTGTATATATATACATATTGTAAATTAACTACATTAGGTTTATTTAGGTGTCTGATGCATTCTGTAACATACTTTGGACAATACATGCACTAGACAACCGGGAACAAACACACTATCGTGCATTGAAATCGGTTCAGGACGCTATTCTTCAGGGGCAACAAGAAACCATTAGTAGTGTACATAACATTGAAAGGGCAATCGTACAACTGACAAACAAATCCTAGGTAAATATAATTGCATACCTTGCCACTTGATATAATTGTAGTTTGTACCGTGAAACAATCAAGTTGGACATGCAGGAAAAAAAACTGCTCGGAAGCAAAACGATTCTATACGGCAATGGATTTCTACAATGGCTAGCAAGGCACCACTGCCCATTGAAGAGAAAAAGGCATATCTACTACTTCTATGGCACTAAGGCGGACAATTTTAGTAGGTACGATTCAACAAAAAGGAGGCGAAGTGATCATACGACACCAGACGTAATGGGAGGTAATTATCAATCTACTTGAAGTAAGATTTTAATGTTGCAGTAGCATTTAATGATGTGTATGTGCCTTTAAATGCAGAGTTTTGGTGCTCCAAGGATGAGATGGAGTTGGTTGAAAGGATCAACTTTGGCAATAAAGACGAAGGACACGTAATTGCCAAAATAGGAAAATCAGTTTTATATAAGAAAAACGTAAAGAAAACATTAACTACAGACTACAATCACGACTCCTATGAGAAATACCTCGATGACATAGTATGTTACATTAATTCCCTTATCGTATGTATATTCAATGTTATAATGAATACTGAATATTGTAATATATTTTTAGATTGTGGATGCACGCATCAATGACATGCGAGCTAAGGTCCCCGATTCTAAACGGTGGTGTGGCAAAGCTTACATAGAGAACACCTCGTTGCCCCAATTGTTCACGTTCAAACAGGTACAAAGGATAGACGACTCTGAAGGGGAGAGAAACGACATGCGCGCACTTGCACTGAATTACATTAGTTAAAAAATGGTACCAATACATTTTCTGTGATTGCATTTTCTATTGTTGCATTTTCTATAGTTGCATTTTAAGAAATTCTTTTGCAGATTTTCCTACCCATGTGTTGGAACCATCACTAGTTTTTAGTGGTTATCAACGCTGATAAGCGTGAGGTTCAGGTGTTAAACTCACTGAAATCATATGACGATGACATTTTTGAGGGAGTAGTCAAGATGGTGAGTTTCTATATCATGTTCATAGTTGGCATACACCAATTTTTTGCATACTGAATAAAATTGGAACATGTTCCAGGTTGAAGGATTTGAGTGTTATATGAAGTGTTTGACAGATGAAGATCTGCATGAATACAAATAGTGGCAAGATTTGGATGTGACGTCATGGAATATAAACATGCTGGAAGGTTGTTAACGCCAAAATTTGGTACGATTCGTATCAGACTCGGTTAAGGAAAGAGATTGTGTCAGCCGGTGGAAGCTAATCCAGAAGAAGCCGAGTACAGGAAGGAATCGTGAAGACCACGGCATGGCAGTTAATTGCCTTATCTACTAATTAGGTAGTTTTAATAAATTTTAGGAAACCTGATCTCATATCCGATCAGGGCTTATTAATTTTCGTTTTATAGATAGGAAACTCCTGTTCATATCCGATCAGGACTGTATCAACTCAAGGTATAAGTACGTATGCCTGGGTACCATGTAAACTATCTCACAGATCAATACAACTTCGGCGCATCGCCACCCTTTTTCGACGGGTTCTTGCTTCTCGAGCCGGGCTGCATCGGTTAGGTCCGAACTCCTGCGAGAGGGTAAGTCTCGTTACCCCGACTACCTTATCGGCTAGGACTTCCTCGGTTAGGTCTGATATTCTAGCTGATCTACGGTAGTCGGCTTACCACGGTATATCTATTCTGTCTACGGCTGCATCAGTTAAGTTTGATCTCTTAGTCTGAGTGGATATATCACATCACGCGTACATAGATTGTATCGACTTACTGGGAGCAATTTATCATCAGTTTGTGCTGCATCGGTTGGGTCCGACCTACTAAACTGCTAGTGATAAATCGTTCCTGCTAGGTCGATAGTTTTTATGCAAGCGCTTTATCGGGATGTATAGCCGATAAGTTATCTTTTACTATATAAAGCCGACTGCATTGTCTTGATTATTATTTCAACTATCTACACTATCATCGGCTTTCCAGCCGATGCACATGTTCTATTGGCAGTCGGCTGGCTTTTTATTTGCTTATATTATCATCGATTATATCATCGGCTTCTTAGCCGATGCGCAAGTGCTGTTGGTAGTCGGGCACGCGCGAGGACCCGGGCGCGAGCACGCGCGAGGACTCAGGCGCGAGCACGGGTGAGGACTTGGGCGCGGGCACGGGCAAGGGCCCGGGTACAGGCGCGGGCAGTACGTTAGGTGCAGTGCTAACAATCACTATTGCAATCGGCTGAAGATTAGTCAATTCATTTATTCTGCCTATTTATTTTATCATCGGCTTACGGCCGATGTTCAAGTATACAAGTTCTATCGGCAATCGGCTGGTAGGATTCTTATCAGCCGATTGAATCACTGATCTAATTTTTTCTATCTCCTTGTCAATTGCTGGGTCAAATTGACTGGCACGCCTACGAACCTCAAGATTTGAGGACCTGCACTGGAGTGAAGCAAATCTCCCAGGCCTTCGCATGTCTCTAGACGCCGAACCAGGTCGTCGGCCCCCGGCGGTTTTCGGCGTCAACAAAGGTCTACCACAACAGGAAGACCACACATCTTGTGGTTTGTTCATGTTGAAGTATATGGAGCACTAGAATGGTAATAGGCTAGGAAAAGGCTTCACACAATAGCTTATAGATGGCTTCAAAAAAAAGTTGGCGGCAATACTGTGCAACTAGAAGAATAATGAGGATAGGTCTTTTTTGTGTAATCGAGCCTCTCCAATAGTTTAATACCACATATCAGCCTCTTTCTTGTAGTTTAGATCTTTTTACCTAGGCCAACTCATTTGTTCATTGAGAAATTGATATTTTTTTTGTCTGGAACATTAACCATATTTTGTTTCCATAATTTTTTGGAACCGGAAACGAATACAGATACCTCGGAAACGAAAACGGAAACGAATATTATCGAATACATATACACAGCAAATACGAAGAGGAAAAAATACGATCACGGATATTTATCGGAAGATGAATACCCTATAGACCGTGCTTCTAATATCAATGAAGAGATATAACTTGTTATTTTATACAAAATAATATAATAACTATCTAGACCGTCCTCACAATATTCGAACGATCCAAACCTTGTATTTCTCCATGGGCGTGGTCCAACTGTCAGGACCATCCAGAAGTAGTGCAGATGGTCCAGACAGTTGTAGCAGCTAGTAACGACTAATACAAGGTTTGGACCGTCCGGAGCTAGTACGGATGGTCCGGACCGTAGATATAGCAAATGACGGGAGTTACTCGTCCCGGACCGTCGTCACGCAGTCATGACGGCAAATACAAGGACCGGACGGTCCGGACCGAGCATAGACGGTCCAGACCGTTGACAATAAGTATCGTGAAACACGGTCCAGACCGTCCGTAAGATCTTCGTATGGTCCGGACCGTTGAACCACGCGAACTATTATCTAATTTTTAAAATTTTTGAAACATCAAAGAGTCTATTGTACATACAGTAGTATATTGTTTAATTTAAAATATTTTTTGGATAAAATAACTAGTTATATCTCCTGTTGATTTTAGAAGCATGGTCATGTCCATTGAACCACTCTTATTGTTACCTAGCCAAACTCACTATTTTTATTTTTATTTTAGAAACATGGTACGGTCTACACTGTTATAATAACATGTTATAGATACTAGTTCCAAACCATTAATTTTATTTTCAACATTGAGGAATACTCGTTTAGTATGCTACTATAAATATTATTTGCGTTGTTCAATAGTCCAGACCGTCCGGAAAGGGTATGGACGGTCCAGACCTTAGACAACAAACGACGGGAGTTACTCGTCCCGGACCGTCCTCACGTGGTTAGGACGCCAAATACACGAATCGGACGGTCCAGACTAAGCGTGGACGGTCCGGACCGTTGTCATGGTAAGTATCGTGAAACACTATCCGGACCATCCGGAAGTTCTTCGGACGGTCCGGAACGTTGAACCACGGGAACTATTGTGTAATTTTTAAAATTTTGAAACACCAAAGTTATTTTATACAAAAACAATATATTAAATTAAAAAATATTCTATTGTAAGTACTATAGACTCTTTAGTGTTTCAAAAATTTTAAAAATTAGACAGTAGTTACCGTGTCACGTGGCTCAATGGTCCAGACCATCCGAAAGTGTTGAGGACGGTCCGGACCGTGTTTCACGATAGTTGCCGTGTCGTAGGTCCGGACCATCCTCACTCGCTTCAGATGGTCCTGACCGTCTATTTGCCGTTACTAGCCATTTATACGATCCGGACCGTCCTCACGCGGTCAGGATGGTCCGGATTCTTTGTCTCCCATTCCTAAATGCTAAAAACAACTCCCAACCGGACTGTCTACACCTACGTCGGACGGTACCGATACCTCTTCCACTCCCACACATCTACCCCTATCTGCCCAACAGCCCTCACTGGAGCTTCGCCGTCAGCCGTCGCCATCGGCCCCCGCACAGGCGGCTTCCCCTCGTGGCCATCGCCATCGCCTGGAGCGCCGCTAGGCCACCCTCTCCCTCGCGCAGGCAGCTTCCCCTCGCGCTGCAGTCGGCCTCATTGCTGGCGGTGCCTTTCGCTGCTAGTGGCGCCGTGATCCTCCCGCCGTCTCCACCGCCGTGATCTACTCAGGTTAAATTGCTCAACACAAAATAATTTTTCTTCGTTAATGGCAATAATAGGGAGTAGGTTCTTGCATCAAGGGTCAAATTCAAGGCAATTAGATGCCTAGAACTTCTCTATCTGAGATGCTGCGATTTTTTTTGGCAAGTAGGCAAAATACTTGCATATCAGTGTATTAAAGCAAGAAAGTAGCTATTGTTCAGACACTTCCTCATATTTTACTAGTCAATTCTTCAGAGTTTAGATATAAAATTTAGTTGCTTACCATTCAACCAATTTCAGTTATGAAACAGGGGATCTGCTTCATTTTAATAAAAAAATATTAAAGTAAAATGATTCAATATTTGTTTGTATTTTAATAAATGTCCTTCTTTAGTTTAGGTCATAACTTGGTAATGAAGTTATTTCATTAACCTTTTGAATTTAGTACAATTGTCTTATTATGTCTTTTTGTCTTGGCAGGTTCATTATGGCTCATGATAATAAGGGCAAACGGAAGGTTCAAGAGGGAAAGAAGGTCGGCGGCTCATCTAGATCTGTCCGCCGTCGACTAGACACTTCCGATGGTCCTACTCCTATGATAGACACTTCGGCCTCTCGACCACAGCGGCGCTTGACTCGTACTACTCGGATATGTTACAACAAGGCTAGGATAGGAGAGCCAGCACCTCCAGAACCATCAGAGCCAAATCGTAGCGAGTCCAGTGATGCCACTGCCAGTGATCAGATCTCAGAGGAGCAGGAGGGGTCACCAGTGCACCCAGACGACCTATTGGAGGCACGTGACAGTCCACAGAGGAGCCCATAGAGGGATGATGCACAGCCGCACCCTCCTCATGTGGAGTACACCCGTTACAAGGCAACGGGAATGCGCAGATTGAGGCAGGTCCCAGAGGCTGATTGGTTCCCAACAGCTAGAGATCCACACTGTACACTTGGAAATATTCGACTATGGACGAGGGTCCAGAAGGATCTATACCTAGCCATGAGAGACAAGATGGGCCCGGGGCAGACAGGACTAAGTGAGAACCAAGCATTATAGTGGACCAGTCTCAGTGCAGCCATTGGAGAATTCGATGTACGCAGTCTTTTCATAGCGCAGCTAGGCCTATCAGAGTTGGTGGTCAGGACGCATCAGTTCGCACCTGACGAGGTCATTCAAATGTATGCGTCCTTGTGGATTGACACAGATCGATCTGCTATCTCTTTTGTGTTCAGAGGGCAGAGGCACCGTTATACTCAGGATGATCTTACTGGATTGCTAGGGTTTGTGTCACATCCAACGAGGATTGATGTGTTGGCTTTTCCTCGTGCGAGGCGGGATCCTGTGTTTCCTATAGACGATCAGGCATGTGTTTTCTTGCGTGATGGTGAGATTGCATCTCGGTCGCAGAAGGAGTTGAGCCTAGCTGGCTCTGTTGTCCTTGCAGCGATCCGGTGTACCCTTATCGCGCGCAAAGGCGAAAAGGAAGGAGTGATAGCAGTGATGCAGTGGGTCTTGTATCACCTGTTCAGTCGGCAGCGCTGACATCGTCAATCTTATGTGGCAGAGATGGAGGATGTCATCTACAGTGCCATCGGACGTCAATTACCGTATGGTCCCTACCTATTCGCACTGCTTCGGACGGCAGAGTTGGTTGATATCGTCTCCAACAGGATGTTGCCATGTACCATCAGTACTTACTCACCTGCTCCGGTGACAGACCGGAGACACAGGGATAGGGCCCTCCCAGTGCGAGCAGCAGGTGTGCCAGTAGCACACGGTGCAAAGGAGGAGGCACCTAGGGTGGACATCCCAGTCGTCCTTGCCAGTTTACGACATCAGCATTAGAGTTCTCTACCGGTGGGCAGGGATCAGGTGGAGTATAGCAACTCTAGGAGCAGTGACTTTGAGTGCACAGTTCTTTGAGAGCTTACGAGCTTGTGTTCACAGTTCAAGCGCCACACAGAGTATGTTGCTCACATGATGCACGATATGTGGGAGCAGGTACAGGATTTAAGATAGGCTACAGGACTTCCACGCTCTGCTCCTCCGATGCCACGCGCATCCTTTGACAGGTCACCTCAGGATCCTCCATGTCCACCTACGTCCACGGACATGCCTACTTCAGCCGGTACAACTGCACTGTCTTCCATGGCAGTGGAGTGACTGATGCCACTTACAGGTGCTACAGAGGAGGACCCTGCCACTGCTGGAGAGGTGATGCCAGCCTCCACCGTGCTACCCACAAGAGATGACAACACTACCAATGCTGCCGAGGTGTCATTCACCGCCTTCGCTGATGTTGACGAGGCAGCTAAGCGACCAACGCCTCTTACAGGTGCTATAGAGGACCACCCACCTACGGAGGAAGACCCTGCTAGTACCACAGAGGGCGACACCACCGCTCCTACCGAGGTGTCAGTCTCCGCCTTCCCTGACATGACGAGGCAGCTAGGCAACCGACGCCGCTGATAGGTGCTACAGAGGACCGCACACCTACAGAGGAGGACCCCGCTAGTACCACAGAGGGCGACACCACCTCTCCTAGCGAGGTGTCACCCACCGCCATTGCTGACGCTGACGAGGCAGCTGGGCGATCGGCGTCGCTTACAGGTGTTATAGAGGACCGTGCACCTACAGCGAAGGACCCTGCCACTACTGCAGAGGGGGCACCCACCTCCGTCGTTGTTGCTACTACAGAGGGAGACACCACCGCCGCGGCTGAGGTGTCATCCACTATCGTCGCTGAGACAGACGATCCTATTACCACTGTCGACCTTGCAGCCTCAACAATTATTGATGACTAGCACTAGACTTTTGCACTATATATGTCTTCTTAATGTTTTTTTTGCTAAACTCCACCTGATGCTTTGGACTGTGGATGTTTGTACTTTGTCATGTCATTTTCAGACACTTATTTATCTATCTCGTGCTTATGTATGACATATTTCGTGGTGAACGTTTTACTCATTTGCTTACGTATGACATATGGTTAGGACGATCCACTCTTCAGACCTATCAAGAACTGAAAAATTGAGAAAATTAATAAACTTTAAAAATAAATAAATGTAAAACAACAGTGGTTCAACGGACAAGACCATGCTTCTAAAAAATCAACAAGAGATATAACTAGTTATTTTATCAAAAAATATATAAAATTAAATAATATGGTATTGTAAATACTATAGAATCTTTAGTGTTTCAAAAATTCTAAAAAATTAGATAGTAGTTCGCGTGGTTCAATGGTCCAGACCATCCTCACTAATTTCGGATGGTCCGGACCTTGTTTATCGATACCTGTCGTGTCAAAGGTCCCGACCGTCCTCATACGGTTAGGACAGTCCAGACTGTGTATTTCCCGTGACTAGCTATTTCAACGGTCTGGACCATCATGGCTTGGTTCGGACAATCCGGACCTTGTGTTTCTCGTTGCTATCTGTTTCTATGGTTCGGACTGTCCTTACCATGTCCAGACGGTCCGGACCGTGTATTTCCAGTTACTAGTTGTGTCTCCCATTACTTGTTGGATTTAGCCTACAAATTTAGAATTCATATGTACAGCATATCAAAGAAAAGTTGGATAATGGTTTGGTTTTATGAAACCTGAACCAAAATATATTGGGTTTTGTGATATTTACTCTAAAATTAATAGATGATCGGATGTCCAACGTTTATTTTCCATCTTACCCATCACGGACTGAAAAATTGGGAAAATAAATAAACTTTGAAAATAAATAAATGTGAAATAACGGTGGTTCAACAGACAGGACCATGCTTCTAAAATCAACAAGACATATAACTAGTTATTTTAGCTAAAAGAATATATTAAATTAAATAATATGCTACTGTAAATACTATAGACTCTTTAATTTTTCAAACATTTTAATAAATTAGACAGTAGTTCGCTTAGTTCAATAGTCTAGACCATCCTCACTTATTTCGGATGGTCCGGAACTTGTTTACCGATACTTGCCGTGTCAACGGTCCGAACCATCCTTACTCGGTTAGGACGGTCCGAACCGTGTATTTCCCGTTACTGGCTTCTAAAATCAACAAGAGATATAACTAGTTGTTTTATACAAAATAATATATTAAATTAAACAATATGCTGCTGTAAGTACTTAGACTCTTTAGTGTTTCAAAAATTTTAAAAATTAGACAGTAGTTGCCGTGTCGCGTGGTTCAACGGTCCGGACCGTCCTCACCACTTTCAGATGGTCCGGACCATCCTCACGCAAGCAGCGTCGTCTCCTCTCTGTCACACACGTGGAGAACTCGAAAAGCCTATCCCGCAGCCACCCGTGACATCTAGCGCCCCTCCCCCCCCCCCCCCCCACACTTTTGTTTCTCTTTCCATCCTCAGTGCTAATATACTATTCTTTTAGTTGATTATGGAATGCAATTTGTGGCTAGTTTAGTTGGTGGAGGCGTGCTGTGGGAATATGTAGGTCGTGGGTTTGACTCCCAGAACCGGCGCATTGTTGAATTTTTATTTCCCATTACTCCTAGCACGAATCTCGGCATGATTGGACAGTCACAAAAATCACAAAAAAATCTCCGAATTTATTTCTCGTATCCACCTAGCACAAATCTCTGTGTGATCCGATGGTAAAAAAATAGCCGGAAATAACTAACAAATCACATATATGCCTTTTTTTATTTTTCCATAATACCTGTATATTAGTTATACTAATGATGTTTACTATATAGTATAGAGTGAATCTAAGCCGTTGGATCACTAGTTCGATCCACTAGTATATTATAGTATTTTGCGCTGTAAAAGAGCTCTTAATATAACAAGTGAGCCATGTAAATACATAGATGAGGTGTGAATACGACATATGAGTCAAAACCACTGCACTATTACAATTTGATTACAAAAGTCTTTAAAGCAACTACCGTGCAAATTTTTAGACTTTCATTTCATATTGTGAGAATTTAAATTAATCAAGTACTTCAACGTTGAATTTTTTAAATCTGAATATTTCAAAAAATTTATGTTTATTTAAAAAGTAGAATAATATGTTCCATTGATTTAATTTTCCCGAGAACCGTTTCTTCTTGGGGGCCATTATTGCGTGAAAATCAAACCAATGATGTCAGGTTGAGCGGAGAAAATATGCTGAAGATAGACACTTTGAATTGCTCGTGCATCAAGCTAAAATCTTTTCAGCACTTGACCAAACAGATACTGTTAGCTCTCCCATATATATGATCTGGTGACAAGTCATTCATCAAAATCTAGTCTGCCTTGCGTTTTCGGCACCTTATTATTGCTACATGATAAAATAAGTTCTGGTCGGCAGGTGTGTTTGAAATGCTATTTGTTCTCTTTTTGTATTAATCAATCCTTGCCACCTATCCTAGGACTACATGCGCGCTGAAAAAAATTAATACCTCCATGCTCTCTGAATCAAAACCGAATCTCTTTTGTCCTTGCTTTCTTGAATCTAAGCTTTGTGACTGTGTCAATTATTTAGTGACTAGTCCATATTTATTTCAGTGCATCGTTTCCACAAATCAAGATGCATTGACAAAGGGAATCAAATTAATTATAAGGATTACATGTTTATTCCATATTTATTCAGGTCTGTAACTACTACTTAGCTCAGGATGCCTTCATCAAATTAAAAATACATCGAGTAGTATTTTTACCTGTTTAAAGGGATAATGCAACACTATAGAGAAGGTATATATTTGTCCCATGATACCTCGGCAAGCACCATACTGTCTAAAACTCATCATCAGAACATAACAATAGGAATGTCATGTATCTCTTTACTGTAACAACACAACAACAGGGTTGTAACCACTTTTTCTTATTTCATTAATGTAATGTACCCTGTTTGGTGAAAAAGGAAGATAGCAGTCCTTCGCAGGATCACAAAAAAACTCATCAACAGTCTTTACAGCAAAAACAGATTAGTCGTTCCACATTTGATCCTTAAAACCATACGGTCGCGTGGAACCGTCAAATGTAGAGCCAACGAACTGAACTGTAACAGCGTGGTTGCTTAGCAACAACCATAAAGACCTTGAAATTGTTGAAAATTTTGCTTTTTGTTTGCTTTTAGGTGGTACTTAATTACTTATCAAAGTTGTACACATTGCTTGACCACGTTTGGTGGTGGCATAACAAAACTTAACGCCGGGATTTATGATAGACGATGGCGAGCTTAGGAATGGTGACATCTCAACTGAAATATCCCTTTTTCATTCCACCATCTTCATTCATCTAGAAAATTATCGAGGCAACATCATGTAACAAGTCAGCGATCCGAACCTTAGAACTACCTACCACTGCTAAATCCATATAGCTTCATCTCAGGAATGCATTAGCCACGATAGAAAAGCAAAAGAAAAGGAGATCTGCTCAATCCTAAATATTCCATGAAGATTAGGGAAGATAAGCTCTAGACTACCTAATAGCTAGATCTAAACCATTGAAGACTTCATTAATTTAAACAAAAATCCTAAAATGCTACAACAGTAAGATCAAAGATGGGTTCTCTTTTCCTTCGCCACCGCCGAGAATGTACTAATGGAGTAGCTAGCATGGAGCCAAAGGGGGCATGCTAGTGAAGACGGGTTGCATTCTATATGGGTTGTAAATCTCCATCATCATGTCGTGTGTGAACTCAGCTCTTTATGTAATGGAATTAATTTTTATGAGCAAACTTTAGGAAACCCTATATTTTATCATCGAAGTTACATAAAACCTAAACCGAAGGTAGTGTGACTGGTGGCATATAACTCTAGTTATTATTGTTCTAAAGTTTAACAAAACCCCACCCATATACATGTGGAGCACTCGCTTATTTAAAATTATGTGAAACTTTTAGTTGTTAATTTGTTGATTAAAGTTGTTGGTTTAACTCTTTACTACTTTGAAAAGATTGTTTCAGATATAGTGAAATTAGTTGAAATCACTTGGACTGAAAAGGACACTGTGATGACCTCACAAACATATACCCATACATTTGCCAAAAAATAATTTTCTCGAAGAAAACAACAAAATATAATTTGCAATTAACAATTAGAGAAAATTTATTTGTAATTAATTGGATATGTATGCCAAGAGAAAATTGTGCAATAGTTTTTAATATCTATACTAAAAGTACATGTAATACCAATTAATTGGAGATGCATGTGCGCACTGGGTATGCACAGGTTCAAAGTTAGTATAGTAACTATTGTTGAAAGCACAGTTAATTTCTTACGCCAGGTCATCTCTGCATCAATACGACAGTTGGCCTGTGTTGTCTATATCTTCTCACCATTGTATAATCTGGCACGGCAAATCAAATGTCATCTTAATTATATAATTGTACCGTGCTTGTTTCCAGTAAGTACAAATTAAGGCTTCCCGGGTTTGATGCGAGTGCAAACGTGCAGCAGTTTTTCCTTGGCCGCAACTTCATCTACGCCGTACTTTTCGTCCTTAATTAATTAATTAGTGATGGTTGTTGTTATTTAAGTGTGTCGACCAGCCCACACGGATGCATCATATTGTTTGCAAGCAATAACGAATTAAAAGAAATCACTGTAGTGAATATTTTCTACTGTTTATTTCGGATTTATTTTTTAGAATTTTTAATTTGTAGAGTCAGTACTGATGGAACAATACTTCTACGAAAAAGAAAAAAAGGATGGCATAATAATCTACACTAAATTTTTCATATTAACTAGTTTAGAATATACAAGTTGAGGATGTTCTGCCTGTTTCACATGCTATCCATGAAGGGCTTGGGGAACAAAAAATACATGCTACAATAATCTGGTTGAAAACACAAAGGCTGGAGTTCATGCAAACTCAAACTTACTGAATACTGAATACATCCCATTGGTCATTTGTAATGGCTTATAATAAAGCTTATCTATAACGGCTCTTTGTTATGAGATATTATAGATGACCAGCGTCACATCTGTAACGGCTCCACTTTAAGAGTTGTTAGAAATAGCTGCCCACAGCCATATCATACAACACTACACATGTCTTCCTTATCTCTTCGCCTACTCTCTCTCTCTCTGCCCCTTATCTCCTCATCTCTTTTCCCGATTTCCACCGCTGCGCCGATCTCCTCTCTATCACTTCTCTACGCTAGAGCGCCGATCTCCAGCACTCACCAGTAGCGTTGTTTCCCTGTCCCGATGCGGCCGCCACCTCTCCTCTTTCTCCTCAACAGGGATAGCGCCGCCAGCTCGCCGTGTCTCCTTCCCCCTCTTGGTCGAGCACAGCTTGCAAGCGTCAGCGGTGGTGACGGTCCAAGCCTGAGCGTCGGTGGTGGTGGTAGTCTTGCACCAAACGTAGCCGCCTTCCCTCTTCCTCCTCATGACACGGACGCGGCCGCCTCTCCCTTGCCCTCCTGCTCGAGCGCCACCTCCGCCCTCTCCTCGGTCGCTAGCACCCACCCTCGAGGTCATGGTGGCCGGATCCAACAGCCCTCGAGCTCGGGGTGACCAGATCTAACTGCGGCGTGTTCGGAGGCCACTAGATCCATCAACGCCGCACTGATGCCCCTTGCCATCGCTGTCCCTGCAATGGAGTAGCAGAAGCAGCATGGTGTCTTACCTTCCTTCTCCTTGACGACGTCGACGACGATCGTCGGTGATGTGGCCCTGGCGATGGCGATCGATTGGTCATGATTTGTTAATTTTTGCATTTTTTGCCTAAATTTTTCCTATCACTAAGGGCTTGCCATTCTGATGAGGATATCACTAGCTCAGATATGACCATAGCTATCTTATGTATTCATCAACCAAAGATGCATACTTTCTACGTAAGATTTACGTGTTATATATTTGAACAGCCGTTACTGCACCATGAGTTTTGTGTGTTCTCGTTTGCAGAGATACTTGCTTGGGTGAAGGAAAGAGACCGAGCGCAAAGAACACATGGATGATTAAAGAAGTTGATTGGGAACCAAACCAAGATCTTACCCCAAGTCTACTCCTACATCACCACGTTATTTTTGGTCCATAGAAGGCAAGAGATGAAGTTCTGCACGTTTTGGATTCGGATTCGGGCCTCCTGACAGCATCAACTTCAAACGGACCTAGCTGCTGATTCAGAAAGACTCTCGGGGCCCATAAGTACTTGTTGGAAAGCTTATGGAGTCTACTTTCAGATGGTTTTGGTCCCACATCAAAATTCCTCCTGAGCTGTCCAGAATCGTCGAAACAAAACACATACATCTTCCAGTCCGAGGCTGTTTTAGGCCTTGGGCCTTGTAATTGTGTCTGGGCTAAACCTAAGGGATATGCACCCTAGGGTTAACCCTAGGATGTCCCAACTCATATATATACAGTAATCGTCATTGTTTAGAGTCGGGTTTTGTTTAGATTAATCTGTCTTTTGAACAGTTTCGCCGTTTATCGGTTTGTAAGACCCCAACTTCGAGAGTATAATCATTCATCTACAAGTAAGTTGCAATCTTTCTTGTTCTTACTTGTGTTCTTCGATTCACATGCAGGGATTAGCCTTCGTGGCGAGGTCAACCGGGTAGCGCACGGTTGATAACGAGAGGAGACATGGTGTTGCGATTGCAGGGTTTGGGTCTTGGTGATCAGAAGCCGGATTGTGAGTGTCAATTTTCCACCAAATCGAGAGTTATCCTTATCTAACGGGAGATTAGGCACCCCGTTGCCATCACATTTTGAGCCGTTATAGATATAAGACATCTTAACAACCAGGGAGCTGTTATAGATAAGCCTTCACATCACTGATCAAAAATATGTAACGGCTAGCTCGACCGTTACAGATAATGATTTTGAGCCGTTAGTGATGAGAGATTCTGTGGCAATGAGACCGAACTACACTGCTCTTGGTGTAGTGGCAATGTTATTGGTACTGGTTAAAATGAGATGCTTTACAATGGTCTACAGTAAAAATTAATCTAGATAGTTTATCTTTTTTAATCCAATGAATTGTATTTATTTATGCTACCACTATAAATACTACTATTAATAAATGATGGTAATAGAATACTACGAGTAGAGACCGCTATACAGGTACTTGGTTAAAATTCGGGATCATCTGACGCACATGCAGCTGCACTGCAGTTAACATTCTGTAAGGTTTATAGATTATCTATTGCATCTATATGTTTGTATGTGTGTGTATCTTTAGTGTAAATTGTTGGAGAAATTAAAATTACAGTGTTGAATAAAATTGATTCACTGAGTTTAATCCCTTTAGAAGTTCAATCACCTATGCGAAAAATTTAATTCTAATTACTGACCTGCTTGGGAAGCCATCTCAATTTGATTTCTTCTTCTCTATTTCCTTAGTTAGTGTTTTAGTCAGAGAACGAACGGCGTCCTGTTCTTCTCCAATTTCTCTTTTATATGTGCACTAGTGGGGCTCGGGGGTTTCCTTCGGTTTAGGAAAAATTAGTTGAATCCACAGATCACGAATTTTATCTTTTATCTTATCTCTAAGCCGATAAAACAACCAACATTCTCCCCTTGATTTAGAAGCTTAATTAATTTCTAAGTCTATTAAGTAAAACAGCTCCCCAAGGCAATGTGTCATAACAACTTTAAACGTCATTAAGACTACAAGACCTATAGTTCACTATAATACTTAAATAAACTCACATCTTAACTTAGCGGGTGTTGATTGGAAAAATTAATCCCCTATTTCCAGGATCTTAGTTAAAGGCAATCACTTAATTCCATGCTGGCTACATGTTCTTTAAATAGGTTGGGAGGTAAGCCTTTGGTTAGCGGATCCGCAAGCATAAATTTAGTATTTATGTACTCAATCTTAATTGTTTGATCCTGGACTCTATCTTTCACAACATGATATTTAATGTCAATGTGTTTGGCAGCTTCACTTGACTTGTTGTTACTCGTATAGAATACTGTAGCTTCATTATCGCAGTATATAACAAGTGGTCTCTCAATGCTATCAACCACTTTTAATCTTGGGATGAAATTCTTAAGCCATACGGCCTGCCCCGTCGCATGGTAACATGCTACAAATTCCGCTTGCATTATCGACGATGCAGTAAGCGTTTGTTTAGAGCTTTTCCATGAAATAGCTCCTCCTACAAGGGTAAAAATATATCCTGAAGTGGATTTCTTTGTGTCTACATACCCCGCAAAATCAGCATCTGAATAGCCTAGGACTTCAAGCTTATCAGACTTTCTGTATGTAAGCATGTAATGTTTAGTTCCTTGTAAATAACGCAGAACTTTCTTTACTGCCTTCCAGTGGTCCATTCCTGGTTTAGACAGAAATCTGCCAAGCATCCCTATGACGAATGCTAAGTCTGGTCGCGTATAGACTTATGCATACATCAAGCTTCCGACAGCTGAAGCATAAGGTACCTTGTCCATTTTTTTAGATTCTAACTCATTTCTTGGACTTTGGAATAATCCGAATTTATCGCCTTTCATTATTGGAGCAGGTGAAGAGGCGCGTTTACTCATATTATATCTTTCTAAGATTCTTGAGATGTAAGCTTTCTGAGATAGTCCTAGCACTCCTTTGGACCTGTCTCGGTGAATCTCAATACCCAAAACATAAGATGCTTCACCAAGATCTTTCATATCAAATTTTGATGACAAGAATTCTTTAGTTTCTTGCAGCAGGTTCTTATCGCTGCTTGCTTATAAAATGTCATCAACATAGAGTACTAGGATGATGAATTTACCACCTTTATATTTAACATAAATACAGTTGTCCACTTCATTCTCCTTAAATCCGAACTGTCTGATGATCTGATCGAATTTAAGGTTCCATTGCCTGGACGCCTGTTTAAGTCCATAGATGGATTTATTAAGTTTGCATGCTAAATGGCATTTTCCTTCCATAACAAAACCTTTCGGTTGTGTCATGTAAACATTCTCTTTTAGGTCACCATTTAGAAATACAGTCTTTACATCCATCAGATGGAGTTCTAAGTCAAAGTGAGCCACTAGTGCCATGACAATTCTGAATGAGTCTTTCTTAGAGACAGGAGAAAAAGTTTCATTATAGTCAATTCCTTCTCTTTGTGAAAAACCCTTGGCAACTAGCCTTGCTTTGAATCGTTCCATGTTCCCTCTAGAGTCAAGCTTAGTTTTGTAGACCCACTTACAGCCTACTGTTTTGACTCCTTTAGGAACTTCTATTAAATCCCATACTTTATTATGGCTCATTGATTTTAGTTCATCTTCCATAGCCTGAAACCATTTACATGAATCCTTGCTGTTTATTGCTTCTTTAAATGAGGTGGGATCATCTACCTTCCCCATGTCTTCTTCATTCATGTATACTTCATAATAATCAGGGATGGCAGATCTCCTCACCCGCTGTGACCTTCTTAATTCTTGAGTTTCATTGTTTGTCACTTGAGGTTGAGTATCTTCATGTGGAGGTTCTTCTTCATTATGTGTCACTTCAATCTGTTGAGGCTCATCATCATTATTACTCTCAACACTTTCCTCAACAGAAGGTGTAGCCCCAGACGGTCCAGAATTACCCGTTGGCGGTGCGACATTGTGTGGCACATTAGGAATTATGAGGATGTTCTGAATAATTGAAATATCAGTCTCTCGGAATTCCGGAGTTTGAATGTTAGCCCGAATTTCCTCAAGATTGATTTTTCTTTTCTGTGAGCTTCCCCATTTACTGTCCTCAAGGAAGACAGCATGTCTAGTCTCCATAAATTTAGTAACCCGGTCTGGGCAATAAAATCGGTATCCTTTGGATCTCTCGGGATAACCGATAAAATGACAGCTCACAGTCTTAAAATCTAATTTCTTTAATTGTGGATTAAATATTCTGGCTTCCGCACGACAGCCCCACACATGTAAATAATTGAGTGTCGGTTTTCTTCCGGTCCACAATTCATAAGGGGTCTTAGGCACTGATTTACTAGGCACTCTGTTGATTATGTGTGCAGCTGTTTTAAGTGCTTCAATCCACAGCTTAGGTGACAGAGTAGAGTGATTCAGCATACTGCGTACCATATACATGAGTGTGCGGTTGCGTCGTTCTGCTACTCCACTCTGCTGAGGTTCTCCAGGCATGGAATATTGGGCAATAATCCTATGTTGCTGGAGATACAAGGCAAATGGACCAGGAATTTGCCCAAATGGAGTGTGTTTCCCGTAGTATTCACCACCACTGTCCGATCTCACAACTTTAATTTTAGCATTATGCTGATTCTCCACTTCAGCTTTAAATATCTTAAATTTCTCAAGAGATTCGGAACGGTCGCTTATGGGGTAAATGTAACCATAACGGGAATAATCATCTGTGAATGTTATAAATGAATCAAATCCATCCACAGATGTCACCGGGAACGGTTCACAAATATCAGTGTGAATTATTTCTAGTGGACTTGAGCCCCTAGTGGCTCCTTTCTTTATTGTTTTAGTGAATTTTTTCTTAATGCAATATATGCAATGATCCGCGTCAGAAAAGTCTAAGGGAAGGAGTATCTCTTCTCTTATGAGATGTTCAATTCTCCCCCTAGAAATCTGGCCTAAGCGACAATGCCATAATTTCGACGACGTCTTATTTATCACATTCATTACTTTATCATTGCAGGCATTATTAACATTCAGGACCATATCATCCAAAGAGAGCAAGAATAGCTTATCTTGCATGAAGGCGAAGCCAATCACTTTATTATCTAATTTAATATAACATGTTCTCTTTGAAAAATGACAGTCATAACCAGTTTCTGTCAACACGTCGAACAGAAATGAGGTTTCTTTTAATTGAGGGAGCAAATAAAACATTATTCAGAATTAAATTGTAGCCACTAGGGAGTCTAAGTGCTAGGTCTCCAACGGCCTTCACTTCGATCTCCGCTCCATCAGCTACTCTTAGGATTCGCTCCCCCTTTGCTACCGCCTGGACAGTAGTCAATCCCTGCAATGAGTAATAGACGTGCATAGTGGCACCTGAGTCAACCCACCAGGTATTAATGGAGAATTCAGAGTAAAATAACTCATTAACATTAGATATTTCATCAATCTCATTTATACCTTTCTTAGCTAGCCACTCTCGGAAGCGTGGGCAATCCCTCTGCCAATGTCCATCTTTACTGCAAAACTTGCAATATGGACTTGCAGTGGTGGAGGCAGCTAAAGCTTGAGACTGAGGATGCGGCTTTGCTTGAGCAGTATTACTCCCTCCAGACTTATGAGGGTGATATAGCTTCTTTCTGCCACTACCCGAGCTTTGGTCTTGATTTGTCTTCCTCTTGCCTTTAGTATGGATGAGGTTGAGCTAATCTTTAAGTTTCTGCTTATCAGCCTTTTGTCGCTCTTCCTCTTCCACTGAGTGGGAGATCAATTCTGCTACGGTCCACTTCTCTTTCTAAGTATTATAATTAATCTTGAAGGGACTATAGTCAGGACCAAGAGAGTTCAATATGAAATGCACTAAGAAACCTTCAGACAATTTCATGTCCATGGTCTTTAGTGTATGTGTCATATGAGTCATCTCAAGGATGTGCTTTCTTACACCACCTTTGCCATCATACTGGCTGGTGATCAGCTTACTTATTAAGGTACTGGCATGGCTCTTATATGAAGTCTTAAAATTCTCTTCAATATTTGCCAAGTACGTCTTAATATCGTTTGAGTTCGTAATCCCTCCAATAATTCCTGGAGCGATAGTACTCTTGATGTACATGAGAGACATTCTGTTGGACTTTCCCCAAGAGGCCACTTTTTCTTCGTACTCCACTTGGTATTATCATAAACTTCCTGACTCATTTCGTCAGTGTACATGGGCTCCATAGGGGAATCCTCTCTAGTCTCTTTAGCTAAGTCATAGTCCAACATGCCAAGATTCGAGTAGCACATCGTTTCTTCCACTCAGCGAAATTTGTCCCATCAAGGGGTGTAACAATTTTAAGCTGCCCCAATGCTGAAAATAACCAATGGAAAAATATTAGTAAAATATTGCATATGATTAATTTGCGTTGGCTCAAATATCACACATGCGATGATATGCTCCTTTTCTAAATTTAATCACTGTTGGGCAGAAAAAATTTAGAAAATATATGAAAAAACAGAAATATCCTCAATTACATCACCGTTGGGCAGAAATAATTAAGGAAACAATATTCTTAATTTATTTGACATGAAATTATAATTAACGTTGGTCAAAAAATAATTTCACATCATAAATACTTTCCAGCAAAACTTCCCGTTGGTTCCATTTTGCTAGAAATAATTTTCTGAGTCATCAAAATAATTTTCCATAATTTTTTAGCATTTTTAATGGCCAAGAAAGCATATAAAAGGATTTATGAAAATAATAAATAAATTAAAACAGTAGGAATTGATTTAATTTCAATTTGGCCCAATCGGCCCAGTCGGCCCAGCACTATGGCTGTTGGCACGCGGCCCAGAAGGCCCATCGGCTCAGCGGCAGTGCAGTGGCTGCTCGGTGCACGCGTCGGCCGCCCGATAAAGATTGAACGGCCGCCGTAATCCCCGCGTCTATTTTCTTCAACGCCGTCCAATGAGCATCCGACGGCTAGGATAGGTTCTCGCCGGATTAAAAAAAAATCGGCGGCCGGCGGCCAAACCCTAGGTCCTCTCCCCGGCCGATCCCCTTTTCTCCTCGTCTTCTTCCCGACGCGTTCGACGAGCAAGCGGCGGCGGTGATGGCGGCCATGGCTCGCACGTCTTTCCTCTTCCCCCTCCCACCCCAGTTCTCCTCCCCGTGCGCAACAGCAACACCGAGGCGAGCCTCGGTCTCGCGCGGCCGAGTGACGGTACGAGACCGGTCTAGGGCGGCGGAGTGGTTTAGCGGCGGCGCGCCGAGCGGAGCAATGGCGGCGATCGTCCGGCGGAGCAATGCTCACACCGAGGTGACGCGCACGGCTCCGATGGTGCTAGAGCAGTGACGAGAAGGGTTCCACGAGGCACGCACGCGGCGGAGAAACACCATGCGCGGCAACGGCAGCTACTCGACGGCGACGCACGGATGCGAGCACATCGGCAGCGAAGACGACGAACCAGGTAAGATAATCCCGATTTCATTGAATTCGCGTTGATTTTGGGTCTTATTCAAATTAGGGTTCTTCGGATTTGGGGATTTAGGGTTTCTGTTTAATTGGAATTTGGGGATTTTGATTTTGCCGAGTTAAATTGATAATGGCTTCACTGAGGGATGATGATTGGGATTGATTTCTAAGTGGCTAGGCTCTGATACCACAATGTTGGAGAAATTAAAATTACAGTGTTGAATAAAATTAATTCACTGAGTTTAATCCCCTTAGAAGTTCAATCAACTATGCGGAAAATTTAATTCTAATTACTGACCTGCTTGTGAAGCCATCTCAATGTTTGATTCTTCTCTCTGTTTCCTCTTCTTCTTGATGCTTCTCTTCTCTGTGTGTGCCGACGCCGGTTTGATTGATCTTGGTCACCGGTGTTGAGACGTATAAGGACCTCACGGACCCCTTCTAGTGCGTTTATAGATCGGACACAATAGTTAGGGTTTTAGTAAGAGAACGAACGGCGTCCCGTTCTTCACTAATTTCTCTTTTATATGTGCACTAGTGGGGCTCAGAGGTTTCCTTCGATTTAAGGAAAATTAGTTGAATCCACTGATCACGAATTCTATCTCTTATCTTATCTCTAAGCCGATAAAACAACCAACATAAATGAGTTACAAACACAAAAAGGAAGCTATAGAAAAAAATGGTTCTGTAGCATTCAGATGCCATTATTTTAGTTTCATAACACTGAAAATATCGGTTCAATTATTAGCACCGAAAGTTCACTTTGTTATCCTTCAACCTTGAGGGTGTAGATGACCAGACGTCAACTGCTGAACTCAAGGGCGTGGCAACATGCGAACTCAAGGACCGCGGTGGCATTAGTCGAGAGCTCGAGGACAATGCCAACGCCAACAGCGGTTCAAGCTCAAATATAGAGAGAACAGTGGTCCTCTAAATACATCTTTAACCAGTAATTTACTATTTCTATAAAATATTTATAAAACTATTAAAATAATAGAGTAAAATAATATTGGTGATCCTTAGAATTAGCCGTCAGGACCCAAATCTCTAAATGTACTTTCACCGTGAACTCTTAATGCAAGTATTGTTGAGGTCCAAAAACCGTGTACTCTCTGGCGTTTGGGCACAAATGTGGCATGCTCCTGTGTGAGCCCTTCTGGCATGGGGCCCACAGGGCAGCAAGTGACCCCAGCTTCGACGCTAGATTTTTTGTGCATGTGCCTCTCAACTCTTCATATTCTCATCAACAGTTTTCATGCCCAAGGAGGTCGCGCCACTGGTTAAGGACCGACACCAGGTGTTTGTGTTGGCCTGCCACGTTGGCACCCATTTGGTCAAAGCGAGCTTTTTGACCTTTGATGTAAATTTAATAGGTTTAAGGTTTTAAATATGTGTTCCTAGAGTTTAGAGATTATTCGAAGTTAAGTTTAATGACCATTGGTGTATTTTATTATTAGAAATCGCTAGTAATATATCTGTGTTAATGCTATAACAATATTTGATCTTAGTTTGAGTATACCTTAATTAATTATCCATAGCATTGAATGAATTTAAATTATAAACATAAGTTTTTTCCCTATAATTTACTCTACATTTGATATTATAAAGAAAACAACAAAAAAATATTGGTACAATATATAATGGAGCATAATAATGAGATAGTTATACAAAATGCATTTATTAATCAACCTACTGTGTGTCGAACCCAATCACACAAGGTACCTACATGTTTGCTACGGCATACTATACAGGAACAAAAGGATAGTGGTCAGTAATAGATATTAGAATGATTGTTTCATATGCAAACTTAAATATTAGCCTTATTAGATACCATCTAGGACATCTTTATACACAATATTCTTACTGCTCTTACATATGGGGTCCAGTTTTTTCTTTGGCTTGGCCAAAATCCTTGTTGTTTATCTTGATACACCGCTTAACAATGCAACATAAAGTTTTCTTTGGAAGAGAAATCCCAACACTTGGCATGGTTTGTTCTTGTGATTTATTTATGGTCATTGTGAAACTTAGGCGTATTGAAAATTGCTTCCTCTTGAACTTGATAGGAAGTAAAATATTATCCAAGTGAGACAAGAGGATCCTTGTATGAACACCCTTTTATCTGTATGTTGTCTACCAACAATTTCAGCATCAATTATATTATCCTGGAATGCTCTAACCATTAGTCTTGTTTTATTGCACAACCCATTATTAGTATCAAGATTACGGAGAAGAATCACAGTGCAGTTTATTCGAAGTTAAGTTTAATGACCATTAGTGTATTTTACTATTAGAAACCATAAATCAGTTGTCCTTATTTTATACTGGTAGACTGTAGCTCTATATTTCTTTGTTCTTGCAGCCGATTGCTTTGCAAGAATAACCCTTCATAGTCAAATCAACGTACTGTGTGCTTTACAGTTGATAACCATCACGGTTGCGGTGTGAGGATTGCTTGAAGTGTGGTGGTGTGGTATCAAAGAGCATATAATAGATAGGAGGCGCACACGTTTGTTGAACTATGGTGGTATCAGTGTCACAGATCTCATTATCTCTAACGGCTGAAATCCCACACCAGTAATAGGCGGGCCGGCCATTACAGAAGTTTGGTCACAGATATAGAGACCTATCTATAACGGCTCCCTACCCTTACAGATAAGGCTATGCCGGTTAACATCACACCCTTACCTATAACGGCTGGTCGTCCAGAGCCATTACAGATGAGTATACATCTATATCGGCTTCTTTTACCAACCGTTATAGATGAGGGTGACGGGTGTCCTCAAGATCTCATCTGTAACGGATGGGCATTCCAAACCGTTACAGATAACCTTAAAAATCAATTATAGCTTTTTAAATGGCTAGCCTCATGATTTGCTAGCCACTCAATTTGAAAACAGAAAAAGACAATATACATCACAAATCCATATATACCACATATACATCCACTCATACACTTGCATACACATCTAACATTACATCAAAATTCGATTTCATAGACTTCAACAAATATCACATCCATTCCATTGCATTGCACATCCATGAATTGCACATTCACAAATATATCACACTGAGAAGTATATAGATTAATATTAGGGAACCACAAATGGACTATAGAAAGAGAAATTGAAAATTAAGTATTACAAGTTTAGGGATCAATAATTCACAAGTTTAGGGACCCAAAGTTTGTCAACTTAAACTTAATTCCACCGCTATGGAAAGCTCCTTTTTTATAGACAACGTTCAAAAGGATGTACTCTAGCAACTTACCTCTAATGTAGGAGAGGTCGACATTTTCAAATTTCCATGGTTTTTCCTATAAATCAAAAGGTGGACTATTATTAGTATATGTTATCAATAATGGTATTTTAGAATGACATGTTTTTTGGATGTTTGTGTAAACAAACCTCGAGATCAGAAGATATCACTTGTGTTGTTAAGATGCATGTGGTGGAATACATAGAAAGCATAAGTGTTCCCCATAGGTTGCTGTTGGGGACACTTAAATTTTGGAATCATACTCAAGTCATTCTTGCCCTCTTTGTGTGCCTGCCTCCTTAAAGGACATAGCTACGCCACGCCTCCTAGATTAAATTTGTCAGAGGATTGTAATCGTGTTTTATGGCGTGGAGAGAGTCAGGGTATATAAGATTTGTTCCACTTTGGTATTATGACTCTAAGGATCCAATGGTACCTACAAGGATTATTGTGATTAAGTCGATGGACCTATCAATTTAAAACAAAGTATCGTTGTTGGTAGCTCAGCTTACTGTTGGTAGTAGGGGAACATTATATACTCCTTGTCTTGGTGATAGAACAAGCACTAGGTCACATACTCCATGATTTCACTAAACCTATTCTCGATCATGTTTCTTAGAGACCATTTCTGGTTCAAGGAAACCAACCGGCTCTTTTGGCTTCTTTGTTTGGAGCCACATGCTCCTCAAAGCAACCAACAAACTAGTTATTTAAGAACCCTTGCCAATTTGATAAATAGTTTTGAAATGAGGAAATACTTACAATTCAAACACTTTAGCAAGGACCGTGTTAAGCACGTCAAGCCTGAACATATTGTACAAGTCATTGAACCCCACAATTAGAGGACGGTGATGTGATTAAACGGCTCTATCACATGTCAACCGATAATCGATATTTTCCTATTGATCCTCACAGCATTGGAGGCCTCCATGTAATAGGCGTGCAACTTTTGGCAGGCAAACCCTATCCTATGCAACTCGAGGTCGGTAACTAAAGGCATGCCAAGCACGAACCCCAATAGCTCAAGCCTCTTTGGTTGCAATGAGGTCGTGACCTTACCCTTCACCTTTGGATTTTTCTTCAATTTTTTGGCGGTGGAGTTGTTATAGACTTTGTTTGCTTTACTGGACATTTTGGTATTGGGACACCATCTAGAATAAAGTCCAAATACGCCCAAATTTCATCGCATTGGCCTTTTGCTGGAAGAAAAACTGGTAGAGCAGATGCTTGATGTTGCGGCTTAGATGGACGAGGCACAACTTTTATTGTGATATATTTTTTGGTCCATTGGATAACGGTACCTCTTGCATCCCCTAAAGTTGATAAATATTCAGTAGGTGGATCTAATGGATAGTTGGCTCACCGATCGACAACTTGATCCACGGACACCTTTGCAAACCCATCACATAGTTGTGCTCTGTGATCTATAGTGCCATGTGTCAGATGGTAGGCAACACCCACTATAGCATCCACACTAAATGCCGACGTAACTGGTACTCAGAGGATGCATGATGTTGGCTTCTGTAGCTGATTGACTACGTACGGGCCATCTTTTATCACGGGCTCTAATCCTGTGGACGCACAACTACTCTTCCTTTGTGGGCTTGTATGAGGAGCTTGCCATTCAGGAGGTATGCGGACTTGTCCTTGTTGGAGCTTTATCTACAACTGCGACAACTCTTCCTGGAATTTTTAATCAAACTCTAATCGCACTTCTCCTATGACCTGCTCTTTCAACTCTGCCTTGAGTTGCTCCCCTAGCTCTTCTTTGCTCAACTTGCACATCCTGTACTGTGATGAACTTAGCCCAACCTTCCAAGGAACTGTACCCTCATAAGTTGGTAACCCCTAGTTTGGCCAGTGTGTTTTGGGTTTCTGAGAGTCCATGTGAGCATATCATTGGTGGGTTTTGGTTCTAAATCACTTCGCGAGGACTCAGTGCTTAGTTCTTCCTACACGTTGAGGAAATTAGTTAATGTGAGTAGAAAAAATGCATTGTTTCGAAACAAATATAAAATGTCACTTACTAGGGTGCATACGACCCTCAGGATCAATTCTGTTGGGAAAACTGACTGATGCACTCTCAGGTGTCTGATCTTCTCAATGAGAGGGTGGATAAACTTCGATTAGAAAGAGGCAACGTTGACGATCCGACTACACCATCCATGGACGTTGCGCCTTAGCGACCTATACACCAACTCCAGAAGTTGTTCGTGATCTTGACGAAGCACGATCAACCAAACCGACGAGAGTGCCATTTCTGCAAGCAATCGGAGAGACTAACAAGAACAAGTTGAAAATAAACAAATCTAATAACTCACAAAGCTAGGGTTCAGAAGAAAAAGTAATTAAGCAGTGTCTAGCCACACACGCGCAATTCCAAAGGTAAAGTAGTAATAGCTAAATTTAATCTAACAACCTGAGAGACCCTCAAGGGGTATTAGCTATTCAAGGAGGTGGGAGGACGACCAGGGGACCCTAGGGTTTGATGCTCCCTAGGTTGGGGCGCACTTAACTTGGCCCCACCTGGGTCGGGGTCCCAGATGAAGTTACAAGCCCATACGCCTGTTACAGGTGTCGTTGCACATTGTTTTAGTGATTCTGGCTGAATCATATGGTATTTGTAGGTGTTGTTGGATATATTGGAAAGAGGACTATGAGAACTTCTCATGAAGGACTCATGGGGCCGAAACGGAGTTCGTATGCAAATTTGGTGGCCGTTTGAAGTCAATGTTGTCTTGGGGGAGTCCAAATTGGTTCCAGACTTCGGGACTTAATCCTATGTCTTCATGCACACAGTGACGTGTTCACATCCATTATGCAGCTCAACATGTAGATCCTCTGACTAATATTGAGTGACCTTTGGTTGCATCAATAATAGTCATGGTCACAGTCATTGACTAGCCGACTACATTGGGCTGCTTGCTTGTGCTCTAGCCCAATTTCTTGCACGGGGAAGGGCAATGTTTGAGGATGATGGCTCTGTATTGGTTTTCGGGCCTCTTCGTCCTCCATTCAAACATTAATTTTTCTAGCATAGCAGCTATTTGAGTCAGTGTGGGTGTTCATTCCTAGCCTGAAGTTATTTGTGGCGCTTCACTGTCTATCTAAATTTTTTGGTGGATTTCATTGCCACGAATTCATCCCACACCTCTCGAGTCATTTGAGAATACGTGTTGAAAGGGGTTTTACTTGTAAACACAAACTCAATGACTAGCTTTGACTTGAATCTTTTTCCAGAGTACGTCCGCCTAATCATAGCATTGTGCTTCAAGAGCTCATCCGCCTCCTATGGCATTCTCAAAGATCTCTTTCATCCGTGCCCATAGGTCTTCTTTGACTAGTATCTGTTTTCTCTTCTTTCCACAGGCTGTAGCATGCTAGAGGGAGAAAACAGTTCATCCAGTGTCAGTAAGTAGTCGAACAAGTTCACTCATATTTCCATGTCAACAAGACCTTGCCTTGAATTTTATTCCCATCATTTATTTTTCCTAAAATATTTAGAACAATCTATAATAGCCTATCACACATGTTCTTCTCACATGCATGGATGTCAATGGCAATGACGAACATCAAGATGGCGCAATATGGTACATTCCAAAAAATTGATCTTTTCTTCCGCAAGCTCTTCTTTCTAGTCATCGATGTTTTGTGCTTGACCAAGTCCCTGAACTGTGATCCATTGAGAAACTCTAGGAGTCGAATCATCTTTATTTTTACCATTAAATTGTTTATTTTACGTTCATCTCCTGTATGGGTGACTCTCATGCAAGAAAAGTCAGTGCCCATGTATGTAGTCTTGTGCGAATTATTTCAATGCCACATTAATATTCGTGTCTTCCAAGCACAAGCACTCTGAGAATGCATTTGCTTCTTATATACTTTGACCAGAAAGTTACCAAGTGCTAGACAATCATTTATAGCACAAAACCACAGGGCGCAAAGACTAAAGTTCTCTTGCTTGTATGCATCCCAGGCTTGCTCCCCATCCCCCCCCCCCCTATTCCATAAAGTTAACAGCTCATCCACGAGAGGACGTAGGTACATATCAATGTCATTACTAGGTTGTTTTGGACCAAATATTGCAACATTGAGCAGACATATGCAGCTCTTTTTTTCATGCACTAATGGGGGAAGGTTATATGTTACGGGCGAATGATAGCCAGGTGCTATTTTATTGCTCATATCATCAATGGGTCATGCCGTCATGGTTTTAATCCAAACCTAATGTTCCTTGGGTCGTATCCCCTGCAATTCAGGAAATGTCCTATCGATGTTTATCCCATTGTATTGAATTTGTTAGGGTGTCTTAAGCTTGCGCATCAACAATGCATTCTCCATGTGCCAACCATAAGTATTAGCTTGTTTGGATTGGCAAACATTTGCTTCACCTAGGGGATTATAGGCAAATAGTTACGCAACTTTGTAGGACCAGACCTTCTTTGACTTCTTCCATTGCGCACTGCTATTCCTCTTGTATCGAGAGCTTTGCATATAGGGCATACTTCCAAGTCGGCATTTTTCTTGTAGTATTATGTAATACTCGTTTGGACATGCATGAATTATTTAACCTCCAACTCCAATGGACATATTACCTTCTTTGCTTCGTAGGTCGTCTTTGGTGTCGTGTTTTCCTCAGACAGGATGCCTTCATAAATCAAGTAGTTTATATATAAAACATTATTGACCATACATTGCTTCGCTTTAAGCTTTCATAAGTTCTAAGACAGTCTATAATTTTGTGTACTTTGGTTTTGCAACTAGGGTACAAAGAATTTTCTCTGCTAATCCTTAACGAATGCCAAACTTCTCATAATATATGTCTTTGTAATCGAATTTTTAGGACTGCTGGAGCAGCCTGGAGTCATTCAAGAACACTGGCGGTTTGAAGTAGTGTGGTGATGGGCCGGCTCCTGGTTGCATCACGTCGAGCAGGGCTTGGCGGCGTCAACAAAGGATTGCCTGGAATCTCCATGTGGCGTATCTCTCAGCAAAAGGACTCAAACTACGACTGGATTTTGACCTTGTGTCAATCTATCCAAGAGAATAGGTTGTGAGGTGAACAAAACAAAACATCCAAGACATACTCGAGACAAGCACCAAGAGCCGAGTGGATGCCTGCAATTTGTTCTTGATCTTGGTTTCGCGAATGCCGAGCTCCTTAGTTCTTTGTTCAAACTACCAAGTTCTTGGGATTGATTGTGTACGGTTGTCTCTTGAACTACATAGACAGAATGCAAGAGCTCAGCAGAAGAATTTAGTAATAAGGACCTACTCAGGGAGCAACAAGGCTTACACGGCATAGTGCCCATGAGGTCAAACTTATCGTCCCGCAGGGTTTTTAGCGCATCGTGGAACCAACTCGCCCTTTCCTTACCCTTGTGCTAGGTCTCGTCCTTCTCTTGCTGCAACTTGGACAGTTGAGTTATCTAAGAAGCAACCTAGCCAGAGCCCTGCTCAATTTCTCAGACCTATTAGTGATTTTCTGCACAAAGACAAGAAGGTTATTGCATACAAAGATCAAGAGTGGTGGCATGACTATCACTACCAAGTTGGAGTACTAACCTGGACTTGATGTGGACCTTGATTGTAGCTTCATACAGCTTGATCCGCTCTTTGTTAGCGGCCTCCTCATCAAGCACCAGCGTCTCCGTACTCCCGTTACGTTGCCTCTAGCTACATATCTTCGGGGGATTGCGGGGTGGTGCCGGCAGCCTCGGAATGTCGTCGTCAGAGTCTGGGACTGCTAACCGCTCTAGGAAGATGGAGATGAAGGTACGGAGGGGGTCGAGGCCTTGGATCAAAAGGTGGAGCTGGGCCAGCTGGCTTCACTATCTGGTTCTCTTTCTCCTGACTGGGGGAGGCAGGTTGGGCGTCCGAGTGCCCTGCTTCAGCCTCAGGAGCTGGAGGGGCACTCGGCTCGGCCTGTTGGGCTCCGGCCTTAACCCCTGCCGGGGCGGTGTCTGCGTCACTTGGTTTCCTGTAAACAGGCATCACACTCAATCTACTACAACATTTCAAGAGCCATGAAGACATTGGAAGACGGAGTACCTCTTGGAAGTCTTAAACCTGATTTTGTGCTCGACACGGGTGAGGTGAGGACGGCAAGCTCGGGGGCTGGTCGCTGGCTACCGCATCAGTCGGCGCTGAGCCAGTCGGCACGGTGTCGGGTGGTGGGCATCCTAGTTGCGACGGTGGGGGCATGGTGATCGGCACGACAGTTGGTGCTGACTGTGGCACAGCCGGCGCAGTGGTTGGTGTAGACGATGGAGTGACAACGCTTGTGTCCTTGAACTTGGGACCACCTGTCGGCCTAGTCGGCACTTGTTTCTTCTTCATTGGTTCCTTGTCTTGCTGTTTCCCAGCTCTCTTGAAGCTGGGCTCTTCAATCGAGGGGCTAGCTGGACGCTTTTTTAACCCTCCCCCCCCCCCAATCAGCTGGCTGAAGGGGTTGGAGCTAAAGCTAGCACGGTCCTGCAAGATAGAGTACATGGCGTCGATGCACTTCATGCAATCCAGTACTTTGATTAACAAAAGACATCCAAGATTAGAAAGTTTACCGCTGGTGGTGGCTTCTTCAAGCCGTAGGGTGCGAGAAAGTTCTAGGGGTCCAGTGTCTTGACCACACCACTTGTGAAGAACCTGCAAAGCATGTCATCAGACTGCTCAGTGGTCATCACTGCGATGCTCTCCCAAGTGGGGTCGTCCTTCCGCTGGTACTCATAGCTGGGGTGGACGCGATCCTTGAGGGGTTGAATCCTCTGGGAGATGAACGCCTGGGCAACCCAATCTCCTGTTAGCCCATCGCGCTTCAAGTCTGCCAGCAGGCTTCAGGAGGACTGTACTTGCTTTCATCTCCTCATCATTCGGGAGTGTGGTCCATTGTCGAGCACCTTCGAGCATGGCCACAAGGGTTGAAGAGAGGGCTCGGGATTGGAGTAATAGAACCACTCCTGGTGCCATCCCTTGAGAGAAGTCTTGAGAGGGAGATTGATGTAGACCTTCTTCAGTTCATTGTGAAGCTAAAGACCAGCTCCCCCGACTACCTGGGGCCATTGTTTGCTAGGCTGTAGCTTGAGGTGGTAAAAGAAGCGGAAGAGGTTGAAGTGGGGGAGGATGCCAAGGAAAGTTTCGCAAAGAGTGATGAAAATCGAGAGTTGAAGAATGGAATTGGGGTTAAGATGAATAAGCTCAATTTGATATTAAGAAAGAAGACCACGTAAGAAGTCACAAGAAGGGAGAGTGAGACCTTTGTAGAAGAACGACTCGAAGACCACAATCTTATGGATCTCTGGTGTAGGGATGGTCTCGCCCTCGGTGGTGCACCAATTGATCAGCTCCTTGTCGGCAGCACCCCCTCCCACACCAAAAGTGCTAGCCTGGATGTCGACGAAGTCGAGGTTTGCCATTCCCTGAATGGTAGCAGAGTCAAATCGGAGGCAGAACCCGACATTTTCTCAAATCTAGGGTTTGTGCAAGGGTTTAGTGTATGGGAGAGTAGGGATGTGGAGTGAAGGGTGGAGGGGATTGATGTCATGCCTAAAAATTCACCAAAATTTCCAAATCTAATTTGTGCAATAAATCCTCGCCCAGGAATTAGCCGAGGTACACAAATCGACAACTTAACAAACATAACCAAAAACGATAAACGATAAATACTTACAGAAGAGGTACTTAGTCCTAACAAAGAAGAAATCAGTAGCGTAACAACAACTAGCATAGCAGTAGCAGCAAGCCATAGGCAGCTCAACTAGGGTACTTCTCCTTCGAAGTGAAGCTTCACTCCGATGATTGTAATATAGCAAGACTGAGTACCACCCACCGTACTCAACAAGCCACACAAGGAATGCAAAATAATGCAACAGGATTCCAAAGGAAAGGCATAGTATGACTTATTTGCATAAACAACATTGAAAACATTTGCCTCAAAAAGCACTTCAAAACAGTACAACTTAATTAACACCAACATTGAACCAATCACTGAACAGCACTCCAATGCGGTTCAGGCCCAAAACCATAACTCTCCAAACTGGAGCTATCAAGAATTCCATCATTCATTATCATTAATGAGTAGTGTGAGACTAATCACAAAAAACATTGCTAGGCCGCCCATTAACCGTGCGCACGGCTATTCGAACAATTTTACTCTAGCCAAAGATGTACCAATTTACCCACAAGACACGGTTCCACACATGTCACCATACCCCCAAAATACCACCATGGTACTGCAAAGGGAAAAACCGTGACAAGACCTTTCATGGAACTTGCCCAACAGAAGAGCCACCCGCTAAACCACCAGTCTCCATCAGGAACTGATCAGGTGCCCAACAGGGAGACGATCCAACACCCAGAACATGGACTTATTGGCACAGCTATGGTGGTCTAATTGACACAGCCACAACACACCGTGGTGCCTCCTGTTGAACTCGCTACACATCCAGTCAAGCCATTACCCATTCTAGCTTGTGGTTAGTATGGTATTGCTTCGCAACAAGTAGTCTGTGAATAGGTCCTTAATTGTCATGAGCACCACTAGCAACATCATCATTCCATATGCTCACAACCCACCATTCAGTCTTGTTTTAGTTGGCATATTAATTAACTAGCCCACAACCAACTGTCGTGAAACAATAACCATTAATCATTAATTAATCAGGGTGAATGAACAGTTATCCCACATAAAATGACGCTAAAGTTTCTAGGCAGGGCTAAGCAAAACCTAATATAATCTAGCTAGATCATTAAATAGCCATCCAGCTAGTCAACATTAATCACCCAAGATATCAAGGTAAAGATATCAATATCAATATAATGGTCATAAGCAAAGAATATAGGATAATAATTTTTCGTAATAATGACATTCCAAAACATTTCATGCAATAATGTTAAAATAAAATAGTTTTCACAACTGGGATCAATATGCTCAAGGGGATTGTCGTGTGACTTGCCTTGCAATAGAAAATATCTTCAATAGGTCTTACGAACACTTTCCCGAAATTCATGATCCTTTCGAAATGGCGAGAATACGCGACTACACACAAAACAAGAAAAAAAACCCTAAGAAACTCCAAATAAATAGTATATAAAAATGACATAAATAGGTAGATCATGATTTTAGATAAATTTAAAAAGAAGAACAGGTCGAATCGGAGTTCGGACGGAAAATTTATGGCTTTCGGAAGTTTGAATTCAAAGAAAATCCAGAAAGAAATAGAAAAGAAATATTCTCAGGAATATTCACTGAATTTTTGGATTAATATAATTATTTTGGATATTTGCTGACACCTGGGCCCCACTGTCATAGACTGGGTTCACAAAGACTAGGTCCATGAGCCAGAGAAAGGGATGGATGGTGGACTGAAGTGATGTGTCTGCCATGTGAACAAAGAGATGACGTGGCAGCCGATATGGATGTTGATGTGGCCCTAGGGTTGACGTGGCATAACCAACTAGATTACAGAGATCCAATGGCTGAGATTGGATCTAAATCAACTGGACGGCGGAGATTAGTTAGGGTTCTAACCACCTGGCCCACATGTCATACCTCGGAGGAGAAGCCGATGGAGGGGCCCACATGGTAGTGGCTCACAGAGGGACCAGCCGACCGGCGGGGTCCACCCGGCAGTGGCTCGGGCGGCTCGTGCTCATCCACGGCGTGAGCCGACGTGGCAGGCAAAGGTGCCCAACACCGACAGCGACGAGGGCGGACGTTCGACGGCCACCGAGGCCGGCGGGCAGGACGTCGTGGAGACGACACTGACGGTGGCACGGAGCGGAGCAAACGGAGGCGACACAATTGGGTTGGTCGGTGTCGATGTTTTACACCGGCAATATGAATATAGGGCTACTCGTCGGATCGAAACTCGGTGGACTGCAAAGGAACACGGAGAGTTTATACTGGTTCAGGCCCTCGATGTGAGGTAATACCCTACGCCCAGTTGTGGTGTATTCCTTTAAGAAAGTATGATTCTGATGAATCTCTGTATGCCCTCAGGGGGCGCCCTGCCTCCCCTTATATACTAGGGGACAGGGGTACAAGGTAGGAGTCCCAGTCAGACTACGGCCAAGGGATCTCCACTTAGAGATATAACTAGCCCGACTAGGATTGTATATTCCTTATCGTACAAGGCTAAGTTTGCCGAGCTCTATCATATCTCTAATTACAAGGCTAGACCCATCCTCTGTCCGAGTGGTCCATATGCTTGTCATGAGGTACCCGGAGCCCATGGCCTCCACAGCAGCCCCTGAGACCTTCATAGTTGAGTCACAGCTGATGCCGAGTGCTCATCCTCCACGGTGAAGTTTTCCCGAGTGCATTGCTCCCAAGTACTCTTTGTCCGAGTGCTTCTTCTTCCCGAGTCCTGCTTCATGTCAGCTGGCAGCGAGACTATGAAGGGCTCCATGTAGAAGCATGAATAGTGTGCACCGAATAGGCGCACCTATTAGTGGACTTTGTGCTTAATTGTGAAAATAATTAAATATAAAGTCAAAGATCTTTAACCTTATAGTCTTTCCCGAGTAGTATACTACTGGTATATGAGACTCTTCAGCATCATATTAGCCAAAAATAATTTATAGTCTTTCCCGAGTAGTATGTCACTCAGAAATTAGACTCTTCAGCGTCATGTCGGCTGGAAAAGGTGTTTATAGTCTTTCCCGAGTAGCGTCCCACTCGGAAGTTAGACTCTTCAGCATCATGTCGGCTAGAAAAATATTTGCCCATGGCAAATGTTGGCTAAGCATGTAAGCCGAGTACCACTTTATGAAATTTAATCCATTATGTGGTCAGGTGTACTTGAGAGATACCTGCATCCCCATTTTTAATGAAGACCAGCTTGTGATCCTTATAAGGATATATCCTCAATACCTGGTGAATAACACAGATATCTGAACACATGTGTTCAGCAGTCGGCTTCTATGAAGCATATCTGATTACTCAATCGGTCTCTATTGGTAGCACCAGCATTGTGTTTTTAACACAGTCCACGAGCGGCCCAAATTGAGCGTGCTACTGTAGAAACTCATATCTTGGTGGCCTAGTACCGAATTTGCAGACCCAAGCCCACTTATCAGTACAGACTCTATAAAGGCGGGGAGAGAGAGAAAAGATTCCCTCATCTTCTCCATTCCGCCAATCGCTTCGTCTTCCAGCTCTCGCGCTGAAATTTCGCGCCTCGCCTCGCTAGGGTTTGCCATTGTTAGCTCTTCCCTCACAAGACTCGGGTGATCCTGCTTCTCCGCATCCATTCCAAACCTCCAACAACATTTCCCCCAAATCTTCTTGCCCTTAACCATGCCGAGGGCTTCAGATATCCCAGAGGCATCGAATGAGGTTTGGCCGACCTCAGATTGCGGTCTGTCCAAGCGGAAGCATTTGGAGAGGTTGTTGCGACTGCAAAGCCACGATGTCATCCATTGGCGTCCGGCTGAAGGTGAATCGGTTCCAGAGCCCCAGGCTGGTGAGACTGTTGTTTTTGCCTCCTTTTTCCACCAGGGTCTTTCTCTTCCATCTTCCGATTTTCTCTGCCAGCTCCTTGCCTTCTATGACCTGGAGTTGGTGAATCTGAATCCCAACTCCGTCTTGCAAATTTCTATATTTGCAACTCTTTGCGGGTGTTTCCTGGGTGTGGAACCCCATTTGAATCTTTTTAGATATTTGTTCCACATCAAGCCCCAGCCCTCCAAGAGCAAAATCCAAGTGATTGGGGGGGCTGGCATCCAACTTCGGAGCGAGATGAAGAAAATCTATATCCACATGCCCCTGAAATCTTATCTCAAAGGCTGGCATAGGGAGTGGTTTTATTGTTCTGATCTTGAACCCTCCCTGCCTCCATTTACTGGTCTGCCTCTGGTGGTCTCGCCCAACTGGATTTTTGTGCCTAGCTTTGAGGAGATGGTGTGGGTTTACATGCTGGTTAGCAAGATTGATCAACTGAAGAGCGCCGGATTGACTGGTCCATGGGTGGCTAGGCGCTTCTTGACCCGTCGCATCAGGCCGCTGAAGTTGAGGAGTCACTTCAGCTAGGACTACAAGGGCAGAGATGATCCCAGCCGGGAGTATCCCAACCTGACCGACAAGCACAAGGTGACCGACATCCTACTGGATTACTTTGCCAACGGGGTGGTCGAAACTGAAGACTCAGAGTGGTCTGTGGCGGCTTACAGCAAGAAGAGGCCTCGTCCAAAGGTAACTCTCGCTGATATTAACTTGTTGTCCATCTGTGATGAATGCTTGTAGATGTATGCCCAGGATTGCTCCGCAATGTGTAACATATGTTGTTGAACTGCTTGCAGTCATGTGAGGAGTTTGATGAAGACTCTCAAACTTTTTTGGCCGTGAAAGCGAAAAAATGGCCGTTGAGTCCTTCTGTTGCCCAGCCTAAGTCCAAGAGAGCGGGGAAGAAGCCTATCATAGACCAGGGCAAGAAGAAAATCAGTAGGTTGAGTGCTGCAGCCGGGAGCCTGAAAATTAAAGACACCGCCAGCATAGCCCCCATGCCACCGAGTCCAAGGCAGAGACCAGCAGCGCCTGGCTCAGCAACATCGAGCCCAACAACAGCATTGCCGAGCACAAGGTTGTCAACGAGCCATAAGGCCAAGCTGTCGATCGTCCCAGCGCCCCAGTCGGCTGCTCCAGAAACCAGACTGGCTAAGAGGAAGACGCCACCGCCAACTGCCGCGCCCTTGAGCCCAGTAGCCAGCAGCCCTCCACTGTTGACAACTGGAACCCCCGAGTGGAAGTTCAAGAAATCCAAGAGGTAAACAACTTTAGATCTTCTGAAAATCTTATTCAGCATAGTAGCGTCTTGATGTTTAGCTCATCGCGCAGGAAACGGGCCAATATTGATCACAAGGAGACCACACCAGCTGCTCCTGTTATAGAGCCAGCCCCAGCCGAGCCAGCGCCAGCAAGCACATCTGTCGAGCCGGTGACCGCCCCAATCGCTGAGACTGAGGCTGTCCCGACTGTAGGACTGCTAACGCCGGCTGACCAGGGGGCAGATAGTGAAGCTGTTGCTCTAGCCCCTTAGCAGATCCTTGAGGCCCCAGCAGCCACCGAGTCGGGGGCCAGGACCTTGTCACTGTCCGTGTCGTCGTCGTCTTCAGAGGAAGCGGACCTCCCTAGGCTTGAAGCTCCTCCCCGCAGATTCCCGAGAACCTTCCACTAGGTGACTCCCGAGAGAACTGTGAAGAGCTATGAGCATGACAAAGTGGCGGTGGAGAGGGAGCGTGAAGTGCTTCTTCGTGCCACAATTGCTGCGTCCCAGGGGGTCCAGGTATGTAGCGAGTCTTGCAATGTTGAGTCCTCGATGATTTCCTTTATTTCCGGTATTTCGCCGACTGACTTTGCTTTGCTTTGTTTTTCCCCGAGCAGAAAATTGTAGACCGCTCGGAGAGGATGAACGAGGTCCTGACCCAGCTTGCCCCCCAACTCTAGTGATTAGGCCAGCTCCAGACCTCGAAGGCCAAGTTGGAGCGGTCGAGCCAGGAGAGGGAGACTTGGCTGAGGGGAGCCGTTGACTAGCTCAGGGATGAGAACTGGGCTCTAGCCAAGAAGATCGGAAGTAAGTCTCCCGTATTTGTCTTCCCGACTAAATCCCATGCATATTTCTCCAGCTTTGTTGTTTCCCAATTGCCCAGTTGTGTCTTGACTGTAATCTCGAGCTCTTGGATATTTTGATATACAGCCCTCGAAGCTGAGTTGAAGACCCGAACAGAGGGGGAATTCAGGCTGAAGGAGACCGAGAAGGCCAAAGCCGAACTCGAGAAAGACAAGGCCGAGCTGGAAAGGGCCAAGGTCAAACTCGAGAAGGAAAAGACCGAACTGGAGAAAGCCAAAGCCAAGGTGGAGGCCAACTACGAAAGTAAGTCTTCCCCCTGACAATGACCTTGTCCAATCCTTTGATTACTCCAACTGCTGTTTAGGCTAACAAGTTTACTTGCCAATGAATCTGAGCAGCTACAAGAGCCAACGTCCAAACCCAGTTTAGAGCCTTTGCAGAGGAGATCAAGATCGTCAAGGAGTCACGGGAGATTCTTGCCGAGTCCGTGAAAGGGCTCCTTGACGTGATGGATCCTCATTACGTGGGAACCAGCTCAAACACGGTCTCCCAGGTGCAGGCGTGCCTTAACAAAGCACCGAGTATCCTGAAGAGGTACTCGAATGAGCGTGTTGTTGTCAACGTGGTCCAGACCCTGGCGATGACCAAGTCGATCTACCCCAGGGCAGATCTTAAGGCCATCGGTGAAGGGTTTGCCGAAGAGACCACCTAAGGAGGCATTGGAGTTGATCACCCAGGAGAGGCCGACTGCCGAGACGATCACCAAGGACCTGGGAATGTAAGAACAATCCATCGTGCAGTCGGTGTATATAAAATCTTTTGTAAGAACATGTGTAAATATATGTGCAATGCCGCCAAGCTCTGGAGTTTTACTCAGTTGTCATTAGCTCTACTCGACTATATGGTCTACGCCGAGTTAGTCTATAGGAACTTAATTAAAATCGTTCACCACAGAAAGTTGTACTCGGGCAAACATGGCAAAGTCGTTGCAGAACTTCATAACTTGAGCAAAACAATCTCGTATATTATTGAGAAAGCACATATAATACATGTAGCCCCCGACTCACTACTCGGTTGGAACAAGTGGCGTAGTGAGTCAGATAAAAACTGTACACATGGGGAATAAAAAACTCAAGTATAGAAAGGACGTAGCTGTTCTATATTCCATGAGTTGCTAACGAGGGCACCGTCTTCGGACTTCAGTCGGTAGGCGCCTGGCCGTGTAACTTCGGCGATAATGAATGGCCCTTCCCATATTAGGATAGTTTATGCCTGTCTTTGGTGGCTTGTATTTTTCTCAAGACGAGATCTTCGACCAAAAAGGCGCGGCCACGAACATTGCAATTGTGATAATGACACAGGCCTTGAAGATACCTTGCCGACTAGATTATTGCAATGTCCCTCGCTTCTTCCAACTGATCTAGTTCAACCAATCGGGTATTGTCGGATATGTCTTCTGAGTAAGCCCGAACTCATGGAGAGCCGAACTCTAACTCAGTTGGTAACACAGCCTCAGCACCATAGACCAGAAAGAAAGGGGATTGCCCTGTTGCCCGACTAACCGTGGTTCTGAGAGACTAGAGAACAGATGGGAGTTCTTGTACCCACCGTCCTGCATATGGCTGTAGTCGGTCGAATATCTTGGCCTTGATACCTTGTAACACCATGCCATTGGCACGCTCAACCTACCCATTGCTCCGCGGGTGTGCCATAGACGCATAACAGATCTTGATGCCAAAGTCGTCACAGAAATCTTGAAATACGCCGCCCGTGAACTGAGTACCGTTGTCCGTTATGATACGGTTAAGAACCCCGAATCGGTATAATATACTCATGATGAAGTCCTTTGCTCGTGCCGCTGTTATGGTAGCAATGGGTTTTGCCTCAATCCACTTCGTGAATTTATCCACTACGACGAACAAGTGTGTGAATCCTCCTGGCGCTTTCTTGAAAGGCCCGACTATGTCAAGCCCCCATAGTGCAAAGGGCCAAGAGATTGGGATGGTTTGGAGTTCTTGGGCTAGGAGGTTTGTTTGTCTTGCATAAAACTGACAACCCTCGCATGTGCAAACTATGTCTTTAGCGTCTGTTACTGCTGTTGGCCAGAAAAATCCCTGCCTGTAAACCTTTCTGACTAACGTCCTGGATGCGGCAAAGTTGCCACATATGCCCTAGTAGATCGATTGCAGAATCTGCTTGCCCTTGTCGGGTGTGACGCAGCGCATGAAGACACCGGATGCACTTCTTCGGTACAGGTCTTCTCCGACTACTAGGAAACTTTTGCTTCGACGTTTGATTTGTTCGGCCTGAATGCGATCTTCTAGGAGTTCATCGTCTAGGAGGAATTTGAGAACAGGAGTCCGCCAATCTTGAGATATGACCAACACTTCTTCTGTTGCTGGGGTAGGTTTAGCCCCCGACTGTTCTAGCACTAGTTTCTTCTTGACTGATAGCTCTGTTAGTTGCTCAACAAAGATCCCTATCGGGACCACTTCTCACTTGGATCCTATGTTTGCCAATTCGTCTACAGCATCGTTGTATTGTCATAAGATGTAAGTTATCTCCAGCCCGTCGAACTTGTTTTCCAGCTTTCTGACCTCCTGACAGTACGCCGCCATTGTATCATCGAGACATGTCCAGTCTTTCATGACTTGGTTTACCACAAGTTGAGAGTCTCCACGCACAACCAGTCGGCAGATGCCAAGTGATATAGCAATATGGAGCCCGTGGATGAGTGCCTCGTACTCAGCGACATTGTGGGAAGCTGGAAAGTGAATCTGGAGAACATACTTGAGTTTTTCGCCGGTGGGTAACGTGACGAAGATGTCGTGGTCGCTAACTCTAGTCTGGAGGATTTGTTGTTGAGCGATTCGCCTAGCCCTGCGTAGCTCATCATTGCGAGCCTCACGTTCGGCCTCCTGTTGCCGTAGTCGGTGGGCCTCCTCTTCTTGCTCCTGTTGTACTCGGCGCACCTCTGGTGGAGGGGTTGAAGCCATGAAGATTTCTCGGGGTAGAAGGAAGCTCACCAAACTGGTGTCCGAACTGGTGTTTGAACTGTTGTCCGACTTGGAGTCGGAATCCGAGTAGTTCATCAGGGTGATGACGACTCCGACCTCCCTAGATCCAATCTAGAACGGCTCTGAGCCATGTCTGAACTGAACCATAGAGGATCAGGTCTGCCGCGTGGGATGTAGATTGTAGATGTCCGCGGCGTCGCCGAGCCTGCATGGAAGATTGACGATCTCTCCCCTTCCTAGTCTGACTTGGGCCGGCTCAAGGCCGAGTCCGAGCCGAACGCCGAAGAAGAGAGTTGTCCCGAGACTCGGCGAAGTAGAAGATGGCCGCAGCAAGTCGACAAGGGTCACTGCGGCGTCGTGTGGGCCGACTGGCACGGAGTCGGCCGGTTCCTCGGCCGATCGGATCTGGTTTGAGTCGGCCAAGGTGAGGTTGTCGAGCTGGTCTACGATGAAGTCGAGGCTTCCAAATGTAATCGTGTCTCCGGGGGAGAATCCGCTGCCGTCGACTCCAGATGTCGAATCCATCGAGCTTGAGGTTGATCTTGCCGAAGCCCCTACCTGACGCGCCAACTATCGATGTTTTACACCAGCAATATGAATATAGGGCTACTTGTCGGATCGAAACTCGGTGGACTACAAAGGAACACAGGGAGTTTATACTGGTTCAGGCCCTCAATGTGAGGTAATACCCTACATCCAGTTGTAGTGTATTCCTTTGAGGAAGTATGATTCTGATGAATCTCTGTATGCCCTCAGGAGGCGCCCTACCTCCCCTTATATACTAGGGGACAGGGGTACAAGGTAAGAGTCCCAGCCGGACTACGGCCAAGGGATCTCCTCTTAGAGATATAACTAGCCTGACTAGGACTATATATTTCTTATCGTACAAGACTAAGTCTGCTGAGCTCTATCATCTCTAATTAAAAGGCTAGGCCCATCCTCTTCCGAGTGGCCCATATGCTTGTCATGAGGTACCCGGGGTCCATGGCCTCCATAGTCGGCCTCCAGTTCGATGTCCTAGCGGTGTGGTGCGGTGAGTAGAGGCGACATCGGGAAAAGACAGGGCCAACGCGAGCAGGGGGATAGAAGACGACCAAGAGATCGGCGATCTCACCCGAGGCAGCGGTAGGCGCAAAGGGCGATGACGTCCGCAGTGACAGCCTGGGGAGCAGAGCGGCGGTGCGGCGATTAGGGCGAGGGCGGCGCGAGCGCGTGATGGCGGTGGCTAGGGCACAGGGGAGGGGAGAGAGGAGACGGGGCAACGGTGGTGCTACTTATAGGGAGAGAAAGAGGGAGAGACGAGGGCGTCAAGGTGGCAGCGGGCGCCGAGAAGAGCGGCGGCGATTGCGCGCGGCTCGGGGTGAGGCAGCGGCGCAGGCCAGCTAGGCCGGGCGGTGGTGGTGGGGATGGGTCAAGGCCGGGCCGAGGAGGAGGCACAGGCGGCCTGGAAGAGCTCGGGCTGAGGAGCAGCTCGGCCCTAGCCGAAGAGAGAGAGAGAAAGAAAAGAGGAAGAAGGAGAAGGAGGAAGAAGAAATGAGAAAAAAAAAGAAGGGGTAAAAGAAAAAGATGAAAAAGAAAGGAGAAAGGGAGAAAAGGGGTTTTTCGGAAATTTTTCAAATTTGGAAATTGGAAGTCAGAAAATTCAATGGATTATTGGAACATTCGATTATGAAAATATTTCGGAATTTGTGGAAATATTCGGGACTTTAGAATTTTCTGAATACCGGGATATACGTATATATATTTTTGGGAATCGGAAGAATGGGGATATTTTTGTGGAGATTGGAAAATTGGAATACTTGGAGATTTCTAGAATAGTGGAATACTTCGGGATTGTTGGAATATTCGAGGAATAATTAAACATCCGAAATATATGAATATTTTGAGGATTCGAAAATCGGAGAATATTTTGTGGAGTTTGGAATATCAGGAATTTTAGAGATATTTAGAATATGGAAAATATTCTTCGACTTGGTAATTGGAGGATATTTCCAGAGAACTCGAAAATTGGAATATTCAGGATATATAAATGTTCTGGGATAAAGGAATTAACGAGGATATTTTATGGAGACTAAAGTTGGGGGCAAATCTCGGAAGATTTCCCGAGATTTGGGATTCATCTTCAAAAAGAATTTCAAAGGAAAGGAGTTTCCGAGAGTCGCAGAAATATAGGAGATTTTAGGGTTTCAAAATAGAATAGATTTGAGAACTCTAGATTTAGGTTTTCAAGGAGTCTTTAGGGTTCGGGAATGGCACCAACATTGATAAAGGAGAGGATATGGGTCAAGTCAAAGGGAAGATAAAAGAGTTTGATCAGAAACGACCCGAGATTGAGGAAAGAAAAGGAATTTATTTTCTATTTATTTAATTACTGAAGTGTTCTTTATAACATTAAAATTAATTCTGGAGCTCCGAAAAATCCGAGAAAATTTCAAAGAATTTATTAAATCATGGGGAATTTACCAGAGGCAAAAAACACCATGAAAAAAATTTATTATTATAAATACTTAAATGTTTACAATATTCCGACAACACCCCAGGGAATATAAAAGCACCCAAGCATTAATTAAAATTTTAACTTGGGACTTTTAATATTGGAAATTTTCAGAATTTTATTCAAACACTTTCTCAAATAACTTTTCTAGTGATTTATTGTATTTCCATTTACCCATAATAATTTTTAATTAGGCCAATTTTCAGGGTGTGACAGTTGAAGATCTGGAGTGGTTTGCTAGGAGCGTTGAAACCCTACGTGAGCTCGAGAAGCGGAGAGCGCGAAGATTTGGAAACAAAGAGGCGCGGCCGTTGGGAAGCCAAAGGGGTGCGTTGTGCGGGGAAGAAGAGGAATATTTTTTCTCTCCCCGTTACTTAAAGGGTTGTGTTGGATTGGTTGGCTTGGGCCGGCCTATTCAGTAGTGGGCTAGAAGATATGAGTTCTTAAATAGCATGTCCTATTGGGCCACTAGCCGTTTGTGTTAAAATCATAACTCGGGTACTATTTTACAAGAACCGATTAAAATAATCAGATATGTTTCATGTTAAGCTTATAGCTAGATGTATACGTTCAGATATCTGAATTATTTATAGGTATTAAGGATATATCCTTATAAGGATCAATAGTTGGTCTCCATTAAATTTGAGGATGCAGATATCTCTCAAGTACACCTCTATCACATATTGGGCTTGATCCATAGTGATAAACGGCTTACATGCTTAGCCAAATTGTCATGAGTAAGATTGTAGTCAATATTTGGCTGAAGAGTCTAATTTCTGAGAAACATATCACTCGGAAAAGACTTAAAGGTTAAAGATCTTTGACTTTATGTTTAATTGTTTCTCAATTAAGCATAAAATCAGGGGCTACACCTAATAGGTGCGCCTATTCGATGCACACTATTTATTTATTTCTATGAAGGCCTTCATAGTCTCGTTACCAGCTGACATGAAGTATGATTTGGGAGAAGAAGTACTCGGATAAAGAGTACTTAGGAGCACGGCACTCGGGATTTCTTCACCGTAGAGGATGCCTTAGCTGTGACTCAACTATGAAAGTCTCAGGGGCTACTGTAGAGGCCATGAGGGTGGACCGGCCCATACAATTAGAGATAGAGTAGGACTCGGCTTCATATAACCTTGTGCGGCAAGAAAAGGAATATAGTTCTAGCCGGATACTCTATGTTCTGATAAGGAAAACACTTGGTCATATCAGACTGGTTTTTCTACCCTGTAATCCTTACCTCTTCGGTATATAAGGAGAGGCGGGGAGCCCCCTGGGGCATAACCAATCTCACTAGAGAAATAGTGAAAGCAATACACAACAGCTAGAAGTAGGGTATTACCTCTCTCAGAGGACCTAAACCAGGATAAATCTTCGTGTTCCTTCAAATCCATCGAGTTTAGGTCCGATAAATAGCCTCATATTCAATATAACCGATATAAAGCATCGACATTTCCGCATCACGTAACATTTCGTCAAGACAATCATCGACATCAAACCTATCAGCACCTAGAGGAGAAGAAGCAACGGACAAGTTGGCATGTTCCTTTTCTTGGTCATCCGCCCCCATCGTCATTGGTAACCTCTGTCTCGCCATGTCTTTGTCCAACAGGTATAGTTCTTCATACAACCTCTTCTTATATCATGATACTACATTTGAACTCCATTATCAAAGAATCTCTCATTCCTACAGCCAACACATGGACAAGGCATGTATTCGTCGCCCTATCGCCTTTTTCATCTTCATGGCTGCTAAAAATTCAAATAATCTATTCATATAATCTTGGCTCGGATGATCCCCATACATCCACCTTTGATCCATCCGTGACATTCAAAAAATTATACAATAGCAACAAATAAAGAAATATATTAAGCCAATTTAAACTTTAGAAATTAATTTTTTTTATGATAAGATATGAAAAGGAGTGGATATTAACTACGAGTCATCATATTGAAGAGCCGTTATAGATGACCTTCTATTTGTAACAGCTCTTCGTTATAAGTCGTTGCATATAATCGGCGCCACATTTATAATGGCTTGTATTTAAGAGCTGGTAGTCATCGGTGATGGGTGTTGGCTTCTACCACTATCTTTAAGGATCGAAACATACACCCGTCAGATTACTTAATCTGTTACTTGCCTAGATAGACCATTACAGATGTAGGGTTCTGTAGTGTGAGTGTGCTGTTATTCATTGACTATGTACGTCATCCTCGCTCTCTCAAACAAAAATGTTAGAGCACTAATTATGAATACCTCAAATTGCAATAAAACGAAAATATGTCGATCACAAACCTAACAGCAGCTATTCAAATTGAGGTTTACATAAGCTTGTAACCAAAAACACGCTCTCCGAGTCTAGACGATTTCCAATGTCTCAATAGGTAGCAGATCTATTGGACGAGAGAAGAAGACTAGCTAGCACCAACCATTCTGCAATTTTATCCATTTTAGTACCTATTTCAGGAATCCTAATTTTGTTCAAAGATAACAAAAATATATGCTCGACACTAACGACCAAGCTAATTCAAGCAAAGGAGCTTTAATTAAGTGGATATTTTTTAGCTCCAAGGATTCTGGAGACTAGCTAGGAAAACAACATTGTATTCACCATAATAATATAATGGCAACAGTTAATCTAAAAGTTTTATATTTTTTGATTATGTAAGTAATTTCTGGCCTCTATACTAGGGATGCACACAACTATGTGTATTTTATAGTGGGGGCTAGATAAACAAATGTTGCGCAAAAAATAAGCGAAGCTTAACAGAGAGGGATCAAATTTGATCCTAAGCCCTTTCTTTACAGTGATTTCAAGGTAGGGCATGAGCCCAATATGGTCAATGATTTATTTCTTATAATACAGGGGACAGGGGTTAATTTAAGCGTATATTCTAGAACTGAGAGTTGATACATCCCAAGTTATGGCAGTCTGCAGTGACCTCCGCAAGAAATGAGCCTACTCTTTTGACTGATTAATTGGAGAAAGGAAGAGATTTTTTTAAAAAAAAAAACTACTTAGCTTGTGTGTTTGCTTACACACTGATATATTTAAAAAGAACATGTTGTACTCAAATCCTAAATAAACATTGCTGGCAAAAGGGGGGAACAAAACATGTTGACTGCAATATACATAGTTTGGTCGATAGATTCTGAAAAAAATTTGTCTTTCCCAAATTAATTAAGAATATTCTTCAGATGGGCTCATGAACAGTGCCTATGATTAGTAAGAGCACTTGCTAGAAAACCCATAAAATGGATATATATTTATGCGGTCGTAATTTCGAAATTGCATTTTTTTTTATGAAATTCATTATCAGTACATCACTAATTGGGACACTGCTCTCTAAAATAGTTGTGCATCAGAAGCAAATTCGATAGATTAAACGCAAACCATCCATGCATAATATTTGTCTCAGAAATGCGCGACCCGAGTCTCTTTCAATGGGCCATGCTATTGAACATAGGCCAATTCAAGTCCACATCACTGTTGTGGCACATTGTGCATATATTATCATGCTGCTCTTGTTTGGTCTTAATTCCTCAATTGTGCACACACAATGGCCTTGCCTAAGCACTCAAGTAACTAGAGGCCACGCACATGATTATCAGTACATACAAGTGGCTACTTGCATTGTAGGATGATTGATTATTAGCTAGTGTACATGCTGAGGAATGTAGAGCAATATATTTATACATATTTGAGAATATGTTGATGATAAACATACACAAGACTTGCATGTAAATCCAATGGTTGTTAATTTAGGCACTCCTAGTGACTTTAATTGGCAAAGGCAAAGCGCTCTATCTGTTCTGTTTTTTTCCCTCTTTTTTTTATTGTGTGAGCTAAAGATTAATTGTTGGACCCCCAATTAATGCAACCTAATTTTAATTAGGGTGGGGGACAATGCATCCAAATTCCCCCCTTGCATGTGAGGGAGGGGTCATGCTGGGTCATGGCATATTTAGTGGTCATGTGCATGTTGGGTGTGTGTGGGTTGTATAGTAGCATGCAGTTGCCTGTGGTTGCTTTGCTTGCTTGCTAGCTTCTCTTGACCGGCCTTGCATCTTAGCTGTCCAATTATTTTTATTTTTATTTTTATTTGTGGGAGATGGCAGAGCTTGCATTTCACTATATCTGCAGCAGCAGCACTTGCTTGCATGATCTATCCATCTGCAAAGCCTTGTTCACTTCATTCATGCAAACCGGTGCTATATTATGCAGCTTTAAGGAAAGTAAGGTCATATTTGCTTCTATCCTGCCACCACACTACTACTTTGCTACTCTACAGACTACAGTTGTCAGTGGATACAGACACAGTGGGTGCATATTGCCTTAGGTTAGGTTTACCCTCCACATGCACACTAGCTAGCTTTGAGATTCTTTCCTTGCTCCTTAATTCTACCAGCTGCTGCTTTCAAGGGGCATGGTGGAGTCCCCATGCATGAGTCCAGCAAGCAATACTCTGTTCATTCTTTTTTACTTGTCCTCTAGGATATCGACACAGTCTGTAATTCACAATTTTTTATTATTTTTTCTAATTATATTTATAAAAATTATTGAAAATATAACTTCATGAAAATTCTTTTCATAAAAAGATTCTACAAATACCATTTTCACAAATCAAATCTTATAATATTTTTATATATTAGTGATTTTTATTTCAAAGTTTGACTACTGCACACATCCTAAAATGACATCTATCTGTAAATGGAGGGAGTATCTTGCATGCACAATTAATTCTCTCGCAAACTTCTTATGAAATCTGAGTTAATTTGTGGAGGTTAAACACAGAAGGTGCCAATCAGATTCGGTGATAAAAACATATATACCTCAGGGCTCCATCCTAGCTGGTCTTTTGTGCACAGAATCGTGGGATCAAGGAAACATTAATATGATTTGCACACAAGTGGAAGCACACATATAGTGAATGTCAATCTTTGTGTAGATTAATTTACATGAGCAATTAAATATGTGTGCACGGTACAGAGGACTCGAACTAATGAACACACATGGAAATGCTAAGATTACTATTATCCGTCATAAATTTACAACCTCTCTCATAATCCTTTTAGGAACTTGATGTTCATATGATGCTCAAATCAAAACATTTAGCATTATTGTACCTGTTGAAGGTTAAAATTAGAAGTTCTCAATACTAAGTACACATCCGAACATCACAAAACTAGCGTGTTCGTCCGAATTTATGATCTTGCACAAGATCGATAGATATCATAATTAGTTGCTCCATGTAATTATTTTTTTCCTTGAAGTTATTGAATGCATGCAGTCAAACGTTTTGAAACATTGATCACTTGTACACACATATATTTTGATTTATCACATGGTACTGTGATTGGTTGGCTGGCATGGAAAGTACTTCGATATATATCATTATATTTATTTTTTCTGGCCATTATATGAGTTGTACTCTCTCAAAAATCTAGAAACACTACCGTGGGAAGGCCTCAGTGCAGGGTAACAGACCAGCACTAGAATTTTGGTGCTGATGACAGTGGCTCATCAGTGCCAGCTAACTTTCTGGTACCGATGGCGTCTTGGGAGGGCCTAGGAGGGAGCTCGTGGGAGGTCATCAATACCGGGTGTTTGGACTAACCGGCACTGATCACCTATGCTATCAGTGCCGGTTTCTTCCAAGACTCGACACAGATGGTACTGTCTTGAAATAAAAAATTATAATTAATATCAAAATTTTAGTTTCGCCTACACCGAAAGAAATACATGTAGTTTTATGTGCATCGAAGTTAGTACACGTCATTAAATTAATTATAAAGTACTATTATTAAGTCATTAATTAACTAAACATTGCATGTAGTCATTATTCAAACATCGGATAAAAGAATTTGTCACATACATCTTTGACATTATCGTTATGACAAGCCGAAAGTTACTTCATCGCTGAACAATTCGATAAATCAATATTTTCATATTGTAGCGCTCCTTGTTCACTCGCTGAACGTCGGTCCCTAGACAAATTGTGTGTGCCTTTTGAGGAGATGGCTTCTCTAACGATGCAGCCAACGAGTTCATCTTGAACGCCCCAGATCTGGAGATCCGTTAAGTCACTTGTATCTATATAATCTCTCAACATGCGAACCACTTAGCATGTTAGGGAAAATTTTGAAACTATTAATGCAGTTCTATAATATATGTGTGTGGCTAGGAGATATATACCTCTTCTTTATCTATAAATAACTTATCATCAGAAAAGTGCATCATGTGTTGTATCACATAAAATCCAAAACGGTTGTTCTCTTATGGCTGTATGAGGCAAGGATATTCAACCCTGGTACTAAATTCTTTCTTTTTACTTGACCTGTTGTAGTGTCCTAACGCAATATTCAAGGCATCAATGTATAGAGGCCATAGGCCCCAGATACCTCAAGGAGGCAAATACGGCCACTCGAACAGAGGATGGGCCGGCCCAATACAATTAGGGATAGAGTATGACTCAGCTTCATGTTACCTTATATGACAAGGAAAAGAATATAATCCTAGCTAGTTACTCTATATACTGATAAGGAATATTCTGTGTTGTGTCCGACTGGGTTTTTCTATCTTGTAAGCCTTACCTCTCTAGTATACAAGCAGAGGTAGGGAGCCCCATGGGGCATCCACACCTAGCATACAGAATCTCACTAGAGAATATAGTGAAAGCAATACACCACAACTGGAGTAGGGTATTACCTCACACCAAGGGCCTGAACTAGTATAATTTCCCGTGTTCTTACGAGTCCATCAAGTTTAGGTCCGATGCATAGCCCTTGTCGGAGGATGAAACCTCGACGGCGAGAGGTCTGGAGACCCCCCTTTGAGGTTCGGCCAGGGGAGTAGTTCTCAGGCGAAGCCGGCGTCAGGGTGTAGAAGAAGGATACGCGGAGAAGACGTTGAACAGCACGCACAAGGAGACACGGGGATTTATACAGGTTCGGGCCGCCGGAGCGTAACACCCTACTCCTGTGTGTATGCTATGAGGTGGATGAATGTGGGATGGTGGTTACAAAGAGAACTCCGGGAGCTCGGAGGTGCTTAGGCCGCTCTAGCAGCGGCCGGACTTAAGGAAGAAGGAGATCTCTGTGTTGTCTAAGACTGGAGCCTTGCTGCCTGCGTTCGTCTACGGCATGGATCCTCCTTTATAGGCGAGGGGAGTCCACAGTGCCGGTACGCGGAAGGAGATATTTTCCGGTGAGGTCTCCTGTGCACCCCTCCGCCTGCGACGCCCATGCCGGAGTTGGAGGAACGTCCCGTCGCTCACCTCCCGCCTGCCGTGCCCACGCCGGAGCTGGTATGCTGCGGGCGGTAGAGTCGTGGGGATGTGATGGAGCGGGGAGACGTGATGGCGCACGCCTCCAAGTCAAGGGCCTCTGACTCTTCTTGACTTCAGCGCACACTCTTCCCTCAGAAGTCAAAAGGTTTCTGACAGCTGTCGGGTGTCCACGGGGGGCCATTGGGAGACGCCCACACGTGGCAGAGTAGTTGGTCCAGAGCCTGCCGGGGACCGACATGTGGGCCCCGGGCAGGCAGTGAATAGTGCCCGGAGGCAAGGCTCGGGCCCGAGGCCAAAGAGGACCCGGGGCCGAGCTGATATATACGATCCCCCGGGGGCGTGCCCGGGGCCGTCGGCGGTCGCGCCCCAGGCACGAGCCCGGGCCGTCGGCGGCCGAAGGCGGTTGCGCCCCGGGCACGAGCCCGGGGCCGGTGGAAGGGTGCCCCCCGGGGATCTGCCGTGGCCGAAGACCCACGCGTCCCCAGGGCATGTGGGACCCCCTGTCCTACTTCGCCGACAGTGGCCCCTGGCCCTGTTGCTCGGCCGGGGTCTGCCCCAGCCAGGAACAGGGCCACGTCTTGAAGAAAGGAGGGGACGCTGGGTCCGCCTGGTTCGTCATGTACTGACGTAGCTTGACGATTTGTTGATTTAGATGCGATACGTACCAGGCACCCGGGCTGAAAACATGGATCGAAGTGTTGAGGAAGGCCGGCGGCGGCGGTCGCGATGGCGCTGCGGCAGCTCGCCGCCGTACTGTCGCCACCGAATCCGCCGCCAACGAGTTCTCCCGCGCCTGACCCGGGAGGGAAGCATGGGAGAAGGAAACGCTCTCCCGGGGAAAATGCATACGGGCCCAAGAGGCCGGGCTCGCGTCCCGGGGGTGTGAGTTCGCCGTGCGAGGAAGTCGCGGTAGTTCGCGAGGAAGTCGCGGTAGTTCGCGAGGAAAACGCGGGAGGCCGTGGTCGAGTCCGCTGCCCCGGAGGCAGGGTTCTTCGACCGTGGCGACCGTCTTGTAGAGTTGATACTTGACGAAGAGGTTGAGGAAGACGCCGGTTTCCTTCTGACGCCATGCGTGGACGCCTTCGGGGCCCGGGGGCCCTCCATGCCCCCGGGCGCCCTTCTTCTGTCGTCGTCCGGGTCTCGCTCGTGCTTGCGCTCTGGTTTTGCCTGTTTTGTACAAGGGAGACATTTGCATATGTATACGATTATGTTTATATTTTCGTACCTTGGTTTATTGTGTTGTTCGGAGGTTGCTGGTGTTCGGGGCCTCGTGTCTGGGAACGCCAAACATCGGGCGTCGTCCGACAGCGAGATCCAGCAGCTGTGAACAGCCGTCGGGCCTATGGCCCCTGTCCGGGCCCTGTAGTGGCCGCTTGCCCGGGAGATCGGCCCCGGGGGCGGCGAACGCGACCGTTGAAACGCCTCAGGAGTTCGGTTCCCGGGGGCGCGTGATGTCCAGAGGTGAGCTTGGCGGGGGCGATGAAGCCCGTAGGTCCGGCCCCTTCCTTCTTCTGGTTCCGGGGGCCCTCCGCGCCCTCGGGCGCCGTTGGTCCGGAGAGTCGTAGCGAGGCCACGAGGACACTCTTGGCTCGCCGGGAGCCCCTCGGGAATTGATCCCCGCCCGGGCCCGGGGTCGCTAGGCAACGAAGGCCCCGGCGCCTCGGTCGGCGCACCGCCATCCTCTCCGGGAGCCTAGGCTGATCATACAGGGAAAAATACAAGTTGAGGAATATGTGAAGCTGGATAAGGTAACGTATCTGGATATTTGCGAAGGGCGGCATGGCTTCGCGAGCACCATCCCGGGACTGGAGTGTTGTTCTCGCTCGGGAGCGCCGAGCATCGGGCCGATCCGCCGTGAAACGCCTTAGCGCCCGAGCCCTCTTTCCGGGGCCTGGGGTAGGCGCCTGCCCCGAGAGCCCGGCCACAAGGGGCCGCGAGCACCTGGGCGCGGGGCTTGCGGAGTGGTCGAGTCTGGTGGCTCGGTCCCTTCTGTGTTCCAGGTCCGGGGGTCTCCGTGCCCCCGGGCCCGTTCGCCTAGGGAGCACAGTGATGTCGCGACGACAGGCTCTACATGATGAATCGTGAGAGCACTTGGCTTCGCTCCTGTCCACTCCATGCTGCGAGCCGTTGCGTCTACCACCTCCTAGGGCTCTTCGCGGTCGCGACTGAGCAGAGGAAAGGATTGCGCATAAGGAATCTGCCCCCTAGCAGCGGAAAAAACCGAGCCCGAAGCCAACCAGTGCGGGACACCGCAAGCCGGGGCTTAGACGATGTCCGGGGTTTAGCAGATGGGATACGGTAGCTCGCTGGTAGGGAACAGATGCTTAGGCGCAACACCCAGCCACCGCATGGGCGCGACCCGATTATGCCCCCGGGGGAAGATTCATCACAATCGCGACATAGAGAAAGGATAAGGGCACGAGCCCGGAAACCGATAAATAAAAATATTACTCTGGAAGGCGAGTACACATAGGGCCTGCCCAGTGCTGAGGTTTAGAGGCACTTACAGGATGTGTTTTCAGATAATATTTGTGAAGTGCTCCCAGGCTTACCGAGCCCGGTTGGGAAGTTCCGATCACCAGGGAGGGGCTTCCCACGGGGGAAGATTTCATTTCGGCCCGTAAGAAGATACGGCGGAGATTCGAACCCCAACCCTGAAGTGATCGGGCCCAAACCTGACGCCAAAGATAGCGCTTGAGGCCTTGCTGGTAACGAGCGACGCGCGGAGCGAGCGCGCCACTTTGTTCCTCGAGGAAGTCGAGGTTGTTGAGATGCATATCGTCGTGGTTGATGTCTGTCGATGTAGTGCTGTAGCCCGGGAGCTGAAGGAGAGTCCTGGTGACAGAACGGCTTCGGGCCCGGTACACCAGGAAGAAACTAGGTCTCCCCGGGGGTCCAGCTAGGTGTGGTATGAATCGTCCCAGGACCGCTGGGAAAAAATATACTCTGCACATAGTGAACTGTGAGAGCGTCCGGTTCGTTCCTTGTCCATTCCCATGCTACGAACGCAACACATGGGAAACGACGAAAGGAACGAGGCCGGGAAGGATATTAAAAACATTGCTTATGTAAAATGTATATACATGGGGCCCCGGCCAGTGCTGAGATCTTGGAGAAATCTGACGCTGGCCCGGGCTTACCGCAACTTACAGGATGTTTATACATGTAGATTTTGGAGAAACTTGTTGTGCCTAGGATGGAGCTCGGACTCGCTTCCCTCGTGAGCCCGAGTCCGGCATGTGCTCGGGACCCGGGGGCCCCGGCTGTCATGCGAAGGATAAGTGTCCGGGGCAGACCCGGGCCCCGGACTGGAGTATGGTTTTGATATAAGCCGGGTTCCGGGGCCGGGCTTGACTATGGGATGTGAGACGACCTTCCGGACGCATTCTCGCCGGAGTGGTGCTGTCCGGGCTATCGCGCCCTATTCCTGGTGTCGCGTTCCTAGGCTTGCTCTCGCCTTGGCGATGCCGCCCTGGTTCGGCACCCTCGGTGTCGGACCCGGGGCGCGGATTCGGGAATCCGTGCCTCGGCTCGATAAGTGTCCGGGACCAGGGCCCCGGAGTGAAATATGATTTGTTATGCAGGATTGGTATGTGCCCGGCACGGGGGCACGGGTATGGACATGGACCATGTCGGGACAACTTCCCGGACCTGCCCTTGCGGAGACAATGCTGTCCGGGTACTCGCGCACTATCGAAGCCATTCTGGACCGGGAGCGGGGATTCAGACCGTCCGCCTATGGGCCGGACGGTCTGAGTCACTACAACCGGACCGTCCGTCGACGGTTTCGGACTATCCGAACTGCTTCGCGCGCTTGGCCCGTTACTGGTTCTGCCGGGACTCGGGCTCGGCTCCCTCGGACTCAGATCCCTTGAGAGGGAGCGAGCTCTCCGTGACCGGACAGGGGGGAGGTATGCGCCCGGGAGCCAGGGGCTCGACCGGGCTATTTACGCGCGCCCCGGAGCCTGGCTCCGACCGGGGCCAGATATGCGCCCGGGAGCCGAGGGCTCCCACTGGGGCTGTTTTACGCTCCCGGAGCTAAGCTCCGACCGGGGCTAGGTACGCCTCCGGGAGCTAAGGGCTCGGACCGGGGCGCCATCCGGGAGCCAAGCTCCAACCGGGGCTAAGTACGCCTCCGGGAGCTAAGCTCCGACCGGGCAGAGAAGCACGCCCGGAAGCCAAGGGCTCCTACTGGGGCTGTTTTCGCACCCGGGAGCTAAGCTCCGACCGGGGCTAAGTACGCCTCCGGGAGCTAAGCTCCGACCGGGGCTAAGTACGAACCCGGAGGCAAGGCCTCCGACCGGGACGAGGTATGCGCCCGGGAGCCAAGGGCTCAGACCGGGCTCGGCCTACTGCCGCTCCTCGAGGCGTTCGGCCAAGCGCTGGACGGCGCGGCACTCCGTAAGGTCGTGCCGGTCCGTCTGGTGGAAGGCGCACCATCCCCGGGTCATTGCCGGGCGCGGCGGCGCACGTGCGGCCCTTTGCCGCTTACCGCCGCCGTCGTCGTCCTCGGTGGGCGATGTCGCCCCGGGGGCTGGCCGCAGCGGCCAAGGCGGAGCTCTCGGCGGCCGCCTTGGCCTTCTGGCGCTTCCTCCTGCTCCGGCGCGAGGCGGAGCGCGAGGACTCGCCGGTTCCTGCATGATTGCCGGCGGTGATCAGACGATGGGCCTTACCTATGAGGTCGGCGACTTCGCCGAGCCACCGCCCTTCCCGGCCGCTGCCCCCGGTGGTAGCCGGGGGGTGGCGCAGGAGAGCTTTCGCCGCAGGAGGGCTTCCTGCGGTGTCGCTGGCTGGATGTCTTGATGGTGGCGCGCCGTGGAGCGGTGCGCCTGTTCACGCCTCACGAATGAGGCCACGGCGGACCCAGCCGGGGCACTTACCGGCTCCCTCCGCAAGGGGAGGGTGCCGAGGCCGCTCGGCCAGGCCGCCACCTGGGTGAAGTCGGCCCGTGCAGCGCGCACCGCGGCGCCCCAGGAGGACGTGGGGAACGCGGTGAGCTAGCCAGAGGGCTAGCATTGTTCGGCGGGGTGAAGCCGCCGGACTCGTCGTCGGAACCCCGCTGATGATGAATGGCCGGTCGCCATGGAGCGCGCCGGTGCTGCCGGCGTACCACCTGAAAAGGAAACTCCCCCTACCTGGCGCGCCAGCTGTCGGAGGATGAAACCTCGACGGCGAGAGGTCTGGAGACCCCCCTTTGAGGTTCGGCTAGGGGAGTAGTTTCTCAGGCGGAAGCCGGGCGTCAGGGTGTGAAGAAGGATACGCGGAGAAGACGTTGAACAGCACGCACAAGGAGACACGGGGATTTTATACAGGTTCGGGCCGCCGGAGCGTAACACCCTACTCCTGTGTGTATGCTATGAGGTGGATGAATGTGGGATGGTGGTTACAAAGAGAACTCCGGGAGCTCGGAGGTGCTTAGGCCGCTCTAGCAGCGGCCGGACTTAAGGAAGAAGGAGATCTCTGTGTTGTCTAAGACTGGAGCCTTGCTGCCTGCGTTCGTCTACGGCATGGATCCTCCTTTATAGGCGAGGGGAGTCCACAGTGCCGGTACGCGGAAGGAGATATTTTCCGGTGAGGTCTCCTGTGCACCCCTCCGCCTGCGACGCCCATGCCGGAGTTGGAGGAACGTCCCGTCGCTCACCTCCCCGCCTGCCGTGCCCACGCCGGAGCTGGTATGCTGCGGGCGGTAGAGAGTCGTTGGGGATGTGATGGAGCGGGGGAGACGTGATGGCGCACGCCTCCAAGTCAGGGCCTCTGATCTCTTCTGACTTCAGCGCACACTCTTCCCAGAAGTCAAAAGGTTTCTGACAGCTGTCGGGTGGTGTCCACGGGGGGCCATTGGGAGACGCCCACACGTGGCAGAGTAGTTGGTCCAGAGCCTGCCGGGGACCGACATGTGGGCCCCGGGCAGGCAGTGAATAGTGCCCGGAGGACAAGGCTCGGGCCCGAGGGCCAAAGAGGACCGCGGGGCCGAGCTGATATATACGATCCCCCGGGGGCGTGCCCGGGGCCGTCGGCGGTCGCGCCCCAGGCACGAGCCCGGGCCGTCGGCGGCCGAAGGCGGTTGCGCCCCGGGCACGAGCCCGGGGCCGGTGGAAGGGTGCCCCCCGGGGATCTGCCGTGGCCGAAGACCCACGCGTCCCCAGGGCATGTGGGACCCCCTGTCCTACTTCACCGACAGCCCTGTATTCAATACAGCCGATATAAAACATTGACACAATGACCTCCTGAAATTCTGATTGTGCTTTCCGACAGGAATCCCTGACGGTAATGTGGTCGCTATGCATATGGATGACAAGCAGTATCCAATGAAAACTACACACATGTGTACTTCATTAGATGGGTATTTAGTCTGAAGTTTACTTATAGCATGAATAGTATATACACCAAATGGATAGAGGGGCACGTTCTTGGCATAGTATGACAAGAGAACTGTGTCAGTGGACTTTTGCAATACCAGCGTCCTCGCTAAGTAGTCCATCACATTCACAAAGTTGTTGACTTGTTCACACAATGTGGGTCGATAAAACCGATTAGGCATTGGTTACTCCTGGTTTTCATCTTACACCTTCTATAAAAGGAAAGGATGTTAAACATGCAGTCAAGAAAACCAAATACAAATGCATGTTACTTCCTACTCTACGTGATTATAATAGTACTTACAAAACCCAAAGCTGCATTATACTGATGTCGAGGGCGTCCTATTGGTAAAAAATTAGAATAGGTTTCTAAACCCTACCCACACCACCCCTTCGCCATGGTGGAAATCATCATCAGTATAGTAGGCACCGAGAAGGTTGTTGCCCTTTTGCGACTCCTCCATGTACCATTCGTATGATCTCCTCATCTGGATCTGTCGGCCGGAGAGTGGTTTTGGATCGACCAACAGATATCCAAATTTATATTGATATGTGAGTGGTTCCAAGAGGGCTTCTGGGTCTTTCCTCAGGCATTCTAACGCATGACCTGCGTTGAAATTTCTGATGGATTCTTGCGTCAGGTACTTCTTTCCCACAATTCTTTCACAATCTGGTGGTAGCGGCTTTGGAGTGCCTTGCCTCTTCACCATGGCAACAACAAATTTCTGAACCTAAGGATCTACGGTTTCTTTCTTCTCCTTCTCTGTAGGATGGAAGAGTGACGTGATACTACCACTCATCTCCTTAGAACCCGTCGGAGTTGGCTTGCGCACCGGTTCTTTATTCTTTTGTGATGATATTGATTTCGTCAATTGCGTTGACTTGTTAGAAGTAGCACCGCGAGCCCTCTTTTTGTTCGTCAGTAGAGGTGGAGGTGGAGGTGGGGGTGGAGTAGGAATCTTCTGGCGTGGTTCCTCTGCTAGAGACATGCGCTCGGGATGTGGTGGAGAAGATAGAACATTGTCATCGTCCAAAACAATGTATCGCTTCGGCTATGTGATATGATATTGTACTACCTGCTCCAGAGCTATTACATCGTGCTCTGGTGGAATCTCTAGCCTTACATTCTTGTGCTGGGGCTTCACAATCTCGACATTGACTTTGGTATACCCATCTGGAAGCGAAAGTCCATGTAACACATGTATGCTCTTGCATAGGTATGCCGTGCCCTCGGCCATCTCTTTGCTGAGGTGCTTACATGGTATGTGGAGCTTGCATGAAGTTGTTCTCTTGATCTCGTCCATGGGATAAGTTGTATTGCACTATACTTGCTACTCAGTAGATGCATAGCTATTCTTCTTACAACCGGCTGGGCTTGCTTCGATTGGGCTAGGCATTACCGTCCTGCCTGCTTGCATTTGAGTAAGTGCATTTTGCAACCTTTCTTCAAACTGTGCCGCCAACCTTGTTGTGTGTTCCTGATGTCGGTGTGGGTACACCATATGCAGGGATCCGGCGGGACCCTCTTTGTGAGTTTGGCCAGGGGATGAATGTGTTCGACTAGTCGTAGGTTGATCCACAAGTAAATGTAGCAAGGGGTTTATACAGGTTCAAGCCGCACGATTGCGTAATACCCTACTCCTGTTGTGTTCTTGGTTTCTTGGTGGTTTGTGAGAAGCGCTTACAGAACTTAGGATCTCCAATCTGATCCTATTTGATCACCTCTCCTCCCTCGAGATTCGATCCCTCTTTCCTCTTGGCCTTGGCTCTCCCCTTATATCTCTTTTTGGGGGAATATCACAGTTGCCAAACTATGGAAATAACGTACACCATTCCAGAGTTAGGTATGGTAGGTTTTGCCACCCTTTGACTAGTGGGCCAGCTCACCATGCTCCTGTGGTCCCCTTCGAGACTGGTCCAGAATCAAAGGGTCGTTGCCAGCCACGCGTCCTGGCGTGGCTGTCGAGCGCTTGCTGGGGAAGATTGGGCTTGCCACGTTGGTCATGGGCCCCTCCTGTCAGCCTCCCACATAAGTAGGTGAAACACGGTGAGTCTGGGTGGGTGGCACGATAGTCAACCGCGCCAACTGCCAGCCCACGTCTCCTGCTAGGATAGTATAATGATGGCGCACGGCGTGGGGTACAGAGCCATCTTGTCCCCCACGCTACACACCCGGTAGATATACGTCCCATCAGCCTTAATGGGAGAGGCGTGGGAAGGCCAAAGCAAGGTTGCATTCTTCGTCACATTGTCATTAATGCCCCTGCCTCCGTGCCTTCCCTGAGCTGCTCGGGGAGCTAAGCTTGGGGGCGGGACAAGGCTGTGCCCCGAGCGTGGCTGCTATGGCCACAAGCTCGGGATACACCCTCAGCTCAACCCTTGTAGCCGCGAGCTTGGGGCCTTATTTCTTGGACCTAGGGGACCCTAGGTGTAGCTTCGTAATAGCCATGAGTTGTGCGTACGGCCCTTGGCAGTGTGATGATGTGACGCTAAGCTGCCCCGAGCTACCGGTGGTGGGAAAGCCTGGTTCCCACTTCACCGACACTTGCAACCTAGTTTCAAACTACTGATCCATTGTTGCCTGGAGCTATGACGAGACCTCAGCATGATTGATTCCCACAAAAGACGCGTCTCAGCATCCTTGCCCCTACTACGAGATCTGTAGCTATCGACTAATTCTAGAAACCTGAGCTTCCATAGAATAACTCACACTCCCCTCGTGCGGACAGAGTGCTCTTTGTTCCTAAGGGCGAGCATCAGCTCATCATTCTCACGGTTTGGCACAAACTCTCCTTGTGATGATTTAAGGTTAGCCTCAGCTATCCTCTTGTTAACCTCCTCTTCTCGAGGACCTCTTGATATCAAGATACCGTCCTTCGAGGGACTTGACCCCCTAGCCATGGAGTAGTTTCTGGTTCTCCTCGTCCATCCTTTGGTCGCTGTTTGAACACATTTTTCTCACCAATTCCTCCTCCCGAAGATCCCATTCATGCTCCTAGTTCAGATAACCTCCAGGGCCAAGATGGTGGGTGTCGGAGGAGGGAACTCCAACCGCAGGGAGTCTGGGGACCCCCCCTTTGAGGTTTGGCCAGGAGAGTTGTTCACATGACGACTGCGGCGTCGGGATGATGATAGATGCTCGGGCGCCGGGGGCCCGGATGAGATGGCACGCAAGGGAGGCAGGAGAAGTAGACAGGTTCGGGCCGCGCGGAGACGTAATACCCTACTCCTGTGTGTGTTTGCTATGTGGGAGACGAATGTGGTTTGCTCTTACAAGGAGTTCTCGAGGGATGCTCAAGAGCTAGCTCTAACTTGCAGACGAACTCAGTCTCTCTCGAAGCTCCACCCCTCCAGAAGCCTCCCTCCGGGAAAAGAGAGAGCGAGAGCGAGAGAGAGAGAGAGAGAGAGCCTATGGAACCCGAATCTCCTTTCTGCTTGGCATGGATCCTCCTTTTATAGTCCAAGGGGAGTCCACAGTGCCCAGTACACAGCTTTTCTAGGTACGATCTGTCTCGTCGTACACGTCCGCGGCCGCATGCTGAGACACGCCGGAGTTGGTTCGGGATGTCCTGTCATCACGTCGCTCGGCTACTGCGGGCGGCTAGGTCGTGAAGGTGTGACAGCGCACGCCACCACTGCCAGAGTGTGGAAAATTGAAGCCCTCTTAGTCAAAAGTTCTCTGACTGCACAGGGAGCCGGCCCACGGGGGGCCGTCATGAGAGTCCACGCGTGGCAGAGCGGGCGACAGGGGCGATGCGCCCCGTCGCCTCGCCATTAATGCGGGTGGTTGGAACAGTTGGTCCGCTTGAGTCAAGCTCAGACCCGGGGCAGAGAGCTCATCGAGCCCTCCGCGTGCACAAGGCGCCGAGTTCCTCGGGGACGAAGCTGTGGGCCCTGGGCCCGTGGAGCGCACCCCGGTCCCGGGAATGCCCCAATAATGTGCCCTGGGGACGTAACCCGGGGCTGAAGCTGTGGGTCCCGGGACCAGGGGGCGAGGCCCGGGCACGGGAAGTCCCAGTAATGTGCCCCGGGGACGCGACCCGAGGCTGGAGCGTGGGTCCCGGGACCGGGGGGCAAGGCTCGGGCACGGGAAGTCCCAGTAATGTGCCCCGGGACCGAGGAGGTGGCTCCTGGGACCGTGGGGCGAGGACCTGAGGAGGTGGCTGCGAGCCGTCGTCGCGACTCGCCCGGGGAGTGCGCACCCGGGCCAAGGCAGTGCTCGTGCCCAAGTACTTAGCAGGAAAACGGCCGTAGCCGGCCGTCACCGGTGCAGAATGTGGGCCCCGGAGGAGCTGACGTGGCCGAAGATCCACGCGTCCCCGGGGTATGTGGGGCCCCCAGTCCTGTTTCGCTGATAGTGGGAGTCTATATTTTTTAGAGAGTTGGCCTTATTCTGTGCGCTAATATGTTGGGTCTCGTCAGATGTCCTGTATTTAACAAATTCATCCCAGAAATCTACCAAATTTTTCCAACGGGGAAGGTTAAAGTCTGGTCTCTCTCCCTTTGCCACAAAATTCTTGTAAAGGCCAGTCTTGTACTTCTTGAATAGGGTCGCCATCTCCAACAATCTCGCTTTCTTGGCTAGGTCAAGCCAACATGGAGGAAAAGTGATCTTCTCAATCAGCTTGGACCAGCACAAGTTTTTTTCTCAGCCGGCACAACAATAGTGCCGATCGAGTACGATCTAGTCTCTAGGCTTGATAATTGATGGGAACGAAGTCCCTGACAATGCAACTGCACACCGTTCTCCAAACCTTCACTGCACTGAGCGGCTCAACGGGGTTTCCATTCGCTGCCAGTATCGTAGCAGTGTACCTGCCCTTCGGCATTTATATTATATCAAATATTACATGATTACATTAATGTCCCTATTTTGCCAGAACATTGATTAACCATGGGTACATTAATTCAAATATTACATGGGCATCGATAATTAAACATAAAAAGACTACATTAATGTCTCTATTTTGCCGAAACAAGCATGCTCTCCTAATGATTGTGACATATATATATGGCATCCTTACCAAGCGGATCTTCATCTCCCATATTGACGTTGACTATGAAGGGAGGTAACTCAAAGTCCTGAATGTAGTCTTCTTCGCTAACAATATTGTCAATTCATTGTTCATGCCCATATTAACGATATGCACCTTCAACCAATTGCTGAAACAAAGCCTATGTTGCTTCAAGATCCATGCTTCTGACTTTGCACGATTTTGTCTTCATAGCATGTTCAAGTGAATATCGAAATACGGGGATACTACTACCGATTGTTTCCTCATCAACATGATGTTGGGAGCATACATTGATTGCTAACCGATTGTTCCTTTATCATGTAGCCCCTCTCGTAGCGAGAGAGTGGGATACCAATCGGTTTGAGATCCATATAGTCAATACAGAACTCAACGACCTCCTCAGTTGAAATACCCTCGACAATGCTGCCTTCCGGACGGGACCTGTTACGGACGAAATCCTTCAAAAACCCCCATGAGCCTCTCAAAATGATACATTTGGTGCACATACACGGGGCCTAGGATCCTAATCTCTTTCACAAGGTGAATGATGAGATGCACCATAACGTTGAAAAACGATGAAGGAAAACACATCTTTAGCTAGCATAACGTAATGACCATGTCTTAATGAAGTTTCTGCAGCATTGTAGGATTCATAACCTTTTATAAGATAGTGTTAAAAAAGGCACATAATTTTGTTATTGGTCGACACAGCAAAATGCCTCTTATCACAATGGGAAGCAGCTATGTCATCATTACGTGACAATCATGTGACTTTATACCAACCAATTTCTTTTCTTTCATATTGACCTTACTTCTAATATTGGACGAGTAACCAGATGCTACCTTAACTCCTTGTAAGCATTCGCAAAAGCTGGTTTTCTCGGCCTTACTGATGGTGTAGGAGGCAGCTAGGAGGTAGTGACCACCGCCATATTTTTCTTGAGGGTGCAACTCTTCCCTGATCTCAAGTTCTTTGAGGTCATTTCTTGACTTGAGTGTATCTTTTGTCTTCCAAGGTATGTTCAGTAAGATTCTGATAAGGCTGTCACAAATATTCTTTTCAACGTGCATAACATCGATCGCATGACTAACATTTAGATCCACTCAGTATGGTAAGTCCCACAACAATTTCTTTTTCAATAGAATTGGCACGTCATCGCATGCTAGTGCACTGCAACATCCCTTGCCAAGGGTAACTCTGATGTCCTTCACCTTTTGGAATATCTATTGCTCAGTCTTATGTTTAGGAGTCGTGCCACCTTCCTCAATCCCATTAAACTCTCTCTTGTTCTTGCCGTACGGGTGTTGTTAACGAAGAAACCTGCGGTGGCACATGTAAACCATTTTTCTAGAGTTAGGGAGCCATAGGTGCATAGTGTCATCCGGGCATTTCACGCATGTGTTGGCTCCTTTCATGGTCTATCCTGTGAGGTTGCCTAGCGCCGAGTAATTATTGATTGTGATGGACAGCATTGCACACAAATCAAAATAGGTCCTTTTGTACGCATTCCACACCTGTACGCCATTTTTCCACAGCTCGACAAGATCTTACACCAATGGCTTCAGGTACACATCAATATTGTTCTCGGATTTTCTTGGTTCTTAGATAATCAGTGGAATCATCATGTACTTGCGCTGCATACATAACCAGGAGGGAAGGTCGTAGATACAAAGCGCCACTAACCAGGTGCTGTGAGGACTACTCATATCGTCAAGCGGATTCATTCCATCCGTAGTCAGCTCAAACCTTACATTTCTTATTTCTGACGCAAACTTGGTGTACTTCCTATCAATGTTTCAATACTAGGCCCCATCGGCTGGTTGTCGAAGCATTCCATCCTTCTTTTCCTCTTCGACGTGCTATCTCATAATCTTTGTGTGGTCTTTGTTTGCGTACAGATGTTTGAGCCGAGGGATTATAGGAAAGTACCACACCACCTTAACTGGGATTCGCTTTTTGCGCTTCCTGCTCATGTCCTCTTCATCAACACCATCCATATGTTTGTATCGTGATGCCTGGCATACCGGGCATGCATCTAGGTCTGTATACTATTTACGATAAAGAATGCAGTCATTTGGACATGCGTGTATCTTCTGAACTTCTAGCTCTAGTGGACAGATTCCTTGCTTGGCCTGGTATGTAGTCTCTGACAGGACATGATCCTTTGGAAGAATCTCCCCCAACAGAAACAATAGCTTTGTGAAACTCTTGTCTGACCAGCCGTTGCTTACCTTGAGCTGCAGCGGTGATAGGACTGCATGCAACTTTGTCTCCTTGCAGCCAAAAAAGAGAGGTGTCTCATTGTCCCTACGCATGCGATCAAACTTCTCTCTTTTTCTATCATCAGTCTTGTACTCATCCCCCTCCTGTCGCTCTGCATCTGATCTAGACCATCTTCTGTGGGGAGGTCGTTGACCGATGGGGATGGACCATCATCAACAAATCCCTGTCCCTTCTCATCAACATATCGATACTCATCGCACCGAGTATCTCATTCGTATTTTCACCGTTTTACTCTAACATATATAGCCAAGCATGAAACCACGTGTCATCAAGTCTTCATAAATTTCTTATATAGAATGCCCTCTCCCATTCTTGCAATCAATACATGGGCATAGTATAAAATCGGCGTTTGTTCGCACCTTGAATTCCTCCGCCGTGCTTAGAAATGTAGCTACTCCATTAATATACTCTACGGAGCTGCGTTTCAAATTGTACATCTACCAACAAACCATTTGTATTTAAAAAACATGTTACAAATAATACATATATTTTATTAATAAATAATGGCCACCCATATCTATCTACTAAAAGCTATATATCAAAATTGATTACTTCACACATATAAAAATTATAAAGCGCACAAACAATTAAGAGTGAGGAATGATTATAGTCATCACTAATCTTTGAAGTTATTTTAAAGCCGGGAAAAGGGTAAAATCTCTAAAATTATTTTTCAAAAAGTTGCAAAAATTCGCCCCCCCCCCCCCCCCTCAAGCTAGATGTGAGCAAAATAGCCTCCCTACCTTTTCTTCTCGACAAGCTCGAGATGGGGTGGCAACAAATACTATTTATATATAAAACTTCTCAGTGCCTGTTTAAGGCACCAACCAGCACTGATGGGGTTCATCGGTCCCAGTTCTTGCCGTATGAGCCCACACCGTGCATAGTTTAGCGGGAGATGCCGATACATTAGTACCGGTTTGTTCCCTAAACCAACACTGATGATGTCTCTGGTTTATTGTGCCGGTTGTCTATATCAACCAACACTGATGTGGCATCATTAATGCCGTCCTTGCTGGTAGGCACGTGTGCGGTTGGCTAGGCCTACAAATGCTGAGTTTAGGACACCCGGCACTGATAAAGTGGCCCAAATGCTGTGTTATGATAGTGAAATGTAATGAGCAACAGTACATGTATTGAACACAACATCGATGCCTAGAGGGACAAGTAGTTTTTATTTTTCATAGGAAGTAGTGGACAATTTACAAAAGAACGGAATAGTAATTTGTAATCCTAACAGATAGGAAGCATTAGTTAAACTAATGCAATATTGAATGTTTCGGCTACCATAAAAATTATATTATGAATTTGCTGGGCTTCTGAATTGACCAAACTGAGAACTTTTTTCAAATAGGTCAAAGCTAGTAGTACACATGTTATTTTATCGAAAGACAGAGTCCCTAGTCGGATTCTTCAAATATGACAAAATTATATTATTTTCTTACTGGATCAGGTTATGATTACATTTTTTTGGGGAAAGGTTATGATTACATTGAACAAGATAAAGATAAATTTAGAATGCATTATCTTGCCATCAAATTAAGTTAATTAGTTCCATAAATTTGAGAATGTGCAATACAACAATGTTAAAATTTCTAACTTTTACTGAAATACATCATAATGCAAGCATTAAGATTTAAGAATTTTAGGATCACTAGTAACCACGCATGTGCAATGCACATATAGACATATCTTAATTAATATGTATTAGAACTAAGTAAAGACAATGCTTCATATGGCAGTACAAACAATGGCTTAGGAGTGCTACAATTCTTAGTGTGATAAATATATTTACGCCTCCTTTGGCATCCATGATAGGAAAAAAATGGAGGAATAAGAAAAACACAAGGATTGAAGTGGTATGTTTTTCCAATCCTATTAGAATTGAAAACACATAAAACAAGAAGAGAAGCCCTTAATTTTTTTGCACCACATTAAATTAAAGTTTTCAATAGGTCCCACCCCTTGCTTATTTTTCCTATGGAGTTGGACCATAGGAATGCAATCCTATGAAATATTTTTTTATCTTTTCCTATAAACCAAAGGGGTCTATAGGGAAAAAATCTTTACAAAATTGAATCCTCCAAAAAAAAACTGTTGTTGATCATCCGTTCCAAGGATGCCTTAGAATTAAAAACCTTGTGTAATAACAACCCAGAAACTATATGTAGCCATGTCAAATGATGATGAGTTGCATGAGGAGGGCATAGGAGATGGCGATGACAGGGAGAGGAATACCTCGGTTTTGTTTTGGTTTCAGTTTTTATGGATCTAATTTATTCTTTCTTATTGAGAGAGTCTATTATATTTCACTAAGTTTACCCTAGTTCAACCATTTGCCATTGACTTCGTCTCTCTCTATAATATGCCAATCACTTTATCAATTGTTTCTGCAATGTACCATTGGACTGGATATTTTTCTAAAAATGTCTAAAAAATCTTAGTTTTAACTTTTAGGCAGTTTTGGAAAAGTATCCAGCCCAATGATATAGTGTAGAAACAATTGATAAAGTGAGTGACTTATTATAGAGAGACAAAGTGGATTGTTGAAGTAGAGCAAACTCAGTGGCATAGAATAGATTCCCTCTTGTTAGAAAGTTAGAAAGATTGAATAAAATTGAATTGATGTAAGAAAGGCATGATCCAAAAATTTTCCTAGAAATAAAATGTGGACATGGATGAAACGTGGTCGTGATGTACACAATCAAAAGGATCGTAGTATTTCAATGTGTAAATTTTGGTGTGTGGACAGAAAGTACATACGTTTATAGATTATAAGAAAGAAAACTAGGTAGGCTAAAATTAACTAAAGTGGTGTACTTTATTGGCATAAAATCTAGCAACAACAAAAGAAAAAAATATATTGCAGGAATACATACATTAATTTGTGCAGACAAAGTGGGTCGTGTAACATGTAAACCATAGACTACATATAACCTTATGAAATTATGATCCAAGAAATTTCCTGTGTCCACATGTGCCTTGTTGGACTATTGATAAAAGCACAAACCTGCGGTCCCCTATCCTACATACGCCAAGTAATGGTTGTGACTAGGTTCATTAAAAAATTTGTGTAAAAAAGTGCAAAGCAGCAAGGGAAAAAATAAAGGTGAAAGAAACAATGAGATGAACTATAGTTAATTAGCCCATGCTGACTGGATCTCACCAACAATTCTGCCATTGAATAATTTCGCTGCAAAAGGAAAAAAAAGAGATGTGTAAACAAGAAAATAAAATAAGAACAGAGAAAGAAAATAAATTGCTCTTGAAGCCACATGAGATTGGCTAACTACCATCTATTTGTTGACAAGAAAGAAAGCTCTTTTCACAAACAACATGATAATGTGGTTTGTGAGAGGGGCATCACCAGCTTTGCATAAAGAATGCATTAAGTCACTGTTAGTGGAGGTAACGAGTTAACATCAGCTAGCCATGTAATTCTGGACCAAATCTTTTTAACCTCCCCACATGTACGCATCCAATATATAGACAACCGAATTGACACCACAGCTTCCAAGTTATTGTTTCAGCTGCCCTATGACGTCTGCATGTTAATTGGGTCTTCTTCCAGGTTACTTCATTTTGGGTCAACAATGGTGGTCCGGATCCAATGTCTATCTCCCATCTTGCAACCAAATTTTACACATCTCATGAATGTTCATGACCATCCTGAGTTACTACACGCTTTCCACTACAGTGGTCACAGCAATTTCTCTTTTCTGTTGCAGTTGTTGTGGCGAGGGAGCGAAAAAATGTTACACATTACTACAAGATTATTCAATAAAAGAACTCATTAATTAATTTGGCGTGTGGGGATCCATGTTTCTGTGACATTTGACACGGTAGAGAAAACATGATGACTCATAATTTTGGAGCTACCGGAAGTGTATTAGAATCTGTTCAAAAGTACTGTATTTCAGTCAGATGACAACAGATTTTGGTAAGAGATGTTTAACAGATAAATATTTTTTCCTACTGGAAACACATGTGAACAATTAATGATCTTGACACGCAGTTGAGAGTATTAATTGTCAGGTAGTGCCAATTGTTTTTACTTCATATTTTTGTTGTTGCTGCACAGTGCGATTATTCTTATATTATAAAATTGACACAATGTAGAACTAGCTTGTCTACTCCTATTATTTTTTTCCCTGGTTTTATCTTCTCTTTGTCCATCTTTCAGTAGCAGTCAGTTCCTGGCTGGCCCTGAACCCAAGAAAATGAACAGTAGCTAGAAAAAGAAATCAATCCACTCCCAGTGAATCGGATGCTGCATGCTGAGCCTAACTGTATTCCTAGCTATAGTAGCAGTAGTACACTACTGCATTCCCCCCCTTAATTTCCAGAAAGCGAGGTTAAAGGGAAAAAAATTCTCTGCTAACGTTGAACAACCTTGAAAATTTGGTAATAAAGATACAATAAAGGTCTTGTATGAAAGGAGAGATATTTTAGGAGCAATTAATTGTGCCGCATTTACCTGCATATTTTTTTTTGAAAACCCAAAACCCCAACCAAGAGTTTAATTCGTACCTATCCATAATTTGGTGGTGTTAAACCAACCTTTAATCAGGTGATTAGAATCAACATGAGCATGCACACTTGTCTGGTGTCTATCACCGGGAGTAGTTGGTTAATGGGAGGGGAAAGAAAGACAGAATATGAGCTAGGTGCTACTAGTAGCTAGTAGTAGTAACAACCAAGAAGATGCCATGTCCTTGTTGCAGGGACAGTGGTAGTAAGAATGCAATGCAGGCGGCGGCAGCAGCAGCAGCACTAAGCACTCCACTCCCTCCCTCGCTCACCAAAAGCAGAAAGAAAAAGAAAGAAAAGGGACAAAGAGATTAACTAAAACACACAAGGACACCACCCCACCTACACACTCTTCTTCCTCCTCCTCCATCTCCACCCTTGTTGTTGTCGTCGTCGTCCTCTCCTCCTCCTCCCTCTCCATTTCCACTTCTCCACCCACCACCAAACATCTCTTCCTCCTAAGAACACCAAGAAAGGGGCCGAGCAGCCAAGAAACCAGCAAGATCCAATATTGGGGGTTCTCTGGAGCAAGAGCATCAGCATTTGTAGCTGCTGCTTCTGCCTCTGCTGTTGGATCAAGGATTCAAGAAAGTGTTGGTGGTGGTGGTGGAAGTAGTTACAGAATTGCGGGTGAAGTTTCCCCTCTTTTCTTCACCGCACCACACCAAAATCTCCATCCGGCTGAATCCATCTCCACCTGCACTGCAACTTCAACCGCAACTGCAGCTGCACGGCCAGAGAGAGATTGCAGTACAACCCAAGAAACCATGATGAAGTGGCAGCAGCAGTAGTAGGAAGAGGAGGATTGATCGGCGGTAGCACAAGTAGTAGTGGGTGCTGTTACGCAACACTGACCATCCTTTCCTTTCACCCTTCTTTAATCCTTGCTTCACTTCTCTCCATCTCATCTCCATCTCCATCCCCATCGCCATCTCAATCCTTATTGCCTCGACTCACGCACCGAAGCCGTTCTTGGAGCTCGCATTCTAGGCTTGGCTAGCTGCGGCTGTTGTTGTATGGTCCGTGGCGAAGATGACGATGGAGCACGGCGAGGATTGCTGCGTCAAGGTGGCGGTCCACGTCCGGCCGCTCATCGGCGACGAGAAGCTGCAGGGCTGTAAGGACTGCGTCACCGTCGTCACCGGCAAGCCGCAGGTAGTATTCCTTTCTTCTTCTTCCCTCAACTTCTCTTTTGTCAGCTGGGATGTTTTATTGATGTTTTCTTTTTTCTTTTCTTTTATGTTGATTATGTCTCAATTCAGAGTCTAGATTGACTCATCCTGTCAATTGTTTCCGGATTTTTTTTTAATTTTTTGGGCGTGATTTTCTGAGCAAATCCAGAGAATATGATAGGTTTTCTGCATTGTTCTTCCCTCAAGATTAGCTGCATTTTTTAATTAAATTCAGAGATTGGAACCATGTCTTTCAGTATTATTGTAACATTAATTTTCTCCAAGTCAAGAAAGAAAACTCTCGCACTCTGTTTTTCACTGTTGAGTCCAAGAACAGAGGAGCTCAGCAGAGCACTTTTATTCCCCCAATTTTGGATAGCAAGATCCTCAAATGCAGAAAAAACATGTCAAATTTCATGGAGAATCTAGGTTGCTTCCCTGTTTTAGCTCCATATGATTGAGATGCCCAGCTCTTTGCTTTCCCTCTCTTAGTTTTGTTTTCTTTTTGATCATTAATGAGGCTCCAGAGTCTTCCTCCTCCTTTTTCTTCAGAAAAAATGTGTTTTTTTCACTGTCGGCAGCGCCAAATCACCCGTATTTTTGGTGTGAAGTTGCGTCCAATCTTGATGACGCTCATGCTTTTCTTTATCTGGGCTGGAATTCTGTCAGCGTCAAGCAATTATCACCATCCAGGGTTTTCTTTCTCCAGTTTTGTCCCTTCCCTTCTTCAGCAAAATTAATTATGTTTTTTGGACAAAACGCAGCAAGATTAATTAGGTTTAATCTAATCCTCCATCCCACAATTGAATGATTTTACTCCGAGAGTGATGAGATCTGGTTTAGTAGATACCATCTCCATATTCTACAATATGTTTCTTCTTTTCTTTTTTTTTTAAGATGCTTCTCCTCCATGACTGATGGCTCCATCTCCAGCTGTTACTGTTAATCTGTGAAGTGGCACCACATTGTTGTTGATCTTTCTTGGTTCCCCCACCAATGCCTTTCGAGCGATTTTGGGGGGAGACGATGAAAAGTTACTTTCTTTCCTTGCTTTCTTCCAAATCTTCACTGGTGGTGGTGGTGGTGATGGGGTAAAAAAAAGGTTGGATTTGTTGCTGATGGGGAGGTTTTCTTGGCTGTGTTGTTGCAGGTCCAGATCGGGAGCCATTCCTTCACCTTCGACCATGTGTACGGCAGCTCCGGCACGCCGCCGGCGGCCATGTTCGACGAGTGCGTGGCGCCGCTGGTGGACGGTCTGTTCCAGGGCTACAACGCCACCGTGCTCGCATACGGCCAGGTCAAGTGTCACTCCGCCATTGCCAACCAATCATGCTGCTCGCTGCCATCCCCATCCCCATCCCCATCCCCATGTGCCCCTCACCCGCAGCTTGGACCACCATGTTGGGGAAGATGCAAAAGCCAGCAGCACATCATGTGCTGTGCTCCTGCTCCTGCTCCTGCTGCTGCTGGGATGGAACAGCATCACCAATCCCCTTTTCTTTTCACACTTACTTTCCTTTTCTTCTTCCAGCTGTTTTGTGCCATGATGCTAGATCATTTCTTGGTTTTTCGCATTCTCTGTGAAAAAGGAGGAGATTGGAAATGCTGATTGCTTTGGTTGTGGTTTTATCTCTTTCTTTTTACAGACTGGGTCAGGGAAGACCTACACCATGGGGACGGCCTGCAAGGAGGGGTCACACATTGGAATTATCCCGCGTGCCATGGCTGCGCTGTTCGACAGGATTGACAAGCTGAAGAATCAAGTAGAGTTCCAGCTGCGTGTTTCTTTTATTGAGGTACATTATCTTTTCCAACTGGATGAATGAATTCTTTTTTTGATAAAACTGGATGAATGAAATATTAGTGGGCTTGTAGAGAATTCAATTAAGCTCTTCTCTTGACAGATTCTGAAAGAAGAGGTGAGGGATTTGCTTGATCCTGCTGCTGCTGCTGTTGGAAAAGTTGAGAATGGAAATGGACATGCAGCGAAGTTGTCCGTTCCAGGCAAACCCCCAGTTCAGATCCGGGAGGCGTCAAACGGGGTCATAACGTTAGCAGGATCGACCGAAGTGCATGTCACTACTCAGAAGGAAATGACGGCATGCCTTGAGCAAGGCTCTCTGAGTCGTGCAACTGGAAGTACCAACATGAATAACCAATCAAGGTTAGCAACATTATCCTAATCATTCATCCTTTACCTTTTTTAGAGAAGGAAGCAGGTCCACTGATCAACCACAATTGATGACAAGAAACTAGCATCATTAAGATCAGAAACTAGCAACCTTTGCAGGACACAGCTGTTTGTGATGATTTCTTGCTTCTATGTTTAGTGTAGGACCTTCTGCAGGATTAGTCAATGTATTGTCCTACCCTCAAAAGAGAAACCAATTATTTGTCCAGTTTAAAGTAATTAATTCTCTGCTCAAGTGCTTTAGGACACATTCAACCAGATTGGTTACCTGATATTCCATTACTAAATTCTACAAACTTTAATGAATTTTATGCTTTTGGTTTCGGCATGTAATAGTCGTTCCCATGCCATCTTCACAATCACATTGGAGCAGATGCGCAAAGCAGATCCCATCATGACTTTAGATGGGATGCCTATTGAAGAGATGAATGAAGACTATCTGTGTGCCAAACTCCACTTAGTAGATCTTGCTGGATCAGAACGTGCTAAGCGAACTGGTTCTGATGGCCTTCGGTTTAAGGAAGGTACTTGGAATGTTTCTTGTTTTATCTGAACCCCTAATCAATAATCATCTTGTTTCGAAACTAGGTTTAATTTATTTATGCGTCATGTCATCAGGTGTTCATATCAACAGAGGACTTCTTGCTCTTGGCAATGTCATTAGCGCTCTCGGAGACGAGAAAAAGAGGAAAGAAGGTGCTCATGTTCCTTACCGGGACAGCAAACTCACTCGCCTTCTGCAGGTATTATTTTTCTCACCCAAGTGCACAGGCCTTTATACAAAAGCCATTGAATTCATAGCTGTGTTGAAGTATGACCAGCTCATAATTAAGCATATAATACCTGAATCTTTACATCTAGTTTCTTTCATTTTACTGACTATTATGTTTGATATCTATTTTTTGTTGCAGGACTCTCTAGGTGGAAACAGCAAGACTGTAATGATAGGTAACTCATCTTGTGGGAGATTATTTAATCATATGTTTATAGCATTTAGAAATTTTTAAATTAATGCTTGTCTCCAATAATATTGAAGATTCAGAATTAGTTTTTAAAATAAAAAAATAAAAATGATGAGCCATTCATTTTATCTTCAGTCCAAAATATGCATATTGTAATATGATTCAATCATTTTTTTTAAATATAAAAACTTAGAAATGCCTTGATTTTCACTAACGTTTTTGGTTGATATTACATGGAACTGACATAGATCTATATTTTTTCCTGCAGCCTGTATTAGTCCAGCAGATATTAATGCTGAAGAAACATTGAACACTTTGAAATATGCTAACCGGGCTCGTAACATCCAGAATAAGCCAATTGTAAGTTCATTAAAGTAGTCTCCTCAGAAAATCATCTGACCTTTATCTGTGTTTTGTTTCTTTAATTATTATTTTTGGTTCCGTCAAAGTGATTATTTGACATTCCTATATTTACTTTCCAATTTCCAGGTAAATAGAAATCCTGTTGCTGATGAGATGAAAAGGATGCGCCAGCAAATTGAATACTTGCAAGCAGAGCTCGTTTCAGCTCGAGGAGGTGTTGGATTAGATGATGTTCGGGTAAATTCTTTTCTATATCCTTGACAAACTTGTTCTATAAGGCACATTCACTCACACTAAGAATTATAATAACAAGAGGTTCCATTTTCAGGGTCTCAGGGAAAGGATCTCAATGCTTGAACAGAAAAATGAAGACCTTTTCAGGGAACTGTATGACCTTCGGAACCATGGTTACACTGATCCTTGTGAACCTGACCTGCAAGTATGTCGATGAGTTCTGCAAGCTTTCAGAGATTTTACATTTGAAAACAAGCATACAAATTACTCTTCTGCTGCTCCTTTCATGATAGATGCCCTTTTCTCGCAAAGGAAATAAAAGAGGGGAAATAACATGACAGTGTCTACTATGTATTGTTTTCTTGCAATTGCACTTGAAATGTTATATGATAGACCATGCATACAACTATTTTGATCTCTTTCAGAAAACTGGAACTGGGTACACCAAAGGTGAAGGGCTCAAAAGAAGTTTGCAAAGTACAGAACCATTTGATGTCCCTATGACGGACTCAGTAAGAGGTAATCTGTTAGCACCTTCATTATTTCATCTCCTTGGTATTTAGAAATTTTACTCACTGCCATCTTAAGCCATGACTAAGCAGAGAACATGGTGACTACTATTTTCATTTTATTTTTCCTTGATAATTTCCTTATTCTGCAATCATTCTGTACCTCCAGCAGGCAGCCCTAAAGATATTGATGATGAAGTGGCCAAAGAATGGGAACACACAATGCTGCAGGATAGCATGGGCAAAGAGTTGAATGAATTAAACAGACAACTGGAGCAAAAGGAGGTAATAATGAAAAAGTTATAGATCAATCACCATGTTTTAATCTTGTGGGCTTGCAGCTAACAAATACACAACGAGCTAATGTTCGTTCCTTGAAGATATATCATTGCAGTTTGATTGCCTAAAAAGACTGGCAAGCTTCTCGTTGCAACTTACTTTTTCTGGATACTCAATTCATGTCCATATGTTGCATCATGGTGACATTCAAACGTATTGTCAAATCAGTTACAAGGATCATTAATTGTACCATTTTTCATTTCAACTAGCATATTGCCCGTGCGTTGCAACGGAATTTTAATTCTAAAAAAGAATATTGTCATCAATTCGTTTTTGTCATTACTTTCTACATATCTCATCTCTCCATTGTTGCATATATCTTTTGGCTAACAGGTGGACCCTTTGGTCCCACACTCTCCTTTTGAAGTTGGTGGTGGGGGTGGTGGTAGATTCACCACTCACCTCCACCACTTGCTTCTTTTAAAGTAGTATAGATATGACGGAAGTGTAGATATGAACATTACTTTGAATAGTGTACCGAGTATACATTCTACTCTTGATATTCTGCCCGTGCTTTGCCAAGACCTACCTTAAAATTTCTCAATTTCTTTGCAGTCTGAGATGAAAATGTATGGGTCCGACACTGTTGCACTTAAACAACACTTTGGAAAGAAACTTATGGAGCTTGAAGAAGAGAAAAGAGCTGTACAGGTTTGATAAAAATTCTTCCTGTTACCATATTCAGTCATCCAACAGTTGCATTGTCCTAACCCTTGCTTATGAAAGCTTCTTACAAGAAAGTTCTGAACAATTTCAGCAAGAAAGGGACAGATTGTTAGCTGAAGTTGAAAGTCTAAATGCTGATGGCCAGACACACAAGTTGCGAGATGCCCAGCTGCAAAAATTAAAAACCCTTGAAGCACAGGTGAATATCCCTTCTTAATCTGTTTGAATAGAGTTCTCATTGTTCAATACATGTTGATCATTGAAGACTGGACCTGCAGATTCTAGACCTCAAGAAAAAGCAGGAGAACCAAGTTCAACTTCTGAAGGAAAAGCAAAAGAGTGATGAAGCTGCTAAGAAGTTGCAAGAAGAAATTCATTCTATAAAGGCACAGAAGGTTGTCTTCCCTTTCTTGTCACAGCAAGTCCTAATGCGTCATTTTTTACACTATCGTGAGTCGTAACAATTGTGCCAACCTTGTTTGATTATCAGGTTCAACTACAACATAAAATCAAACAAGAAGCGGAACAGTTCCGGCAATGGAAGGCTTCTCGTGAAAAGGAACTTCTGCAGGTATGAATCATAATTTAATATGCAGTTAAAGCAAATAACTGCAAAATTGCTCTGCCATTAAATTAAATTCATACAGAATAAGGACCAGGTAAAAATGATGTGACCATATCTACTTAGAGATTCATGTCTAACCCCTTTTTATGTAATGTTTCTGTTGTACTATTGTTGTGGTAAGCATTATGAGAAGTAAACCTCACTGTTTCCTAAATGCAGTTGAGGAAGGAGGGACGGCGAAATGAGTATGAACGCCACAAACTTCAAGCACTTAATCAGCGGCAGAAGTTGGTAAGCTTCTTTTGTAGAATTGTAATTCAAAGAAAAGAAAATGTCAATGTGAAAATTCTGAAAATCTAACTGAATAGAAAAAAAATATAATTTTATGTAGGCATAATCCAAACTAGCATTGTTTGGACTATCTTAAAATACTAAGCTTCACTTTACGTGTAACTTGCTGCCCTGGCATAGTTTTTTATCAAAGTTCCTATCTGTATTAGTTCATATAATTACGTGTCAGTTTTTCCCTCATATTATCATGTCTATTTATAAAATATTAAATAGCAAAGTTTTGCATCTTTGTTTATACAGGTTCTGCAGAGGAAGACTGAAGAGGCTGCGATGGCTACCAAAAGGCTGAAAGAATTACTAGAAGCTCGGAAATCATCAGGGCGTGATAACTCAGGTATTTCTCTCTGCATTGTGACCATTTTTTGCATTATAATTAATACTCCAATCTAACAGCAGTTCCTTTTGTGCTTTCTTCCAAACACAGGAGGCATGAATGGTATTTCTCCTGGCACTCACGTAAGTTATCTTTCATACTTAACGAAGAATGTCAGTGGCTTATTTGGAAATATCCTTGAGAATACTTTTTTGTAATGCAGATGAGTGAGAAATCATTGCAAAAATGGCTAGAGCAAGATTTAGAAGTCATGGTGCATGTTCATGAAGTTCGAAACGAATATGAAAAGCAAAGTCAATTGTATGTGATTTGTTTTATTTTCTTCCTAAATGTAAATTCTAGTGATAGTTTTTCATGTAATGCATGGGTATGATGACTAAATTAAATGGTTTTAAAGGCGTGCTGCACTTGGTGAGGAGCTTGCCATTTTAAAACAAGAAGATGTCATGTCCGGTGCAGCTAGTCCACCCAGAGGGAAGAACGGAAACACTAGGTAACTGTTATCCCCTTGCTCTATTTTGTAGTTCAGGTACCTTTTAGCTGGACAGTATGTTTTAATCCATTTACTATCACAAACTGTATAAGCAATATAAGAGCACCTTTTAATATGTCCATATCTGTAATCTGGTTGTTTTAATTCAGGTTGGCATTGTATGATTCTCATATTTTTCTCAAAATATGCAATCAGCACATCCAAATATTTATTCATATATTGCTGCGATTTTATTTCTCAGGGCAAATACTTTGTCACCAAATGCGAGACAAGCTAGGATAGCATCACTTGAGAGCATGGTGACAATATCTTCAAATACTCTCGTTGCTATGGCTTCTCAACTCTCAGAAGCTGAAGAAAGAGAGCGTGCATTCTCTGGGCGTGCTCGGTGGAATCAGTTGCGTTCAATGGGAGAGGCAAAGAGTTTACTGCAGTACATATTTAACGTCGCTGCAGATGCAAGGTTGTTATTTGTTCTTTTGGCTTCATTGTTTAATAGTATAGTATCATCCATCCTTGTAGGACTTCTCAATTTGTAGAACCTGGAACAAAAAATTTCTCCTTTTTTTACTAAATAGCTAAAAATCTCACTTCTTTTTCTTAATAAATAGCTGAAAATCTGTATGTGGTATTTTGCTAAGAGTATGGTACTGCTTCTAAAATAGGAATAACAAATTTGGATTTACTTTATTAATCTATTATAATGATGCCCTGTCTCCTACCAGGAGTTTTCTACTACGAAAATGTAAAATCTTTACATAAAGGGCCAACTTTATTTCTTCTTGAAAGCCTAACAGCATGTGAATGAACAAACAATGCAAAGCCTTTTTGTGATGCCATGTAAAATTGATCATTTGTACAAAAGCATGGAACTAACGTTTATTATTGAAATATCAGATGCCAAGTAAGGGAGAAAGAGATGGAGATCAAGGAAATGAAGGAGCAAATGACAGAGCTTGTGAGCATCCTTCGACACAGCGAATCACGTAGAAGGGAAACGGAAAAGCAGCTTAAGCAAAGAGAGCAGGCAGCTGTCACTGCCACTACATCTCCAGTATGATTTCTATCAGCTTACAACAATTATCCCTCAGTAGACAAAAAAAGAATGATGAATGATGAAAGGCTTACCTAAACATCTAAAACATATCTGGTGGTGAGGAGGGTATTTAACCTCTGCATTACCCAGGTTCAAATTCTCTCATGCGCCCAACATGTGCTGCTTGAAAGGGCAAAAAGAAGAAAACTTATCATAGGGTATAGTTGATGAACAAACTAAAACATTGAGTCACTTGACTCTCTAACTGATAGTCACTAGAGTATGTGATTCCTAACGATAGGAAGTAGATGTACAATATTCAACAAATATCTTGATAATTCTTAATGAAAAATTTATGCATCTTACAGGGAAACGGAAATGGTTCTGTGAAGCACTCTGCTGATGACTCCAACACACCATTGTCACCAGTTGCAGTGCCTGCACAGAAGCAGCTGAAGTACTCTGCTGGAATTGTAAATAGCCCCAGCAAAGGGGTTCCTGCATTCAACAAACAACATCTTAAGGTATCTCTCCCCCCTGAAGTAATCCTTCCCCTGGTTCTATCTCCCTCTCTCATATTTAAAACTGGTGATGTACAATGCAGATGGTTCCTATGGCACAGTTGCCTGTTGGCAAGAAGGTTTCGATAGCAGGTCAATCAGGAAAACTTTGGAGATGGAAAAGAAGCCACCACCAGTGGCTACTGCAGTTCAAGTGGAAGTGGCAAAAGCCCTGGAAATTGTCCGAGATGATTCGACACAGTGATGAAACGATCACAAGGACTAGACCCAGACCTCAGCTTCTTCCTCATAGACCTCAAAAATTGGTGTGAAACAGGCTTTTCTTTTTTCTTTGTCTCCACATGGACTGACACGGTTTACACAGCTAACTACCTCCACAAGGTAACAATGCAGCTAAAGGCTCCAGGAGATCTCCTTCGTGCTTGGTTTTTACTTAGCCACGGGATCGAAAAGTATATGTTCATAGGGTGACTGTCTTTGGATGTAAATTTCTTGTGCCTATATAGTGAGTGTGAATGTAGAGGTGAAATTTAGTGAGTGAGCGAGGGAGTGGCCAGTCTTCCCCAAAGCACTGAGCACAATGCTTCATGTTTCAGCCCTCATCAACTGGTGAGATGTCATACTTGGTGTCCTTCCACATAAGGAAATATCTGTAGAAGGATGGCGTCTTGTAAAGTCCTGGTGCTCTTGTGTTCCTGCATGGTTATGGTTGCAAGAAGGATGATGAAAGTTGAATTTTGTGGTGCTTGGGCAGTGCTTATTTTCTTTTTTTTGTTTGTTGATACACTAAGATTACATTGGTTTGGTTTGTTAGGAGTTTATTGATGTAATACAGCAACGTGTGCCCCTATATTTGGCCAATTGTGTATTCTGTCCTGTTGATGGTTGACTAAATGTGAAAACTAAAGCAGTTTGTGTCCACATCTAAAGACTGAACTTTGATGGCAAACAGCCAACTGCTGTGCAATAACGACGGTTGATTAGAATTTCAGCAACTAGAGCAACTGCTTTTGTTTTTTCATGGCAACATGTGCTAGCTTGTTCAAGTGTGCGTAACTATTAAAACATGCTAAACACTGTTTTATGTTTGTCCTGCCGCATTTGCACTGCGAGTAGTGAGCCTATATCTTGTCAGATCTAGGAGGTGAAAACCAGATGTTCATAGGGTAAATACATGACAGACAGGAATATGTTTTTGACAATAACACTGACACGATTTGTGCTAACCGTGTACTCCCTCCGTCCCCCAAAGTATAGGTGATTTTAGTGTTTAAATTTTATCAAAAAATATAGCTATTTCTGTCTATTCTATCATCCTAGCCAAACACAACAATATCTTAATTAATTTCACATCTCTTCTTAATCTCCATAAAAACTAAACTCGAAGTACTTATATTTTGAGACAAAGGGAACATAACTCTAGTCCCTAGTAAATACGAAACTTTTACAACCATTAATCCCGTGTATCCCTGAACGTTTAATGCCGCCGCTAATCTTCGCTATTTTCTTCTAGCAATCTACTGATACTGTCAAAATTCATGGGCATCATCATTCATACAAAAATTGAGCACAAGAGTAATCAAACAGAATCCGTTGTAGTCTAGCTGGTTAGGATACTCGGCTCTCACCCGAGAGACCCGGGTTCGAGTCCCGGCAACGGAATTTTTCTTATTTTTTTTCCATCAATTTTGACGCTATTTCAGGCATACAAACGAATACATAAGGCAGCTTTTTTAATTAAAAATAAGAAGAAGAAAAAGATAAATGGCCATAGCAAAGCACATATCAACTAAAACCTGCAGTAAAAGTCATTCTGTCGATGGCACAGCTCAAGCCTAGCCATGGTTATAAAAAACACAATGCAGCCAGGTTAAGCAAGCAACCATATACGATTATAAAGGCATCAACGACCAATCCACATAAGCACTTGAACAGTTTAAGCGGGAAAATTCCCCTGGTTGCATACACCATCATCATGCAAATGGGCTAGCACTTCCCAAAGTGTCCACATTGCGTCAATACTTGTACTGTTGTTAGTGTTGAGTAGAAACCTTATGCAAAGTCGCCACATTCAGACATGCAGACCACGTTCCCTTGTCACCTACTTTTTCTTCTTCAGACAATCTGTTAAAAACAAGAGGTGGTTGGCGGTTAGAATAGGAACCCTACTGAACTTTCATTGGTTCGTTCAGAACGCGTACAAACTTACAAAGGTCAGTTCTCAGCCCTGAATTGTGTATTGACTAACATTACAAGAATTCACCCCCAGGCAATCGGGAAACCAAAATAATGATGAAACACACTCAGTGAAGATCTATAGCATTTCTTCCACACAAACTACAGATCACATCTACGAAATATTGAAACAGCTACCTCACATACCAACCATAGGAAAATAAATGGACCATCTACAGTTCAGATCTTACTGAAAAGAACTAGCCAGCATAAAATTTTTTCCGTGCTTCTAAAGCATCATAAACGAAGATCACCACAAAACTTATTTCAGCAGCACACACTATGTGATTTTGCCTCAAAATTGTCTCATCACAATCCCAGGATCATAACATCCTATTTAAGAGCTGAATGGCAAATTGGCAGGTCAGATCCCCATTGATATCTGTATGGCACTGTTGTAAAAATGGAGTTTTTAGTTTTGTACATACCAAAATGTTTGTAATATAAAAATTAATTAGTTATGTATGCTGTTAGAGTATATAGTAGTTAGAGATATATTAGGGTAGGATTGATTTGTATGGACTCCTTCCTTATCTCTAGATGCTTCCTTGTCTCCTTCACATGTACTCTATATATACACTGGCCCCTGAGGCGCAATATATCAACCTACATTCGCAATACATCTCTCCCTCTAATTCAACATATGCCCCTGTCCACATGAACTCGCCATAAAAGGCCCGGATGCATGGTCTTTTGTTCACTGTTAAATAGTTCAATTAAAGCCATAATTGTATACAAGAGCAAGTGCTATTGAGCCTCAAACTAAACGACAAAGAGATAAGATATTTTGTGTTCATAATGAAGAAAATGAAACTCTACAGCAAGTGTATTCCATTGGATCAAAACAATTAGAACAAGAAAAGAAATGGAGTTGGTAATTGATCGTACTTGTTTACTAAATAACACCACTGTAAAGATAGAAAAGTAAGGATACCAGATATCGAAAACTCACCATGTAAGTGGTTTCATATCCCATCTACTCGGGTGCTTCCTCTTACAAACCATGCTTTGTGGATCCGGAACATGAGGCTTGTGTTTTTGACTGGAAGGATGTTCTTCATTGTCGGATTCACTCTCATACTCAACAATCCATCCATAGCAGGGTCGCCTTGTACCAGAAATTACTGCAGGTTGAGGTAGTGGCAGTATAGCTTCAACTGCAGGCACGTCGATGAGAATGGAGTCAATTTCCTCAACCGTTGGTTCAGCCTCAGCAGGTGCCTCATTATGCACTTCCACAATTGGCATGTTATTTTCCAACGGTGCCTCATCCATTGCTCCCTCCATTTGCTGCATTACACACCAATACCATTTAATAATTACACAATATGCATTGGTGTGCAATTTTCAGTTTAGAACTGCAAATCAAATTGTGTCAGCACCCATTTCAAATTGGGAGAATGCCATATCGAATTGTAATGTTTAGTTCTTCATATTATCAAATAAGGCGTGTCACACCAGGAATTGGATGGATTTGGCAGAAGTGGGCGAATCTGAAAAATCAATGATAGGTCTGGAAAATGCAGAGCCTCAACAGTCATCCATGTTTGCAACAGAGAATGTGACATGTTCTGAGATGAAAAAATGGCAACCATGTGTGTTTCATTTGGCAAAAATACGTAATATCCGCTATCCATGTCATAGTATTACTATTACAATCAAAACTAGCAAACAAAACAGATTTAAGGTGTAAAACGACCTATTATTGGAAATTTGGGTGTAAAGTACAACATCGATATTTAAGGCATTTTTTATGACCACAAAACATGCACTAAATAGGTTGAATTCCCTTTTTATTTTCAGAAACTGCAACATATCATTGTTTTAGAACAGGAATGGTTGCATAATGTGAAGAACCGGAGAACAACTGAACTTGCTCAATATAATGTTACTATTGGTACATCAGGAATTTAAAGTTATGATGAATGTGCATTGTTGCATATGCATCGAATACGTGAATGTTTTATGAAAGAAATTATTTGGTACCAAATATAGTTGCTGCTTACTAGAACTACAAATATACATATTAGAACTAGAAATAACAAAATACATCTTGTGATAATTGTGGTTATTTTAACATGTATAAATGATTCTTCAATAAAACCACGGCTAGATCGGCGGCAACGTCCAGATGGTAAGAAACATGCAAATTAGATGGTCATCAAGAGATGAATGCAAGAGATTAAATAGAAGAAAGCAAACCACCTGAGGCTGAGCCTCCTCTGCCTCCTGCTGTTGCAGCTGGCGCTGCTCCTCCTGCTCCTGCTTCTCGAAGAGAGCCTCCTGCACAACGCGGTACGAGTCTTCCTCCAGGAACGGCCACCCGTCGTTCCCGTACACCTGCTCACAAACACATGAAAACCGAAATCATCCTCGATGAGGGGCTGAAAGCACGGAAAGGAGCGATCTTTGTTACATCTAGACACACAAATCAACACCAAGAACATCAAAGAACGTGATCTGTGTGCATCATCAAAGAGCCCAAAAACAAAAACCCACCCTAAAGATGGGCGACAATGCTGGATTCTCCCATCCAATGTCTGAATGGCCTTGTTGGTGACAAAAGAGCAGCAAGGAGAAGAAGAGGAGGAAGGGGAAGTAGGTCACCTCGTCCTTGAGGAGTTTCTTGATGACGGCTCGGATGTCGGCGGTGGCGTAGCCCATGGGGATGAAGTGGTCGATGGCGGCGTCGATCCGGCGGTCCCCCCTCCTCGGACGCTGGCGGGGCATTGCTAGCTACTCTAGCCTTTTTTGCTCCCTTAAAGCGTCGGCGTCGGCGTGCTCCGGCGTGCGGAGGAGGAAAGGAGAGGAGAGGAGGAGACGGCGCCTAAAACGGAAATTCTATTCTCCCCTCGGCGCAGCGGTGCGAGGGCCACGGCCCAAAAGGGTAAGCAAAATGGGACCCACCTCCGGAACCCATGGGTGCTATCAAATGCAGCTATAGAAGGCCAAACGGGCCGCCCGGCCCGGCCCGGCCCTAGCACGATAGTGGCACGGCACTATGCGGCACGGCACTATTAGGCACGGTGGGCTGATCGTGCCGTGCCGTGCCGGCACGCCGTGCCTATTTCTTGGCCCAGGCACGGCCCTACAGCCCAAAACCGTGCCGTGCCGGCCCAATGGCCCACCAGGCCCGCCGGGCTTAGTGCTGGCCCAGGCACTAAAGGCTGATACCACTCAATGACTCAATCAGCATTCAAAAATTTGAATTATTCAAATAGAATTCACAAATTCAAAAAATTGTCAACAGACCACATCACATCCACAAATTCACAGATCACATCACAAATATACAAGAACATAGACATTTTTTCTGAGCTAGTGCAATGGCTGCCTCATTAAAAACCTATCTAGGTAAAACTCACACCTCGTGAGAAACCCTAGATAGGAAAAAAGAGTACAGCCCAGCTCATTACAGTTCATCATTATTGCAATACAGTTCCATCAGAGGTTACACATTTGAATCATGATCAAGATACAAGTTTTCAAAACTAGCTTCAAGTTCCTTGTCTTCCACCATGTGCTGTAGTCTTGCTGCTCCAGCCTCCCAATCCTTGATGCAGGAGAGCATCTCCACCATCTCAGGGCTCAGCCGACGCCGCCGCTCCTCGATGATCCTGCCAGTTGTACTAAAAGCAGATTCTGAAGATATGGTAGAAACAGGCACAGTCAAAACATCTTTAGCTAAAATTGAAAGAACTGGGTATGTAAGTTTGTGCTCATGCCACCAGGTCAAGATGTTGAAGCTATCATCATGGCGGTTGATAGTGTCACTGTCCAAGTAGGAAGAGAGTTCAGAACAACCAATACCAGCTGCTCCAATGCTTGCTGCATGCAGCAAGGCACTAGCAGAAGTTCTTCTAGATAGAGTAGGAGTGGGGGTGTAGAAAGAACTCAAAGAAGTACCAGGACCAGGACCAAGTCCAAAGTCAGGTGTATCATCACCAGCACCATCAGAAAAAATGTCATCCCAAGCACTTTTTTTCTTACCAGAACTAGAGGGCTGTGAAGGCCTTTGCAACTTAACTGCACCAAACTTATCATCATACCTCTTAAAGATGGTAGAAAGTTGAGCTCTTACCTCAGTGAAGTAAGCTGAATAATCAGTACCAGTGAGGTTAGATAACAACCTAAGCACATTGCTAAAACCTTTTAACTTAGCTCTAGGATCCAAGATAAATGCAACAGAATAAAGCAATGGAATGTCCCTCCAGTACTTAAGATAGTAGTCATTCATAGGTACTACCACATGTCTAAGCAATCTATCATTTTCATAAGTCTTTAGGTGCTTAGATATCAGAATAAGATGATGTAACATTAGTGGAGATGTAGGATAATAGACACCAGATAGTGCAACAGTTGAATCATAAAACAGTTCAAGAAATGATAAAACTTTCTCTGCAATATACCAATGATCTTCTGTCAAAAGTAAAGGCTCATTTTCACACCTAGGATAGTGAGTCTCAATAAACACACCAAAAGTCTGCTTGTAAAGGACTAGATGCTTAAGCATGAGGTATGTAGAGTTCCACCTCACATCCATGTCTAATCCAAACTTTCTTGGCCTTACATTAACAGCAATGCAATACCTCTTAAATGCAGCAATGCGCTGGTTAGAAGAGTTTAAGAAAGAAATTGCAGTTCTAAATGCTTCAAGGTATTTCTTAATCTCAGACAAGGCAGACTTTACAATCAAGTTAATAATGTGACAAGCACAACGCTGATGCAAGAACAGATCACCAATATAAATAGACAGTGCAGGTGTAAGTTTGTCAATGGCATTAGTATTAGCAGATGCATTGTCTAAAGTAACAGAGATCACCTTTGCACATAAACTATACTCCTCAAGCACAGAAGTCACACGATCAGCAATGTTCTGACCAGAGTGGGATTCATCAATGAGCCTCATACCAATGATCCTCTTCTCTAATTGCCAATCAGAACTAATATAATGAGCAACCACACTAAGGTAGTCTTCCTTAGCATTACCAGACCAAATATCAGATGTAATAGCAACAGAAGAAACACTAGAGCTTAAAGACTCTATAAGCTTACCACGGCAATCATTAAAGTAATTCACAAAATCTCTAGTGGTGGTTTGCCTCGAGACAGAAGCAAACCTAGGATTATGTGCAACCTTAATGTACTCCTCAAATGCATCAGATTCACCAAAACAGAGAGGAAGATCTAGTCTAGCAATCAAACGACAAAGCTGTGTACGTGCAACAGCAGGACTGTACTCCCAGTGACGAACATTACCATCTGAATCGAACTTAAGCGAAGACTGAGACACGCGAGACTTTTCCTTTCTCGCTTGGCATCTATCAACATGCCGCAAGAGATGGCCAGTGCCACCAGAGGATAAGGCAGAGTACTGATTGCCACAATGAATGCACTTGGCACCAACCCTTACTTTCTTACCGTTGATTACCTTGAAGATCTTCTCGAAATCATTCCAGGCTTCAGAGGTGGATGGACGGGTCCTCTTGTTGCCCCCCGTGCTCACGGTCTCTAGATCGGGCCGATCGGCCGCCACAACAGCAGTTGCAGCACCAGCCCCATCATCGCCAGCAAGGTCGATGGGATCGGCTGCGCTGCGGCCGAACAGCTCATCCCGTCCATCGCCGTGGTCAGTCTCATCATCTCCAGTCTGGCCCATCATCCGAAGATCATCGTTGATGGAGTGCCCCTGGTACTCGTCGGCGCCGTCCTGCTCGAGCCCGTCCATCGTGGAACCGGAGCACCAGAGGGGGTCCTCTGGTTCCTCAACGGCTGCGCGAGGTGGACGAACAACGGCTCCGGCCCGGCCCTCTGGTTCCTCAACGGCTGCACGAACAAGAAGAAGAAAGAGAGGAAGTCAGGAAGAGCAAGAACTCATAAAATAGAAGAACACATGAATAGATCTAGGGTTAGGGTTTAGGGTCCGAGCACTTACCTGCGAAACCGGAGCACCAGAAGCACTGGCAAGGTCGACGAGTCACGGATCTAGGAGATGACGAGATGGAGACTAGGGATTAGGGACGGATTCGAGGATCCGTTCACCAGAGATTAGGAGAGGAGGAGAGGAAGTAGAGAGGGAGAAGACAAGAGGAGCTCTGGCGGAGTGTGCCGTGCCGGCCGGCAGCGGCGTAGAGGCGGAGAGCCGCCGCCGGAGATGGAGAAGACAGGAGAAGCTCTGGATCTAGAGCAGCGCGTGGCGGAGCGGGCGAGGAGAGGCGAGAGGGAGAGGCGGGAGGAGCTCTGGCGGAGTGTGCCGTGGCGGCCTGAGGCGGAGAGCCGCCGCCGGCGAGGGAGAAGACGGGAGGGATTCTAGATCTAGAGCGGTGAGCGACGGAGCGAGCGAGGAGACGAGGCGACGCTAGGGTTTGGGGGGGTCGGGATCGGGAGCAGGGAGCGAGTGGCGCCGGCTTATATAGTCCCGGCCCCCCCGGCCTCCAACGGCTAGCAGGCCAGGGCCGTTGGCAGGCCGGCCAACGGCTTGGCAGGCCAGGCTGGGCCGCTGGGGAGCCGGGCCACCATCGTGCCGGCCCAAAAATCGTGCCGTGCCCGGGCCGGCACTATGGGCCGGATTGGTGGCCCAGGCATTGCCCGATGGATAGGGCCGGGCCGGCACGGGCACTTTTTATATCGGGCCGTGCCGTGTTCGGACCGGGCTTTTTCGGGCCGTGCCTCGGGCCGCCCAATGGGCCTGGCCCATCTGGCCATATATAAATGCAGCGCCATAGCAAGCCACTGCGTGAGTCGTGATCGTCCTTTCTCTTCTTTTATCATCAGTGCAACAAACAAGTACAATATCTGGTCATCATTTCAATGATGAATAGCTCAGAGAACACGCCCTTTCTAGAATCCGTCACCCGAGAGACCCGGGTTCGAGTCCGTCCCGGCAACGGAATTTTCCCTTTTAGTTTTTTTTCATTCCCCCCTCCCTTTTAATTTAGCTCTGACGCTATGTTTCAAGTGTACAAATGAAAGTCATGGCAAAAGGGCTCTAAACACTCCATCAGAGCAGATGACCAGAAGCATAACCAAGCGCATACAGCTTATGCTTTAAATGTCTACGGTCGACAGTACAGTACCAATCGTTCTGTCTAAGGCACAGCTCAAAACCATGGTTATACCTTATACTTACATATCATGCAAGTAGGAATACAGGCATAACCCAAAGTGGCTGCTTTCTACCAGTATTTGTACTGTTTTGTGCGAAACCAGCAAATTCTGACTACCTCCAAAGTAAGGTGCATATATAATACCATACAATTATAACTTTCGCGGTTTTAAAGTTTTAAAATCTATCACTACTATTCGTATAATTGGAACCGGACCACTTACAACACGTCCAAAATTAGATCATACCACGCTGTACACCCCGAGACACACTTTGAATTGATTTTTGACCGTATTTTCGTATGGACCAAAACTCTACAGCATCTCCATCCTTCGTTCTGCATTTCATCTCCACAATTTGATGTTTCAGATCTAAAATTGAAATCACTGCTACAAGAAATCGTTGCCGCCGGTCAATCCAATCACTGCGAAACAGGGCCTTAGGCCTGCGCCATCGCAGCCGGCCGGCACGTCTGCTGCTTCCTCCGCTACCTCCGCTACTGCATGATGCCACAGCCGCAGCTTGCTTCCCCGCCGACGCCGACGCCACCACTTGCTCCGCTGGCAGCGTCGGCGCCGCTGGTTGCTCCTCCGCCGCTGCTGCTTGCTCCGCCGCCGCTGCTACTGCCGCTGCTTGCTCCGGTGCCGACGCTGCCACTTGCTCCGCTGGCAGCGTCGCCGCTGCTTGCACTGCAGTCATCTGGCTAGGGTTCGTCAGGGGATTTGGGACAGAGCGAGTCGGGTTTGGGTGAGATGTGTCCAACAGGTGTTAAAAGCAAGAAGGCAGGGGCATTTTGATCCATAGGAAAATACAGTATACAAAGAATGATTTATAATGTGTCTTAGACGTACAAAGTGGCATAGATTCAATTTTAAGTGTGTTGTAGTGACACGGTTCTAATTATGTGAATAGTAGTGGTAGATTTCAAAACCAAAAAAGTTATAATGGCACGAATCTAATTAACCCTGTATAACTACCTTTGCGGCGATCACATTGTTTTTTTTCTTTTCCAGGCACTCTACTCTGTCAAGAACAATAAGAGATGATTAGCTGTTTGCTTGATAAATATTAGGCCACACATACACCAGGTAAACGGACAAGCAAAATAATGAACACACATCAACTTGTATGTACCATTTCTTCAACACAAATTGCAGACCACAGCTGTCTCACATACCAACTCATAGCAAAATAAATGGAGCATCTCACTGAATGGTACTAGCCAGCATAGAAATTGACATGGCCTTTATGCCCTGTTCATGTGGACAGGGGTATACATAACTTTCATCTTGTAAATATTTTTTGCTCTACACAAAACTAAAAAAACTCTTATCTTTTTGTCATGTGGCACGGTGATGCGCAGGCGCAGGGCCAAGCCAGTCACCGGTGGCTAGAAGGAAAGATAGGATTAGTTACCTATTTCTATTCCTTAATAGGAAAGATAGGATTAGTTACCTAATTTTAGGAGCATGTTGCTCTAGTCGGTTTGGGCCAGGCACGAGTGGCTAGATAGGAAAGTTAGAATTGTTATCTATTTATAGTTCCTAGAATTAAGGAGGAATTGCCTCTAGTCGGTTTAGGCCTTAGGCTATATATCCCTGTACTCAGACTCGTGGAGAATTAAGCAAAGTATTATCAATCTAATATCTCTCTCTCTCTAAAACAACCAAGCCTGCGGCGGAGGGGAAAACCTCGCTGGAGAAGACGGATCGTGGCTACGAACTACGTAGCCGAGGTCCAGCTACCCTAAACCACGAGGGCCATGACATCTGGTATCAGGTTGCTTTGGTTTTGATCCACTACCATGGCTTCTGCTACCGACGACGCCTTACATGCCCTTGTCGAGGGGCATCGTCTCATGTCTGAGCAGCTCCGTCATGTGGCCACAACGTTGGATCATCTGAGGGCACTACTCGAGGTGCAGGCCCATGAGCGCCGGGCGACAGTACGCCTACAGGCAGCAGCGCGGGGACTCCTGGCACGACGGCGGGCGCAGGCTCTCCGTGGGGAGAAATCATCGGAGGAGCAGGCAGCGATGCGCATGCAAGCAGCAGTGCGAGGCTTTCTTGTCCGGTGCATGGTGCGGACGTGGCGCATGGCACTCACGACGGCGCGATGGCAAATCACAGCTTGCAGGTTTGACCACTCACGCTCGCCTGTACTTCCTGCAGAGTTCCAGGTATGGTGTCTCCCGGCAACAACCATAGCAACGCAGCAGCAGGCACCAACGGCGGGTCAATATGAGACAAGAACTGGAGTGGCCGTCTCATCTGTTCAGGCGCCCAGCAGACTCGTTGGCTGCTACATCCTCCGATTTTCAGGCCTCGTGAAGCTAGCTGTTGGGACATTCCCATGGGATCCAGGACGAGATGGTTATAGTCCAACTTTATTTCATATTTTCGTTCTCAATAAGAAATGTAAGCCGAGATGTAAAAGGCTTAACCCTAGGTCGCGTCGAGTAGGTCTACGGCAGCTCGTGGGCGAGCTGCTCCGAAGGGAGGGAGAGATGTCATGTGGCACGGCGATGCGCAGGCGCAGGGCCAAGCCAGCCACCGGTGGCTAGAAGGAAAGATAGGATTAGTTACCTATTTCTATTCCCTAATAGGAAAGATAGGATTAGGATTAGTTACCTATTTCTATTCCCTAATAGGAAAGATAGGATTAGTTACCTAATTTTAGGAGTATGTTGCTCTAGTCGGTTTGGGCCAGGCACGAGTGGCTAGATAGGAAAGTTAGAATTGTTATCTATTTATAGTTCCTAGAATTAAGGAGGAATTGCCTCCAGTTGGTTTAGGCCTTAGGCTATATATCCCTGTACTCAGACTCGTGGAGAATTAAGCAAAGTATTATCAATCTAATATTTCTCTCTCTCTCTAAAACAACCAAGCCTGCGGCGGAGGGGAAAACCTCGCCGGAGAAGACGGATCGCGGCTACGAACTACGTAGCCGAGGTCCAGCTACCCTAAACCACGAGGGCCATGACACTTTTACAGTAGTGCCGTGCCAATATGCCATACAGATCTTCTGTTCACTTCTAAGTAGTTCTGTTAAAACATTAAATTCGTACTAGAGCCACAGTGATTGAATATTTGAATATCATGCTAAACAAAGGGATAAGATATTTTTTGTTCATAATGGAGGGAAACGAAAAATATTACAGCAAGTGTATTTCATTGCATCAAAACAACTGATTGATCATAGTAATTTAGTACTCCACCATAAAGACAACAAAGCAAGGGGTATCAGATATAGAAAACATCACCAGTTAAGTGGTTTCATATCACAACTTTGTTGGCTTGGAACATGCATCTGGTGTTGTTGACTGGAAGGCCATTCTTCATTGTCGGATTCACTCTCATACTCAATAAGCCACCCATAGCAGGGTCTCCTTGTACCAGAAGTTAGTGTAGATTCAGGAAGTGGCAGTATGTTAGTGTAGATTCAGGAAGTGGCAGTATAGCTTCAACTGCAGACAGGTCAACAAGCATGGAATCGGGCTCAGCCTTAGCAGGCACCTCATTGTGTACCTCTACAATTGGCATGCTATTTTCCAACGGTGCCTCATCCATTGCTTCCTCCAACTGCTGCATTACACACCAATACCATTTAATAATTGCACGATCTGCATATGGTTAGTTGACTAGGTAGGAACAGAAAATACCAAACAAGCAATTTTCAGTTTAGAGCTGCAAATCATATTGTGTCTGCACCCAATTCAAATGGGGACAATGTCATATCGATTATCAAATCGTAATGTGTAGTTATTCAAATTATCAGATAAGGCGAGTCACACTGAGAATTTGGATGGCTTTGGTAGCAATGGGTGAACCTGAAAAATCAATGATAGGTCTGGAAAATGCAGATCCTCGACAGTCATCCATGTTTGCAACAGAGAAAAGGACATGTTCTAAGATGAAAAAATGGCTACGGCAAGTGCAGCTATGAAGTATCTAAAAAATACAGATGAATCTCAGGATTTACTATTCAGTTTCAGCGACAATCAATTCTCCTAATATGGAAGAGCCCTCCACCCTTTAAATGCAAATTCTTTTGTCGCAAATCCTTCTCTCCTATATTTTTAACTACAGAACAAGCAGTTTGACAATAACCCTGATCAGTTTGACAATAACCCATCACTAGTCATGGTAGTCACCTAGGAGGTCATGAAGCAATGCCGACGTCCCTGATCCATAAGATAAAAGGGAGATACATTCTTCAGTTCTAGCATAAGCAAGCTATCTAGGACAGTCACGAGTAGTCCATTTATGTAATTTTAAATCAGCCGTCCAATGGGGCCATCGGTACCTGGTACCACCCTGTAAATACAGCTTCTTGCAACTTCTCCTTTCCTTTTCAATTAACATGGCAGTTCTCCTGCCGACAAATTCAAGAAAAAACGTTCAACCCACACCAGCAAGAAGTTTATAGCCTTCAAATTTAATTTAATAATTAGGATCCTTCAGATCTCACTGTAATAGTGACCAAGACAAACAAATTCATTGTGTCCCTTTTGCTGGCACCGCTTCATTTAGTTTCTTATTGTGGAAATAATGGGGCAGCGATAGTCGATCACTGCTCACGCCTCCTAACCAGCTCAAGCACCTAAACTTGCAATGACGAATCACGTTACCTCATCAGCTTTGTATAGCGGGTTGTGCCACTGTAGAGATGACATGGCAGGCAGGTCAACCTTTAAACTGCCACCGTGGATAACTTTAGCAACCTTATGTGTTTCATTTGGCAAAAATGGGTAAGGTATGCTGCCCATGTCTCATTATTACCATCTACACCATTAAAACTACTAAAGAAAACCGGTTTAAGGGGTAACTAAAACAATCTATTATTGGAAACCTGGGCTTTAAACAGAGAAATGCAACACTATTGGATCCAAAGTACAGTTCTTCTTCGATATTTAAAGTGAGAAATAAGTGAATTTATCAAGTTGAGGCACTTCGATTCGGATCATTTGATTTTCGTTTTGAAAACTTTCAGACCTTATCAGAGGGAGGGGCACTTTCGGTGCAGCAAAAATATAAAATTCTCATTATTGTGCGATGTTACATATGTATTTAATAACCACACATTGTAATGCTTTATAAAAGGAACTCTTTGGTACCAAATATAGTTACAAGACTACAAATATACATAATATATCAGAACTAAAAAAACAAAATATTTATTCTGATAATTGTGATTATTTTAACATGTAAAGAGCTTTTTATAAAAAACAAGAGCATGGCTAGACCCACAGCAACGAGCTGATGGTAAGAATAAACATGCGAATTAGATGATGAAGAGATGAATACAACAAAATGGAAGAAAGCAAACCACCTGAGGCGCTTCGTCTTCCTCTTGCTCCAGCTGCAACTGCTCCTCCTGCTCCTGTTTCTCGAAGAGCGCCTCCTGCACAACGCGGTACGCGCCCTCCTCCAGGAACGGCCACCCGTTATTCCCGTACACCTGCTCACACATGACACCCAACAGAAATCACCAAGAGTCCCCCTCGAGCAATCGATCAGGGGCTGAAAGCACGGAAATGCGTGATCTTTGCTACATCTAGATACACAAATCACTCCAGGAGCATCAACAAGAATCTGCGGACCATCGATTTCGCGGTTCGGTAAAAAAAAGAAAGAAAGAAAGAAAGAAGAAAAACCCCTAAAGATGGGCGACAATGCTGGATGCTCCCACTACGTCTCTCCTTGTCACTAGAATAAGGAGGAGGAGGAGAAGAGGGGGAGGTGGAAGAGAGAGGACAACTCACTCACCTTGAGGAGTTGCTTGACGACGGTTCGGCTGTCGGCGGTGGCGTAGCCCATCGGGGTGAAGTGGTCGATGGCCGCATCGATCCGGCGATGCCCCCGCCGGCGGGGCATTGGTAGCTTCTTTCTCCGATCCCTTACAGCGGTGCGTTGGCTTCGGTGAGGCGGCGTGCCGTGCCCCGGCGAAGAGGAAGAAGAGGGAGACGGCGGACGGAGAAAAGGATGGATACGGCCCCTAAAACGGGAAATTTCCATGTGGCGCACTAGCGCAGGGCCAAGGCCCAAAACAGTAAGCAAAAACGCACTTCCGGAACCGATGGGTGCTACCAAACTGCAGCGCTGTGCCTATCTACTTTAATATGTCCATATTAACGCTACAGTCTTATAATATTTTTTAAATAATTTTATGTTAGTTAAAATTTTTTAAATCAGTCTAATTGTAATTTAATTCGATTTAGGTTATATATGAAATATTTTTCTATTCGTCACACCTAGCTCAGCAAAAGCCAATGCCATGTAGTGCAACATGCAGCGTCCGGTGGCTGCATTTTATCCATCCTCAATACGCATGAGTTAGGCCTAGGTGCCAAGCCGCTGTCGTGCCCAAACATGAAAGCACAAAAGGAGACTCTCAACTTTGTGCTTGAGAAATTGGGGTTCTGTCGTTCAGTTGGGAGCCTTATTTGCTGGCAAGAACATATAGCAAAAAAGCTATCGTGAGCTGCCTAAGCCGGGTTCACAGGTTTTCCAAGTTCACCATCGGGATTCACACTTATGGCTTGGGGCCATTGACAAAACGACATGCAAAACATAGATTGAGCCCAATTCCCAGCGGTTAAACCAAAACCTCGATTTTCCAAAAACATAAAATTCAGACCTGGCCAGCCATTTGCATATTTACTTGAGAACCATATCAGGTTGTGTTCTTAGTTCTGAAGCTTGACTAGAAAAGTTGCATAATTTTCCAATATATGAAGCAAAGCAATCATTGTTGCAGAAGCATCAAATCCTAGCTCAAACTCTCCTGTAAAATATGCATGTCCAAAGACAGAACTCACATTGCAAATACTTAATCTTGGTTTAATGCCAGTAATCAAATCACAAAAATCTAGACCGGTTCATCACACAATACATAATCTGAACGGTTCATCACAGATACAATCAATAAGTTCAAAACCCTCCAAGTGCATGGCGTGGCAAAGAATTTTATGCCAGTAATCAAATCACAAAAATCAGAACCGGATCATCACATATCCATCCAATAAGTTCAAATACATAATATGTGAGTTAGTAAATATGGCATACTCTGTATGTGTGGACATACGCTACCGAGGATACCGTATACCTAATATGATAACCAGATATAGATAAAGTTACAATCAAGAAAGGAAACGTACTCTGGATATGGAAAGAGATTGTAGTCTGATTCGGGGATGACAAGAGCTTGTGCTCCTGTATCATTTTGGGATTGCTGAGTTCTACATGAAGAAGGGATCATTTTCTGGTATAAATACAATGTCTACCAAGAGAGGAGGAGATCATATCACAGGCCTACGGTTCAAGATAAACCAAGTCTATGCCATGGAGAAACCCTTTTCTAGTCGCCGACTACATTGTTCCGCTGAGATTAGTTGATAGGCTAGATTAGACAGCTTGCTTTCGCCTTTGTACTTGGCATGTACACCCACAATCAATACATATAAACAGAAGTATGGCTATTACATACACCAAGGATTCAAACCTATATAAAACCCCGTGTCTTGCTCCTCTTTTATAGCTTAGCGAAAAGCTTGGTAACAAATGACCCCTATATCCTCAAATGCCGTAGTTAGGATCTTACCTGTCGACATAATCTGAACCGGTTCATCACAGATCAAACCAATAAGTTCAAAAACATAATTTGAACCGGTTCATCACAGATCCAACCAATAAGTTCAAAACTCTCCGGTGCATAACGTAGCAAAGAACAAAGCTATCAAAAACTGCCTTAATCAAAGCATTTCTTTTGTTGGAAGCTCTTTCAGCGAACACATTGGCCAGGTGCACCCATCTATTTACATGAAATCTGTCAACGAAGCTGAGCTTCATATCTCCATTGACCACAATCTAACGCAAGTCTGTATTTTTTTAATATAGAAATGTCTTAGTTAAACTTAATATGAAATATAGATGTATTAGTGAAAATAATTGTGATTGTAGTTTGTTAATATGGTAGTGATGCTTACTCTGCAGTTCATTTGTTGCTCGGTAATTGGGTTGAAATAAAATCTGGTGTAATTTGATGACTCCAAGCACCCTACTGTCAAGAAGAAATTATTTAGTTAGCGTAGTTCAGCAAATGCAGTATATATTTTTATTATGTAGGATATCCTAAAGTTAGTGTAGATACACTTGCAATGTGTCTTGTTCAACTTAAGGTTAGTTCCCAGAACTATGTGATTGCTAGCCTTAGCTGATGCCCACTGATACACGTGACAGGTCAAAAGCTTAGACTAGACTCCAACAACCCATAGATAACACATAAAATATAGAACATAGAATTACTTTCCAGGAGGAATGAGTTATAGTAGTTTTGTTAGTGTAGAGATGTAGCTACTTGACAAATTATAAATAGTTACCTCATGTCCATTAGTGCTACCTCTCTATAAAAGCTATCCGCAATATATTCAAGAGGAGCGCAATACACGACAACACCAGCTATGTTAGCACCAAATTTTGTTAGTCAACGTATTTTAGTTGTAAAAAATTTAATTTTGTTTGCAGCAATATTGTATGCGATTCTTAAGAGCTTACCTTCAAATGTCTTATTAGGACATTGCCACATGTCATGAAATTCCATGAGGTGCTTGGGGTACATAGGAAACTACATCGGGGGATTATAGGCCTCGGCTGTTGTGCCTTGCCAAAACATACTTGTAAAGATTGGCAATTAACAGACACTTGATTTTCCACAAGTTCGGCTAAAATTGAATTTCGTGTATGGTATATCTGTGTCCTTCGTTCACTATACTGTTAAACCTACTAACATATTCTCCCCCTGTGACCACTTCAATTTTAGAGCCCTAAAACTATACCAAACAATATATTAAGTTCACAATAGTCTTTAATTTTGTTTATACTATTATACTATTACATATCTAAAAAGGACATGAAACTTATTGTAGCATCCATTAATATGAAGCTTTGCTTGTCGCCACGAGCTTCGGACGGAACTTTGCATCTACCATCACAATAACACTAAATGGTTCCTCTATGTCAACAAACTCAACATTGTCGAAGTATTTGAACATTGTAAAATAAATAAGCATGCATCAGTATATATTTCTTACTTCAACTTCATTTTATTCAATAAACTAAAATTACCCAGGCACAACACGTCTGTCACCTACAAGTTGTGCATACACTATTATAAAAGTTTGTACGGTTTCCGTTCGTCTCCCCCTCCCTCGTCGCTCGCTAGCTCGTGTGCGCGTCGGCGCATGGCTCGCTCGTCGCTTGTGCATCGACCCATGTGTGCGTGGCCCATTGCGACCCATCAGGTAACGCAAGCCCCTCTCGCTCATCACTCGCGCCTCTCTTGCACGTCAGCCCATGTGTGCGTGGCCCATCGCCAATCAGGTAACGCGAGTGCGTCCCAACTCCCGAGTGGCATCGGGAGCGCATCCGATTCCTGAGCGGCATCTCTCCCCCGGACTCTTATTGGGTTTTGGATATACAAATACAAATACAATCTCATCTCATATATCTCATCTCATACTGGAACTTACGAGCAAGAATTGCTCTATCAATCACCATCAACAACCAAGTAAAAGAATTCATCAGGAATCTACACTCATGTCAATTCCAGGTACTGCACTCTTATTATTAATCTACACTCATGTCAATTTCAGGTACTGCACCATTATTATTACTATACTTTACTATTAACTTTTCACATTCCTTAAGAAGTTAGATATACCATGATACATACCTTATTAGCAAACAGCATCTCAATCTTTGATGCTTTGCCAGTAGAAGTTCCAGCAGCATCAGTCCCACCTTGTGGATAGCAAATACGAATCGATTTCACACTGCAACATAGATAAAATCATGTGTTCAACACTGCATTTGGCATTTATTTGTGCTCAAAGACATGCATTGTAGCATAGTTTCATGCCATTTATATTTTCTTGCATCCATCACAGGATGATGTGAATATGAAATTCACACCCTCAAATCCATGGCTTTAAGCCTTCCGTACCAGTTTATGTAGAGAAGGGAATATTATTTTAGAACGGAGCAAATTATAGAAGTTTTCTTCATAAAAATTTGCATCTCTCTCTGGAACTCTTATTGGGCTTTGGATATACAAATACAATGCTTGTCGCCATGAGCTTCGGACACTTTGCATCTACCATCACATTAACACTAAATGGTTCGTCTATGTCAACAAACTCAACATTGTCGAAGTATTTGAACATTGTAAAATAAATAAGCATACATCGGTATATATTTCTTACTTGAACTTCATTTTCTTCAATAAACTAAAATTTCCCAGGCACAACACGTCTGTCACCTACAAGTTGTGCATATGTTCTCTTTCCGGTCAGATTCTTTGGGGCCATTCAGCTAAGAAGACAACTACAGAATGATATATATATATATATATATATATATATATATGAAATGATTCTGTTTGTTCACCTCCATCGCACATCCGCTTCTGCCCATGTCACACCCTGAGTTTCCCCTTAATGGAGCCATACAAAATATACCAAATAAAAAGCCTCAAGAAAATAAAATTAAAAGGCCAAGTGAATTAATTAAATGAGAGAAATACAAAATAATAATTTATTATGGCTGGGAATATTTTTCCTATATTCCCCTGGCCAAAATACACTAACAGGATTTTTATGGGAATTTTTAAAGCACTAGAAGTAATTTTAATAATTCAAAACAAATTATCGGAATTAAATTCCTTCTGGAAATCCCTTTTTTTTCTTTTCTTTCCCTTTCTCCTTTTCTTTTCCTTTTCTTCCCGCCGGGCTGCCGGCCTAGTACTGCTTCTCGGCCTACCGCGGCCCCCGCGCGCACGCCTCCCCGCTGGGTCCCACCTGCTAGCCACCGCGCCATGCGTCTCTCCTCTCCCTCTCTTTGCCGCTTGGGCCCTGCCTGTCAGTCCCACGCCCGCGCCTCCTCTTGCCCCCCACGCCACTGACAGCTGGGCCCCGCTCGCTAGCGACCACTCGCCCGTGCCTTTCTCCCTCTCGCCGACATGTGGGACCGGGGCCCACATGTCGGACTTGTCGTCTACCTCCGTCCAAATCGAGCAGAGGGGAAAAATCCCCACCACCGTACGATTTCCACCTCCGCCCGCCTCCTCGCATGCTCGCCCCACGTTCAAAAACCACGGACTGGGTCACCGCCCGTTACCCCCACGTCCTCCGCCCCACACGCGCACGACCCCGTGTGAATTTCACACGTCTGGCGCTCGCCGCTGTTTCCTTCTTTCTGCAAAATCCGGCCGCCTCGGCCACGATCTCGCTCTCCTCGCGCCTACTTAAACCACCACCGTACCCCTCTGCTCAGTTTCCCTCAAACGCCCAAGCTTTCCGTGCCTCCTAGCCCCTCGTGCAACGTGAACCTAAGCCGCTGCCGCGCTCTGTTGCATCTAGTCGCTCGATGCCACCGCCGTAGCCGCTGCCAGGCCACGCGCCTGCCACTGTCAGCTTCGCTGCACACCAGAGAATCCCGGCCGCTGCTCCCGCGAGCCTCTACGCTGCCAAAGTGCCTTTCCCACCATCAATCCCCTTCGGTAAGCCTCTCCGCCGGTTTTCAACCGCGTTTTCCCGTCGGCCCATTTGGCCATTCCCCTCCTAACCTGCTCTACACCGTTCCCAGGTCCTCCCGCACCTTGTCTGTGCCTCTGTTGTTGCCTTGCACCGTCGACATCCAGAACCTCGCTGCCGCCAATCCTCTCTGCTCGCCTCGTTCACCGCTCTCCGTCCGTCACCGCACCTCGGTGACCATCGGGCCGTGCGCACCGCCGCTGGTTGCGTGCGCCGGCGGGACTTGGCCTTGGCTCAACTGGAGCCGTCCGATCTGCCTCGGCAGATCGCGACCGTTCGTGTGCGCCCGTGCCGCACACGCGTGCATGGACTAGGTCCACGTGCGCCGTCCTCCCCACACTACTGACCCGTGGTCCGCTGATGCATTAATTCATTTAATTACGCAATAAATCGTTTAATAATTAGTTTTGTATAGCAAAATCACAGTGAAACTTCTAAAATCCATAACTAATTCATACAAGTTCCAATTAATTCCATTCAAATTTCATTAAATCTAGAAAAATGCCAAGAATCCATTAAAAATATTTTTAGCTCCTGTTTCTGTGCCCACATGTACTGTTTTTAATTGTTTGTGCTTTGTTTGCTATAGAATCTGACGCAGTCGATTCTCCCGTTTATTACGAAGTCGTTGCAGAGTTTGTCGAGCCAGATCAAGGCAAGTTACATCGTTTCCTCGATCATATTGTACCCATTTATTGCAAAATGTTTGTTTTAAATTAATAAACATGCATTATTTCATGTGGGAAGGTTGACCTATATGGATGCAATTTTAATTTCTATGACTTAATTACTCATGTATACCTTTGTAGCTGGGTAATAATATGAATAGAGGCTATGATTAGGATGCTTAGCCATGCTTAGAAACCATTAGCTCACATGGGAATTTAAATACTCCTATTTATAATCTTTGTTCGACGCTATGTCGGGAGATGGAACTTTGTATATGATGATATTAAATTACTAAAATTTGACATAATGGTGGGCTATGGGTGCATGGTTTTGCTGGTCGCACTCATGGCAATTAAGGACCGGTTCGCGGGAACCCCTTGGGCAATTAATCGTACATACCACAAGTCAGCGTGGGCAATGGCTGGGCTTGTAACGTCTTTTCTTCCTCTCCTAGGCACCGTTGGTGAGAATGGGTGTGATGGAGTTAGGTCAGCTCGGGGTTGGGTTGATCGGCTTCCGGATCCATTGTGGCACAAGGGGGGTAGCCTAGCCGATATAGGGTGTGCTGTCGGTAGGTGCAACCTCAGCGTGGTGTGAATAGTTAGGGAGAGGTTGTGTGAACGGACCTGTCACAACCTCTCGTGGGGTGTCGTGGTGACACGCTGGCATACGGGAACATGTGTGAGGCTGTGTCTTGTGGGTACAGTTGTATACCTTTGGCCAGAGTAAATCTATTTGAATAGCCGTGCCCGCGGTCATGGGCATCTTGGTCAAGACTCACCGTGATTAGTCTCACTATAATAAATTGACTTAAAATTTGCTATAGTGATAGGATGAATGGTTAGGCCTGGTTAACGTGGTGTAACGTTGATCAGTGGAGGATTAATATTGTTCAATTAATTAACCTTTTTACTGTTTGTGAACTACTATTGTTTGCAATTGCTTTTATGCAAATAAACCCCTAGCCGATCTTTGTCTCTCGTGCATTGTGCATATTTACGGGTGTGACATGTTGAGTATTGTGGATGGTACTCAGCCTTGCTCCCTTTTTCCCTCTCAGTGGTGGACTACCTGTCTAATGAGGATTATCAGGAGGACTAGCTTGGATCCACCGTCAAGATGCGTGTGGATTGGAAGCCTCCGCTTGGCTAGCTGCATATAGACTTTATTTATCTTTACCGCTGCATTTATGTAAGACAATTTTATTCTGTTTGTAAGACGCACTCTGTATAGCAACTTGGTATTGTGTACTTTGGTTTTTCTGGATAGGAATTTAATACACAGGAATGTTCAGAATTCTGGTTATGAATTTCTAGGCGTTACAGCCCGCGCGCGCAAGTCTCAGTGTCGCCCGTGCCATTGCTCTTCCTCTGCTCCTTCTAGCGACGGCAACCCCCCTCCCCTCTTTCTCCATTGCTCCTGCCCCCATCCCTAGCATAGGCCCCGTCCCTAGCACAGGCCCGCCGTCTCCCATTCCTCCTCCCGCCCGAGCGCTACCTCGTCGCCCCTACCACCACCTCGCCCCCAGCACCACGCCCTCTCCTCGGTTGCCCACCCTGACCTTGGGGCAGCCACATTCGGTGGCCCTTACATAATGTTTCCTTTCGTCGGCGCTCTGTCCGAGTCTCTCTCTCTCTCGTTCTCTCCCCCCACGCCGCCGCCCTCCAACTCCCTCCCCCTGCCACTGTCGTCTGCGGCTGCCTCCTCGCGCCTCTCATTCCACTGCACCGTCTCCCCCTCCTCCTCCTCCCAGCTCTGCTTTCCCATGCGGCCACCGTCTCCTCCCCCCATTCTGTCGCCGATGGAAGAGGTGGAGTGAGGAGTTGAGGGCGCTAGCCAAAGGTTGTCATAGGCATGGGATACAGTGAGGAGGAGACGGACGGCGGCGTGATCTAGGGTGGAGGAGACTGCCGGCGGCAGGATCCAAGGTAGAGGAGACGGTACCTTCTAGGGTGGGGCATCTAGATAAGAGGAGGCGCTAGGCCTAGATCTGCGCTCTCGCCGGCATCGAAGCAAGGTGATGAGCCCTTGTTAGCTCAGATGCACGCGGCCGCCATCGCCCTTCTCCTTCCATCTCCACTAGCCTCCACGCCTCTCCGTTCTTCCGCCTCACGCCCAAGACCCCTCTAGATCCACTGAGTCCCCTCGTCTGCCAAGTGAGATGATGAAGCCATGCCGTTCTGCTCCTGCTTGTGGAGAGGGAAGGCTGCCGCGACGTCCTGCTCATCGTGGGGGGATGCCGCCCTGCTTAGGTGGTGTTGTGACAGTGGCTTGGTTGCATTAGGCAGGTCCAAGAATCATTTTGTTTCTTTGATCTATGAAGTTGACTTCCTCGGTGATGAATTTCCTTCTCATTCTCTTTCGCTTTGTTCTTTCTTCTTGTCAGGAAATGAAGCAACTTTGTCTCTTTGATGGGTTCGGTGTTGCTGCAGCAGCATCATGGAGGACGCCGGCGCCTCATGGTTCTTCCTGGATCTAGGAGAGAGAGGGAATGGCATCTGATGCTTGGGGATGGCGGCGGCGACTCGTGCTCGTTTGGATCCCGCCATTCCATGCTCACCTAGGACAAGGTTAGATTGCTCAATGTCTTTTTCCTCATCGTGCCATCGCTCGTTGGTGTTGTGTTGTTGCTTGTTTAGGGTTTAGACAAAACAACGCAAGAATTGATGATTCATTAGTATTTAGGCAGAAAATGTGATTTGTTACTCCTTAGTACTGAGTAGGCTAAATAATTGGCTGATAATTTTGATTATTGATGAAACTCTGTATTTTCCATTAGTAGATTTGATGTGTCATACCCTCAATTTTCCCCTTAAAGAGAGCCACACAAAATATACCCGAAAAAATGTCCCAAGAAAAATAAATTAAAATGGACAAATGAATTAATTAAATATGAAAAATGCAAAATAATAAATTATCATGTCAAGGAATAATTATTTTATTTCTCTTGCCAAAATATGTTAACAAGATTTTTATTGGAATTTTTAGAGCACTGGAAGTATTTTTAATAAATCAAAAACCATTATCGGAATTAAATTGCACTGGAAAAAACTTTTTCTTTTCTTTTCCCTGCTGGGCTGCTAGCCCAGCACTGTGCCGGCCTCCGCGCGCGCGCTGCCCATAGGGCCCACCTGTCAGCCGCTCGCCCAGCTCCCTCTCTCGTTGCGCCGTGGGGCCCACCCGTCAAACCCTGCCTACCCCACCCACTCGCCCTCCCGCTAATAGGCTGGGCCCGCCTGTCAGCATTTTCATCCTCCTTCGTCTGGATTGGGCAGAGGGGAAATTTCCCCTCCGCCGTTCGATTGGCGCCTCGCCCCGTCTCCCCGCGTGCCCACCCTTGGTTCAAACGGAGGTGGACTGGGTCCTCGCCCATTCCCCCACGATCTCCGGTGCCCTCACCCGTTCTCGTGCGAGAATCACGCGCACGACGCCGCGGCCGCCGCCCTCAAACCCGTGAGAAATGGTGCCGTTTTGGCCACGATCTCTCCTGCCCGAGCTCTTAAAAACCTTCACCATCCTCTCCTCTTCCTTTCCCCTCAAACGCCGACGCTTCCCGAGCTCCCTAGCACCCCGCGCCGCGTGATCCAGAGCCGCCGCGCGCTCTGCCGTCTCCAGTCATCTGCCGCCACCGCCGTAGCCACCGCCAGACCACGTGCTCGCCACCACCAGCTCCGCTGCACTCGTGCGAAGCCAGGCCGTCGCATCTGAGGGCCTCTACACCGCTGGAGGTCCATTCTCGCCGTCATCCTCCTCGGTAAGCCATTCCGTCAGCTTTTGGCCGTGCCTCCCTTTCAACCCACTCGGCCATTTCGGCCCTAATTCCTATCTACATCTTCTCCAAGAACCCCTCAACCTCGTCCGTGCCTCCGTCGCTGGAGATCTTCACCGAAACGCCGTCTTCGCCGTCGTCCCGTACCTCTGCCGCCACCTACCACCTCTGTTCACCGCCGTTCGCTGCATTCCGGTCGTCGCAACCCCTCGGTGAGCACCCCCTCATCTTCCTCGTTCCATCCCGTAGCTCGCCACGGTTCTCCGGGGGCTGGATGGTCGCTGGTGGGGACCATCGGGCCGCTCGCCTCGCCGCGGCGCAGCTGTGCTGACGGGGACGACCCCCTTTCATCCGGGGCCATCCGATCTGTCTCTGGGCAGATCCGGACCGGCCGCGTGGTGCCCGGTGGGCGCCCGCTTCCCCGCCACGTCTGCGCCACCCGGGCACCGTGTGGCAGCCACGTGGCTATCTCCCACTGGGCCACGGTAGACTCGGTCCACCATGTGCCGCCCTCTCCTGTGTCACTGACCGGTGGGCCCGCCTGTCGGCACCGGCTCCCGGGGTCTAGTGACGTATTAATTCATTTAATTATGCAATAAATCGCTTAATAATTGATTTTACATTGGAAATCACAGTAAACTTCAAAAAATTCATTAACTAATTCATACGAACTCCGATTAAGTCCATTCAAATTTTATTAAATCCAGAAAAATGCCAAGAATTCATTAAAAATATTTTCAGCTCATGTTTGGCTACCCTCATGTACTGTTTTTAATTGTTTGTGCATTATCTGTTATAGAATCCGACGCCGTCGATTCTCCCATGTAGTACGAGGTCGTAACCTAGTACATCGAGCCAGAACAAGGCAAGTCATATTGTAATCTTGATCATTTTGTACCTACTTTCCACAAGCCAGGGTGGGCAACGGCTGGGCTTGTAATGTCTCTTCTCCCTCTCCCAGGCACCAATGGTGAGGATGGGTGTGATGGAGTTGGGTCGACCCGGGGTAGGGTTGATCGGCTTCCGGATCCATTGTGGTGCAAGGGAGGTAGCCTGGCCGATATGGGGTGTCATGTTGGCAGGTGCAACCTCAGCGTGGAGTGGATGGTTTGGAAGAGGTTGCGTGAACGGTCCTGTCACAGCCTCTCATGGGGTGTCGTGGTGATACGCCGGCACACGGAAACATGTGTGGGGCCGTGCCTTGTGGATACACTTGTACACCTCTGATCAGAGTTAGATCTATTCGAATAGCCGCGCTTGCGGATATGGGCAATTGGTCAAGACTCACCGTGCTTAGTCACATCTTACTTAATTAACTTGACTTAATGGAACTAGTGTGGTTCAAATGGCTTGTTGGGTCTGGTTAACGTGGTGTAACGTTAATCAGTGGAGGATTAATATGATTCAATTAATCAACCTTTTTACTGTTTGTGAACTACTACTGTTTGCAACTGCTTTTACGCAAATAAATCTCTAGCCTATCCTTGACTCCCATGCATTCTGCATATTTGCAGGTGTGGTTTGTTGAGTACTGTAGGTGGTACTCAGTCTTGCTCCTTTTTCTCCCTCTCAGTGGTGGAGTACACATTTGACGAGGATCGTCATGAGGACTAGGCTGGCTCCGCCATCAAGATGCCTGTGGAATGGAAGCCTCCACTTGGCAAGCTGTATATAGGCTTTGTTTATCTTACCACTACATTTTTGTAAGGCTATTTTATTCTGTTTGTAAGACGCACTCTGTATAGCAACTTAGTTTTGTGTACCCTGGTTTTCCTGGATAGGGATTTAATACACACGAACGTTCAGAATTTCGGTGGTGAAATTCCGGGCGTTACGAGTTGGTATCAGAGCCGAACTTGACCATAGGACCAGCTAAATGGAAACCCTAAGAGCCCTCTGAAATTCTCATTTGCATATGCTTCTTGCACTTGGAGTTATTTCGGGAAAAGTGGGAATTTATTCTCGGATTGGGATAAAATCTTGACCTTTTATTTGACTGAAATTTTTCAGTCAGGTCAAGTTTGGGGTGGAAATTTTATTCAAGGGTTATGGTATAGGAGTCCAAATTTTGGGGAAAACGCTGGATAATCGGGGTGATGTATGATTTAAGGCATGCATAAAATATTACTACTGGTTTTGCATTTATTATTTAAAATTTATTCAGTACTATTTAGTTCTGCTGTATAAATCCGTCGGTCTCAAGTTTACATACAAACTCTTTCATGCATAAAATGGTTGTTTATTTCCAAATTATTTACTGTTCACTTATTTGGATCTGAGCATACATTGATTCTCCCTCCTTGCCTTCTATAGATGGATAGTCTTTCCAGCCAACATGGTATGGACATGGGCGGATTTGTGGAGGAGCTTCGTATGATGAGTTTCACTTTGGGGTACACCCACGCCCCAGAGTATACTGCAGTGGAGCCCATGGAGGGTGAGCTCCCACACCGTGTTCGCTTGGAGCTACCAGGCAAACTATATCTCCTACCAGCCATGGAGGTCGAGATCAGCGGGCGTACCTACGATCACGCCTGCCAGGAGGCGGCTTTCTATCTGATCGGAGAGCTACGCCGGAGGCACCACTCTACCCTCCGCACCACCGCCTACCGCTACCTCCCCAGCCAGACTCACTACCAGGTCTACAGCACCTTCCAGCCGGCTGACGACGAGAACGACACCACCATCGTCCACATGAGGCGGGCGATGTGGGCCATGGACTACATGCACGCCAACTGGGTGCGTGCAGCCCACGACCGGGAGGACGCCAACCGGATGACCATCATTGGTCTCCAGAACCAGGTCGACCGTCTGAAGAAGGAGGTCGCGGAGTTGAAGGGACAGCCACCACCCGGTAGGGCCAGGATTTGTCTGACCCTGAGGAAGAGGACCCTTCCTCCGGTGCGGGTTCAGTTGGCCCCCAGGAACGGGCCACACGCAACACCACCGGCACCAGCTCTAGCTCCAGCACCCGCTCTAACTGCAGCATCGACAGGTGGCATGATCAGCGTGTCGTCGAGCGACGGCAGCTCTCTAGGGGGCACCAGCATCCACGGGGACTTCACTTCCACCGACGACAGCAGCTCCTTCAATGGATCCCGCACCCGCAGTAAGGCTAGTTCCTCGGCTCACGGTAGTGTGGATTACGTGAGCAGATCCAGGAGCCGCACCGACAACGAGGTGGGCGACGAGCAGGAGCCGAAATACAACTCAGACGACCACAGGAGCCCCTCAAAGCACTAGACGCGCAGTCCTTAGTTTTCATCATTTTTTTCAGTTTGATTTCATGATTAGCTGTAATGTTAGGGTGTTTGCTTGGGGTTAGTTGGTGGCATACCTCCTGTTGTGGTGTGTCGGCCCTAATTAGGAGTTGAACTGGTTTTTCCTCATGTTTCCAACTATAAATTTTAGTTAATTTAATTCAGTCACTCAATTATCACTCATGTCTCTGAGCCATCCATTTTTCTCCTTTCCTCCCATTTCCATCTTCCCCTTCAGATGGTGAACACAAGGAATGGTAACCGTGCTGCCAGTGATGCTAGCGCTGCCAACCAGCAGGATGGAGCACCCCAGAACCCCGAAGCTCCCAATCACATGCCACCTCCGCTACCAGAAAACCCGACGCTTGCATAGGTCCTGGCCAACCAGAACCAGATGTTGGCAATTATGATGCAGTAGATGCAGCAAAACAATTTGCAGCAACAACACCAGCAACCTCACATCCCAGCCATAAGTTCTTGAGGGTTAGGCCGCCAACCTTCTCTAGCACCACCAACCCCATGGACGCCAACGACTAACTATTGGCAATCAAGAAAATGTTGCTTTTGCAACCCCCCAGCTCCAAGGTCCGCATCGGCTTGGTGGTACAACTTCCTAGTGGCCGCACCACCACAACGGAGGTTACCTGGGCAGAATTCTGCCACAACTTCCAGAGGTCTCAGATACCAGCCGACATTATGGCACAAAAGAAGAGAGAGTTTAGGGATTTGGTGTAGGGAAACAGGATGGTCACGGAGTACCTCCATGACTTCAACTGTTTGGCGCGCTACGCGGCCGAGGATGTCCGCACTGATGCGGAGAGGCAGGAGAAGTTCCTGGACGGACTGGACGATGAGCTGACCAACTAGCTCCTCTCAAGTAACTATCCAAACTTCGAGAAGCTGGTGGATAAGGCAATCCGCCAAGAAGATCAGCGTAACAAGATGGACCGCAAGAGGAAAGCGTCCCAGTTCCGAGCTCACCAGGGGCAGCACCAGAGGCCATAGGTGATGCTAGGGCATCAGGGTGGACCTTCCACCATGATCGTCCACCAGCAGCGTCCGTTCTACCCAGGGCATTTCAGAGGCAACAGCAGCAATAGTGGGCAACACCATCGTCATCCTGCTCTGCGCCCACCAATGGCGTCAGCGCAGCAGAGTCAGCCATGGAAGGATAGTGGGAGCAAGACCCTCACCTACTTCAATTGCAATGAACCGGGCCACTTCGCCGACAAGTGCCTGAAGCCGAAGCGCATGGGACCCAGGCCTGCAGCTCCCCAGAACCCCAACGCCAATCAACAGGTGATAAAGGGGTGTGTTAACCACGTCTCCGCAGAAGAGGCACATGCTGCATCAGAAGTGGTACTGGGTACTTTTCTTACGAACTCAATACCTACAGCCGTACTTTTTGATTCTGATGCTACGCATTCTTTCATATCCAAGAAATTTGTGGGGACACACGGGATTAAAGTAGTGGAACTTAAGATCCCCATGCGGGGTTCACACCCCAGGGAACCACAGCTCACTATAGCCCTTTAGTGAGCCTAGAAATCCAAGGATCACCCTTTCTAGCCAATCTCATCCTCCTAGAATCCAAAGACCTAGATGTCATCCTAGGAATGGATTGGTTGACCCGACACAAATGAGTGATCAATTGCGCCGACCGCATTGTTACAGTGACCAGTTCAGAAGAAAAGGCAGTTACCTTCAAGTCACCGGTGCCATAGAGACAGGAAGCAAGTTTGAATCAGGTCACAGCAGAACAACCGTCGGAAAGTGGGAAGAAACCAAATCAAAAAACAGAGGAAATTCTGATAGTGAGGGAATATTCGGATATGTTTCCGGAAGATCTACCGGGGATGCCACCAGAAAGGGAAATCGAGATCAGAATCGATTTGGCACCAGGAACGGCACCAATGTACAAAAGGCCATACAGAATGGCACCGAATGAAATGGCAGAAGTCAAGAAGCAAGTTGACGACCTGCTACAGAAGGGTTACATCCAACCAAGCACATCGCCTTAGGGTGCACCAGTCATCTTCGTGGAAAAGAAAGACAAAACAAAACGGATGTGCGTAGATTATCGCACACTAAATAATGTCACCATCAAGAACAAGTATCCCTTGCCAAGGATTGATGATCTTTTCGATCAATTGGAGGGTGCCACCGTCTTCTCCAAGATAGATCTGTGATCGGGCTATCATCAACTGATGATCGGAGAGGAGGATATCCCGAAAATGGCTTTCACCACTCGGTATGGGTTGTACGAGTGCACTGTTATGTCCTTTGGACTGACAAATGCACCGGCCTTCTTCATGAATCTAATGAACAAGGTGTTCATGGAGTTTCTGGACAAGTTTGTGGTGGTTTTCATCGACGATATCCTGATCTACTCGAAATCAACAGAAGAGCATGAGCAACATCTCCGTTTGGTTCTTGAGAAGTTGAGAGAGCACCAGTTATATGCCAAGTTTAGCAAATGCAACTTCTGGCTGAGAGAAGTGCAGTTCCTCGGACATATCATCACCGCCTAGGGAGTTACTGTGGATTCAACGAACGTGGAGTCTATTACCAATTGCAAACCACCCAAGACAATGACACAAGTGCGGAGTTTCCTCGAACTTGCGGGGTATTACTGCCGTTTCATCGAGAACTTCTCAAAGATTGTGAGACCCATGACTCAATTGTTGAAGAAAGATGTAAAGTTTGTCTGGACAGCCGAGTGCAACCGCAGCTTCGAAGAACTCAAAAGGAAGTTAGTTTCGGCACTGGTCCTGGTCTTGCCAGATCCCAAGAAAGACTTCCAGGTGTACTGTGATGCATCTCGCCAAGGGCTAGGATGCATGTTGATGCAAGAAGGTAGAGTTGTAGTCTACGTGTCACGATAGTTGCGCCACCATGAGGGCAACTATTCGACACATGACTGGAATTGCTGTAGTGGTCCATGCTTTCAAGATTTGGCGGCATTACTCATTCGGTAACCACAGCGAAATTTACACGGACCACAAGAGTCTAAAATAACATATTTACAGCCTGACTGAACCTCCGTCAAAATAAGGTGGCTGGAATTGATTAAAGATTATGATGTGGGAATACACTACCACTCGAGAAAATAGCTAATGTCATGGCAGATGCTTTGAGCAGGGAAAAGTTACTGCACCCCGCTCGAGTAGAGACGCGTTGTGCAAGGAAGTGCAGCAGGAGTTCAAACGTTTTGAATCTGGGTATCGTTGACTGGATTCATGCAGCCCAGTGGCCCAGCCACACTCTCGATCAAGTTCACGTAGCCAAGCGAATGATCTCGAGATCAAAGAACTTAAGACGAACAGGAGGTTGGAAAAGCCCAAGGATTCACGGAAGACGATAACGGACAGTATGGCGATGGGAGAAGATTGTGCGTCCAAAAAAAAAGAACTCAAAGACTTAATCCTTCGAACGCTCATGAGAGACGCAGTACTACATTCATCCGAAAGCACTAAAATGTACCAGACCTCAAACAAAGTTTTGGTGGGCCAGCATGAGAAGAGAAATAGTAGAAATTCGTGGCCTGTTGTGATGTATGCGCAGGAGTCAAAGCAGAAACCAATGCCTGCCGACTTTTACAGCGCTCAAGTCCTAGAGTGGAAGTGGGAAGAGATCGGAATGGACTTATCACAGGTTTGCCCGCATATCTTCAGGATACTCAATCTGGGTGATCGTTGACCGACTCACCAAGGTGTGCTCATTTACATCCCTGTGCAACAATATATTCGGGTAAAAGACTGGCAGAACTTTACATGGCTCGCATAATGTGTTTACACGGAATACCCAAGAGGATTGTGTAAAATCATGTGCTGAAAAATTGTCTTATCTTGTGATTTATGAACTTGGCATTGAAAAGTGTGATGAGCGTGTGTACGACTGACCTAGGTCAGGTGACGAATATTTGTGCCCAAAACGGTGTGTTGACGCCGAAAACCTGCCGGGGCCGTTCGGCGCCTTGGAGACAACGCGAAAGCCTGGGAGATCGCTTAGCTCCAGTGCAGGTCCTAAAATATTGAGGTTCGTAGGCGTGCAGTCAATTGTTGGACCCGCAATTGACAAGGAGATAGAAAATATTAGATCAGTGATCAGTAATTGTTAGCGCGCAACTGAATGTATTACCTATCGGGTCCTCATCCGGTCGCGCCTGGGGTCTCTGCCCATAGCCCGCGCCGTCTCGTTCGTGCCGCCGCTCCCGGGTACTCGCGGAACAATCGGACGATAAGGATGCTGCCAGCCGACTGCTGATTAGTATTTGTATATCGCTAGAAGCCGATAATAATATAAAGATAGATACCGCTACTTCCCCACTCCTCGATGCCTGACACAATGTGTTACCCGCCGGGTCCTCGCTCGTGCCTGCGCCCGGGTATCGTGAGAAACAATTCGGCGATAAGAATCCTGCCAACCGATTTCCCTTGAGCCGATAGGGGGTGCTCGATTTGCCAAACAGCACTTGTGTATCGGCTAAGAAACCGATAACATATAAATAAATAAATTAGCCTGTGCTTGATGATAATATAAATAAAAAACCAGCCAATAGAACATGTTACATCGGGCCGAAAGCCGATGATGATATAGGTACACAAACTAACGACTACAGAAAAAACATGTAGACATAGCTGAAGCCGATGGTCAAGACAGATAGGCAAAATGATCAAGACAATCAGTCGGTTTATATAGTAAAGATAAATATCGCTAGCATCCGATAGAACATCACATAAACCTATCGACTCAGCAAGATAAATCTATCTTCATCATCTAGTAGTTCAAACTTAACTGATGCAGCAGATTAATAATGATAAAAAGAACCTCGATGAGCGATAGATTATGCAATCGTGATGTATATGATAACGGCTTTTATACATTCGATAAGATGCTTGCTTACAGAAACCAATCGGCCTAGCAGGAACAACTTATCAACTCAGTTTAGTAGGTCGGACCCACGATGCAGCACAACTGACGATAAACTATCCCAGTAAACCGATGAACAATATGCACGCGTGATGTGGTATACGACAGCTAAGTGATCAAATCAATGATGATGCAGCCTCGTAGACAGAATAGATACAAGTGGTGTGAAGCCGACTACCATAGATGATAGATATCGGACCAACCGAGGAAGTCTAGCCGATAGATAGTCCGGGGTAAACGAGACTTACCCTCTCGCAGGAGTTCGGAACCTAACGATGCAGCCGGCTCGAGAAGCAAAGAACCCGTTGAAGAGGGTGGCGAATGCGCCGAATTTGTATTGATGTTGAGATATTTACAAGGTCCCCGGGCGTACGTATTTATACCACGAGTTACGAATGAGTCTTATAGGACCGGTACACTGATTTCCTAATTATAAAGAAAACACTAATAAGACCACCCGGACACGAGGTCAGGTTTCCTAAGATAAACGCTTTGCCTAATTAACATATGCAGTAATAACTGCATAATGTCAGCGGTCTTCACCGGCCCCCCCCAGAATGGTCCTCTTTAGATCATTTAGCCAGTTGACTGCAATTTTCCCTTGACCGATACTGATACATCTGGGCCTTACGAAATTTGGCGTTAAACAGGTATGTTTTGGTCTATTTGTGTGTAAGGTACTTGGGGTCAACCTTGGTCAGCGGGCAGGGATCGGGACTAAACTCAGGTGAGGAGTTTTAGGTCCAGAATAGTCAAGGATGCGGGTGACAAGGTGGGAACAGGTGATATAGGTGGTAAATCCGTGTGGGAAGATATTCAGAGAGTTCAACGGAGTGTATAAAACGAAAATTGAAAAAAGGAGTACGGGCTGTGGCCTACATACACATGGTATATACACGGTCTGTAGGCAGCAAGCAGACGGTTAGGGGGGACGAAGATGGCCACGAGGGGTTGGCTTTATAAATAGTGATCTATTAATTTTTGGTGGCATTTTTTAAGGGTTTCTATGAATCGAATTTGTTTTGATTAGAGTTTGAAATCTAGAGTTTTGGTGATTTCGGGGAAATTTTTGGATGTTTAGAGAAACATTTGTAAGCACATCTTTATGCTGTTAGCATGGATTTAGATTGAATATTGTTTTTCTAAGATTGGGTTGGTTTTTTGATCTAAAATTAGCTAATGGTGTTTTTCTAGTGTCTGAAAAGCTTGGTTGGGTTATGGTGGCGGGATCTCGTTTAATAATTATTAGGGTTAATTATTTTCGTCACCTTCTGTTAGTAATTTTTGGAGAGTCGTTGACATATCTAGTTTGGTTTATTTGAAATTTTTGTTAGTTATTCTGAAAATTTTGGGGTTGATCGGAGTACGGATCTACGGTCATCTCTTTAGTCCGAAAGGTGTTTGTCCAGATTCGAACGCGGTTTTTCGTTTGTGGTAAGGAAGTGTTAATTTATTTTTTGATTACGCTAATCATAGCCCACCTCTTGATTGCCTAATCTTAGTGA